>VXAY01007345.1:1792159-1856204 GCA_013399855.1 Oxyruncus cristatus | reverse complement strand
GGGGCACCGGGGCCGGGCGGGGCGGGGAGCGGAGCCTGGGGGTCCCGCGGGCCTCACGGGGGGCTGGGCGGGATAAGAACCGAGGGACGGAAGGAGGTCGGAACGGCTGTTCGGGACAGGAGGGAGCGGGACAGCCCGCGGCGTGTCCCTGGGGCTGTGGGGGGTCACCGGGAAGAGCCGAGCGGGGTCCGAGCTGCCCCCGGGCCGCGGCACCGCCTCTGCCCGGCACAGGGACAGCGCCAGGGCAGCCCAGTGAAGGCTTCGATGCCCGTCTTCTCCCCACAGCCCTTGCCTTCCCGTGCCGTCAGTAGGTAATCCCTGCTGCGTCCATTTCCACCCCGAGCACCCTTGGCAGTGTTTTGCTGTTTTAGCATAGGACGCCTGTGTTGTCCTCCGGGCAACAGCCTCCGGACTCTCCCCGAGTCCTGTTTCTCACGACCACCGTGGCTCCCTGAGCTTTGTCACCTGCAACTAGAACTTCTGCATCCTGCTGCTCTGAGCCTTGCAGGCAGCAAGGCAGCCTTGCCAGGTCCACGCAGCTGCTGGTCAGGGAGAGTTTCAGGCCGGAGAAAGCCAGACCTTAGCATGGAGAAGTGCTGCAGGAGAACATTCATCCGAGGCTGTGACCTTGTACTTAAAGTACTTACCGTGTGTTGGGGAACAACGGCATCGTGAAGAGAGAACAGAATGCTTGGGAGCACACAAAGAACTGCATCTAACAATCTGTTTACCATACTTTGAGTGTCCATGTGTCTAAAAGTGATAGACATAGGTTTTAATAAAAAGCTTGTCAAACAATGTTTCTGTAAAGCATTCATCACGGGTCTCTCTTCTCAAAAACATAACACGGTTGTGTAAGTTTGAAGCTGACTGATGATACTGTTTGGAAGAAACATGTTATTCAGCCCTAATAGAGAGAGGAACTTAATGAGATCTTAAACAGTGAAATAAATTTCACAAAGGCTGTGAATATGTCAGTGACTTGTCATTTTCTGTTTGTTTCCTAGAGAAGAAACACAAAGCGAGTTCCAAGCTTTCGCAAGTTACTGAGAACTAGTCAAATAAAACTTGACAACAAATTAAAGAATAAACAGTACAAGCAGAAGAGTGCGGCTAAGAAGTATCGAAAAGAGCAAAAGAAGCTAAGGGAGGCTGTCAGAGATGCTATTTCTAGAAAGCCTTTTCCACTGGAGGAATCCAAGAAAAAGCAAGTTGGTAAGTGTTTGCTCGGATTATTTTAGTAAGCAAGAAGGTATACGGGTTACTAAATATCCTGCTGCTTCGTGTTGTAAAATTCAAGAAAACAACATTCTCTGTGTACAAATAATTGCTGTTCTTGTTGGAAGAAGAGGAGAGTTGTGAAAAATGTAAAATGTAGTTGTTATGGCATCAAGATCTAACAGTTGGAGATGGTAGAAATGTGTTTGCACTGATCATTGTTGGATGTCAGAGGGGCAGTTTTCTGGGATAACAGAAAAGACATGTGTAAAGGTCAGCGAGTTCCAGGTTGAAGTAAAGTGTAAAATGGTTTCACAAGTCTAGGCAGGGTTAGATTTTCAAGTTTGAATGTACGTACAGGATCCTAATCTGTAAACATCATCGTCTAAAATAGATGGAAAATGCAAAGAAGAGGAAGACGATGCTCTTCCACTGGACATGATGGATGAAGATGACTTAAAATTAATAGAAGATTTGGCCCAAAAAGCATCATTTTTAACCAGAGATCTTTCTTCTAAGTGAGTATTGTTTTGATGTCTACTTTTCATACTAATTCAGCCTTGTGCAATTAATATGTAATGCAATACATCTATCAGGAGGTCCCTTTTAGCCTGGTGTTTCTTTGCAGTTCCAGTTTAGTGTTTCCTTAGTCTGTCAGTACATTCAGTATTAATGTTTTGGCATCTGTCAGTACATTCACCTGCTCTGCCTGACCTTCAGGATACTGTTTCTGCAGTGCTCCTGCCCGTGAGGTCCCCAGCTGTGAGATGAGAAGCATTTCTCAAACTAAAAGAAATGCTTTAATCTGTAAACAGTCTTTTTTTCTGTATAGAGTATTCAGGACATTCCCTGGACTTTGGGCCTGTAAACATATTGCATTGCAAATTGCTGGGGAAAAAAAAGGGTTCTGGAATCCATGTCTGTAAATACATGCAACACCAAAAACATTCACACAAGATTTGTCACCAGTTTTCTGGAGCAAGGTGTTGTGTAGAGTTCACAGTGAAGTGTGTAGAAGAACAGTGCTCCTAGTATTAAAATTGTAAGTCTTTACAAATATCCTTCTACAGAATTCTCTGGTTACACGACTCTTTGAAAATCTTACCTTGCCTTTTTTGATGAATGTGAAAATGAGTGAATACCTACCTGCTCTAGGGTGGCTTTAATTTGTTGGTGCTGATTAATATCAGTATCAGTTACTAATCATCTGTAACAGTACTGATTAACATCAGTAATCAGTTACTAATTAATAGTTTAGTATATAGTTTTGAAGGAAAGTAGTAAATAGCTTTTCATTTCCAAAGTTGCAGTTGTGCTGTACTCTGCTGCAGGGTTTCTTGTAGCCACATTGCAAGTTCTTGAATTAAAATAATCTTTTTTTTAAACCTTCCCCTCTCCCCAAACTAACTGGGTGTGACATAAGTTTGAAGTCTTGCAAAACTCAAAATTTATTGTGTGTTTTTATATAACAACATTTTGCAAGATGTAGGTTTATGTGTTTTACATTCGTTATGCCAAAACATTTTTAGAATGGTGGAAAAAAAAATGGAAGTAGTTGCTCTTTTACCTGTTTTACTAGATTTTACCTCCTTTCATAGTGTTCCCTTAAACTGGAGAACTTGTCTTTCCAATTTTCTTTACTCTGGTCAGGTGGAATAGTTCTTAAAAACTTGTCAAATATTACATGACTTATAAATTACATGTTCATATTAGCACAGATTAGATACTTGTGTTCTTATCTACTGAAGTGTAGTTTGGGATCATACCTGCAAAAGGGTGGTACTCCACACTGCGTTGTTGCTGTTGTCCCTGGAGCGTGGCGTGTGACATAGGCTTTCCCAATAAGCAGAGTAGAAAAGTGATAGTAGTACTGGTAAAAGTAAACATGGAGTAGGGTAAATAAAAAATGTTCACTGACCCACTCAGTATCGCTGCCTTGTTGAGACTCACCTGCGAGGTCAAGACACGGTGAGGCAGAGAGAGGCTGGAAGGCTTAAGGAAGACTGGACTGTTTGTCCAGTGAGAGGATCCTAGTCCTGCTCGCTGGGTCGTGGAGTCCTTAATGGCAGGACTGCTGGGGGTTAAGAGTTTTATCATCCTCAGCCCTGCCAGGGCAGCCCCTCATGCTGTTGGGGAGCTCAGGGAGGGAGGAGGGGCAAGTAAAACAGCACCTTGGCCTAGGCAAGGGGCAAACACTTAATCCAACTAGTTACCACTAGTGACACACTGTCGTACATGGTTGCTGTCTAATTAGGTGGATGATACATTTACTTTGCCTTGTGTTTTTCAGTGAACCTGTTCATGTCAAAAAACGAAAACATGAAAGTGTGATTGAGAAATACGAGAAGGTGCCAAGACGAATGCAGGCAGAGCCAGAAAAGGAACTCATCCATCTGCTCCCCATCAAAGACAAGAGTGGCATTATTCCTCAAGCCGTGGAAAAGCCAGGTAAGACACAGATTCTGGAACTGATGTAGTAGCCAAAAAGTACATAATTTATTCTTTTAAAATTTCATGGTATTACATGCTTGACACTAGGCATTTTATTTTTACAGTTCTCAATGTTGCACATGATGAAGAAGAGGGTACAGAAGATATGGAGGAAGGAGAGGGTAATAAAACATTATGTTTGCTTTGTGTTGGGGTTTTTTTGTGGAGTTTTTTTTTTCCAAATCACTGTCATATCAGAAGAGTGCTTTGCTGTTCCCCAAGGAAGTTTGTAGTTGAAGTGTATTTTGTTCAGATTTTTTGGGTGTGTTCATTACCATGTTGCCATGAAAGCATAGCAGTTATTCAAAGCTTGCTTTCTCACCTGTTAGATTCTCAGGACCTGAGAAATAGCTGGCTTCAGAATCTCTTTCTTTAAAATTATTTTGATTTTTTACCTGGAACTGATGTGTTCATGAAGTTCCTTTTATCAGTTGTGCTATCTTTGCTAATAAGAAGGAACATATTGCTCTAACATAAAGGACATATGCTGTGGTTCTGTTGGTTACTCTGAGATCATTTTGAAATGCAGTTCAGGACACAGACTTGTGTAGTCTTTTGAGTGTCTCTCTTTGTCTTTGAAATTTTTTACTTAGAACATCAGAATACCAGGAAATTGAGATTTTGATTTGGAGTTGGTTATCCAGTTAGTAGTTATATTCAAAAACATTGAGTCCACTTCTTTTTGCAAACAAAAGATTTTGAAACGGAGCAAATATTAATCTTTGGGTTAATATAAGCTCTAGCAAAGTCATTCTTAAAGCTTCTTTGACTGTGGAACTCCATGTGTTATTCATGTGTGGGGTTAACATGGCACCCACTGAAATGCAGCATCTAGAACTGTAGTTTGCAACATGGTATTTGTTAAGCAAATTCCCCACTGACCCTCTTTTCTAACTCTCATACCTTGTACCAGACTTTGTTGAGGAGCCCCTGCCAGTTCTTACTCCTGAGGAAATGGCTGCTCAAAGAAGACAAAAGCTGCAGGAGAGGAAGATGCACATAGCTGCCTTAGCATCTGCCATTCTCTCTGAGCCAGACAACAATGTACGTAGCATTTACTTGACAGGAATGTACGTGTGCCTCTGCTGCACTTTAAATCAAGAAATAAAGATCTGAAGTGACCAAACAGTAGTAAAGGCACAAGAATACATGGGTAGAACAAGGAAAAGTTCGGTGTTGTATCGCTTCTTAGGGGCTGTTCAACTGTGAAACTGCATAGGTTAGTATAAAGGATTTGAATCAGGTCAAGATCCAGGTGACTGTATTTGCTCTGTTCAGGAGTAATTTATCCCTCTGTGGTTTTAGGAATAATACTGTCGGGGGTATTTTCTGTCCAGACTGTTCCTTAAGCGTGACCCTTAGGTAAGTTCTGATTTCAGGGTTGTATCTGATAATTCTCAGTGCTTCAGGATATACCAATAATTTTTTATAAGTCTGTGCAAGTTTATAATAGGACAGTTTGATTATTCCCAAGATTCAAATTTTTTGGGGATATGTGGCATTTCTTGGCTCTTTATGCAGTGCTAAGTAGAGTCTGAGTAATTGCTGAGTTAATGTACATTGTGGTTGTCCCTTGGTTTGTAGTTGATCTTCAGCTGATTTTTTTCTGCCAGATTAAAAAGTTGAAGGAACTGCGTGCCATGCTGATGGAACAGGATCCTAATGTGGCCGTGATTGTTCGGAAGCTGGTCATGGTTTCATTGATGGAGATATTCAAAGATATTGTGCCCTCTTACAAAATTCGGCCTCTGACTGAAGCAGAAAAGGCTACCAAGGTAAAATATCAAATTTATATATAGGGTATTATGAGTAGTTCAGAATTTTTTCAGTTGTGCCAAATACAAACACTGTTCTGGTTCAATATAAATTTATATTTCTGAGCAAAGGGTGACAAATACTCAGATACTTCTGGAAGGTATGAGGCTGTGACACTTTCAGGAGCAGAGGTCTTTGTTTTGAACCTTTAATTCTTACATTCTTCCTTCAATAAGTAGGTGACGTGCTGGTGGTAATGGAGAGGATATAGCATATGAAAGTAGTATACCAAACCTGGGTGACTTTTCTCGTAAACCTTGGAGTAAGGTCCCACACTGAAGAGAATTAGAAAGAAAACAAAGTATGCAACATTGTCACCTAACTGGCATAGATTTCTTTGAAATATGTTCAACAATTTGCTGAACAAATGCAGAGTAACTTATTTTCTGCAGCTCGTTTTTAATCAATTCTTTGGAAGGCTTCTTTAGTGTAGGTTTAGTGCAATTTAGAGTCATGGTGCTAAAATAACATCGAGTTGATAATTTTACTTCCATCTCTATAAATGAAATAGGCCTAGTTGGAAAAGGGCCTCTGAGCACAACTGTAGGAAAATACATTTTAGTTCTAATACATTTCTAGGATTGGCTGTCTAGAAGAAAAAACTACTTAGATATCTGATCTTTGTTTTAAACCTTTTTCACCATTTCATTGGCTAATTTCGGTATTTAGCTTTCCGAATAAAGTTTCATTTCTATTATGTTTACAGGTTAAAAAAGAAACTCAGAAACTGAGAGAATTTGAAGAAGGCCTTGTGAGCCAGTATAAATTTTACTTAGAAAATCTGGAACAAACAATTAAAGGTACAGTCAGCACTTCCCAGTTTTTGTAATAAAGCCAAAATTGTTTGCAGCATCAGTTTCCCTCTGATTGAATGCTACCTGCTGTCTTCAAGATAGTACTTGCATGAAGTATGTAGGAGAATGCCTGCAATCACTAAAAATTTGAATATTTATAAGCTTCCCCTCATTCTGAACAGTGATCACTAAAAAAATTAATAATGTTTTGTGCAGATTGGAAACAAAGGAAGTTGAAGAAAAGCAATGTCATCTCATTAAAGGCATATAAAGGTCTGGCAGAGGTAGCAGTGAAGTGTCTGTGCGAGCTGCTTGTGGCCCTTCCCCACTTCAACTTCCACAACAACATTATTGTTCTCATTGTTCCGCTCATGAATGATCCATCGAAAATGGTAAGTGATTTTTCTGATTAGAGAAGGAGTTCTTGTTTTGCTTGAAAAATAATATATTTCTGAGCTTTATTCCACAACATCCAGATCTTGTGGCCATGTCTTTTCACTATTTGATGGGCTGTGTCCACTTTCTAATTAGTAAATACCTTGAGTATCATCTACTACTAGCTGTTGTTGTGGACTTGGCTTTACAGAACAATCTGTGTGATTTGCTTTTTCAGATTTCTGAACTGTGCTTTGAGGCAGTTAAGAAGCTCTTTAAACAAGACAAGTTGGGCTATGCTTCACTTGGTGTAGTTAAGGTCATTTCTGGCCTTGTGAGGGGCAGAAATTACGATGTCAAACCTGAGGTAAGAGACTTTCTGTTGTACCTCACAATATTCTTTTGTCAAAGGCTGAAAAAAAATCTGAGTGAAGTTAAAAAAATCTGGGTTAAGTCAAACAGAGAGACTTGATGTGAGAGGCAAGTGGAGGAATGGATAGAAGTGGACAGTGCTGGGGAAAGAACTTGGAGCAGAGATTAGAGATACAGGTATGAATTATAGAATCATAGAATCAGCCAGGTTGGAAAGGACCTCTGAGATCATTAAGTCCAACCCTTGATCCACTACCACTGTGGTTACCAGACCATGGCAGTAAGTGCCACATCCAGTCTCATCTTAAAAACCTCCAGGGACAGAGAATCCACCACCTCCCTGGGCAGTCCATTGCAATGCCTGATTACCCTCTCTGTAAAGAATTTCTTCCTAATATCTAACCTAAACCTCCCCTGGCAGAGCTTAAGACTGTGCCCTCTTGTCTTACTGCTGGTTGCCTGGGAGAAGAGACCAACCCCCACCTGGCTACAACCTCCTTTCAGGTAGTTGTAGAGAGCGATGAGGTCTCCCCTGAGCCTCCTCTTCTCCAGGCTAAACAACCCCAGCTCCCTCAGCCTCTCCTCATAGGATTTGTAAAGGAACAGGAGGAGAGTAAACAGAAGAACCTTTGACTAGCACAACCCACTAGATGGAATGAAATTCAGGATTTTTTTACCCTCTGTTCCTATATTGTGGATCACCTTTCATTGTATTTAATTTGTTTTTACAATAGGTGTTAAAAGTATTTCTTCACTTAAGAATTAAGGAAGTAGAATTACAAAAAGATTCCGAAGACATTGCACCAAAGAAAAAGTTCATGACTTACAAAGAGAAAAGAAAGAATCTTTCCAGAATGCAAAGAAAGGTATGCCATGTGCTTTCTTGTGCTCTACTTCTGCAACTTTATGTAGCAATTTATTCCAGCAATGATTGCACATCTGTTGTTGCCATTATTAACTCTCAGCATCGGTGATTAGTGTTTGCATTGTACTTGAACATTTATGAGGTTCTACAGGGAATTTAATTATCTTCCTATCTTTTTTTCCTCTTTCCTGTGTTGATAATGCTTTTGATTGGTTGTTTCTGATAAGAATATCTAAGCTGGTTACCCAGTAGCTTCACAGGGTGACTTACGTAACTCACCAAGCATGGAAGATTTGTTCTCTGGGTATCTTTGCAACCTAGATATCCAGACTGGTTGCAAATATTTAATCTGTTGTCTTAAAATCAACTGTGTATTTTCAGTGGAAGAAAGCAGAAGAGAAACTAGAACGAGAACTCCTGGAAGCAGAAGCATCAGAAAGTAAAGAAAAAAAATTGAAGTTGGTAAGTAATTTAGAGATTATTTCCCTATATTTGCAAAGTGGCTGTTCCTAACCCTTTTGTAATCAAGTATCTTCCCTCCATTCCAACCTTTCAGCATTCCATATCTTTAGAGAATGTTGTCAGCTAACAAACATTTTGCCTGTACCAGAGGTCTAGGTTTTAGTAAACCAAGGTGTCTCAGTTTGCCCAGGAAGGCCAACTTAGTCATCCCTTCTGCACTCTGCCCAAAAAGGTATTGAGTCCATTGATATATGTCCTCCAGGTGCCCTATTCCATAGGACACCATGTAATGGGTGTTATCAGCTCTCAGAGTGGCCTTTAGGCAAAGGAGTTTGGCTGGCATGGACTGTTCAGCCAGGAGAGCGTGAGGGGACAAAGTCAGAGGCAGGAGAGCAGGACTTGAGCTTTTCAGCATAAAAAGAGTAGAAATGGCAGAGCCAGGACTAGTTTTGGAAGGCCCCAGTGCAGGCTTGGACAGAGAGAAACATTTTCAATTGAGTTTAAGTGAAGTAGAAATGTCTGTTTTCCATGATTAAGTATTTAGTTTTGTTTCCTTTCCTTCAGCACACAGAAACCTTGAATATTGTATTTGTAACTTACTTCAGAATCTTGAAGAAAGCTCAGAAGTCTCCACTTTTGCCAGCTGTGCTAGAAGGTCTTGCAAAGTAAGAACTGACTCTGCCTTCTTTTGTGTGTGTTGGAAAAGACATAGAGCACTAAAAGAATTCCTGACTTTGAAAGGGATTTATAAGCAGTGAGAGAAGATGGGTCCCCGACAAATTAGTTGTAATTATTTTATTTCTCTGCTGAAGTTCTCAGCTATTTCCAAAACCACTTCAATGTGATGTGAAATTTTCCACGATAGAATCAATGTGGTTCAAACCCAGCAGGGTGTGATGTGATTCCATTATTTTGCCTGATTACTTCCCGAAGGACTTGAACATGTCTCTAGAGCTATCGGGAAGCCATGATTAGCCGTTGGGGGCTGAATCATTCTTTCACGTGAAGACAGTAAATGTTCAGCATTTGATTTAGCTGCTTTTAAGGTGTGGATTTTGGCAATTTAAAACACTTTGAACTGAGTTCACAGATAATATCTTTAGCTTAAATGTTTAATTCTCTTTGATTCAAGGTTTGCTCATCTCATAAATGTGGAATTTTTTGATGACCTGTTGATTGTCCTTCATTCTCTTATTGCATCTGGGGTAAGTTGAGTTTACTTTTATTACAGTTTTCTAAAAATTAATTTCTTTTGGGTACTTAATCAGTTTTGTATCCTTAGGGTTTAAGCTATCGTGAGAGTCTTCATTGCATTCTCAGTGCTTTTCATATACTCTCTGGTCAAGGTGAGAGATTTTTAAAAACAAACTTTTGTTTAATGTTGTCTGATAAATCAGTGGAGTAAATGTGTTTGTTTGGGATTATGTTAATAGGTGATGTTCTTAACATCGATCCGATGAAATTTTACACACATCTTTACAAGACACTGTTCAGCCTACACGCAGGTAATTCCAGATTCTTGGTTTCAGTGTTTACCCAGATAATGGTTACTCTGCTTCTTTGATGTCACAGCCTTAATGTAGCATTAATAAACTACAGTTGTTTTAAGGTATCTGAGTTCTGAAAAGTTACTGTCTGGTTTAACCTACTTTTTTTCTCAAGTTGCACATTGTATTACTGCAGTACAAGTACTTGAAGTACTATTGCAATACATGGTAACAGGTTCTAATCACGTTGTTTCATTAGGAAATGCTGAGTATGTGGTCTTGGATAAGCATTTATCCTGTCCTCAGTTTAAATATTTTTACTTCCTTGTAATTGTTTCTTACAGTGGTAATTTAAAAATTCTGGGTTTTTTTCTCTAATTCTTTCTCTAAAAGGGAAGGAATCTCTATTTTTCCAATATTAAATTTAAATTATTTTAAAAATCAAGTCTGTCTTCTAAAATTTTCTGGTATGTCTTTCTGGTTTTTATATTTCTGGCATTCTAATTTTCAAATCTAAATTTTCCAATAATTCTGAGAAGTTGAATAGTTTAGGAAAATGTATTTTTAAAATTTGAAATTAACATAATTTTAATTAACTTCCTAAATGTGTATTCACTGAGGAAGAAAGATTAAGAAAAAATATTCTGCATTTTGGATGGGTAAAATACTAAATCTTTGCACTGTTTAATATTTATAATAATAATATAGAATTTATTAATTTATAGAAAATGATACAGTGGATGCACTGTACCATCAGTAAATATGATTTATTTATTAATTTATAGAAGATCATACAGTGGATGCACTTAAAATTAAAACAGTAGCTGTGTCTAATGTTTAGACATTTTTGATGGAACAAGTATTTTCTTAGAAAGCGTTGCGGAAACAATGATGTATTTTTTCTGTTCAGAGCTGGAGTATTTTTACCAGAAAAGGGTGGATGCTTATGTCTGTATCCCGTGAGAGCTGTGTTTGAACCTCTTGGCTTTTGTGCTGTTTCTCAGTTTCCAGCAGAGTTTCTCAGCCCATAGCAGAGTATTCAGCTGTATGTTCCACGAAATGGTTGTTTATTCTTTTTCTGAAATTCTGCTTTTGAGGTGGTACCAATGAGGATATAGGGATTGTGCTCCAGTGCCTGGATGTCATGTTTGCCAAGCGGAGAAAGCAAGTTTCCCAGCAACGAGCTCTTGCTTTCCTAAAGCGACTTTCCACACTTGCTCTTCATGTACTTCCAAATTCCAGTGTTGGGATATTGGCGACAAACAGGGTATTCATGCAAGTAAGTTTCACTTGTTGAAATTTTTAGCTTGATGACTAAAGGTTACTGAATTTTTTGACAAATTGATTTTATGCAAAATATTTTAAAGCATCTTAAGCAAAAGTGATGAAAGCAGGGTATCCTTAAATGCTGCTGAGACTGAATAACATGGAATGACTTAACCATGTTATAATTGGATGTGTAATAGAAGCATCTCAGTTGTTTTTTGTGTGTTGTAGATGTTCCCAAAGATGGACCTCTTACTAGATAATGAATCTCAAGGCAGTGGAGTTTATCTTCCGGAACTAGATGAACCAGAGCATTGCAATGCTCAGAACACAGCTCTGTGGGAGCTGCATTTACTTCAGGTTAGTAACTGAGAGAATTGGGAAGTCAGGAGTAAACAGCTGCTAAATGTTTATGTGCTTTATACAAATAGAGAACAGAGGTCTGAAGACCTGGCTTATCAGTCAAATTTGGCCCACATGAGCCTATTCCATACAAAGAGGAAGAGCAACACAGGGATATGGAAGGAATGGGCTCATGATAATACTGGATCTTACTGCAGGTTGTTTAATAAGATTCCTTTGGAGGCTTTTTCAATTTGTCAAGTTCCTTTTAAATCCAGCCCTTGTCCAGGGAGGAACAGACATCTTGATCTGTCGTTCCAGTCAGAGTTTGGGGCTTGGGGAGGGCTTCTTTGGCCCTTTCTTCCTGTTTTCTGGGAGTAGGAGTTATTCTAACTACGAAGAGTCACGTTCGCAGCATGACATACAAGTGAATAAATGTATGACTGGGTGTTCTCATTCACTTAAACCCACTAAACTGAGCGATTTTGATGTGCTTTTTCTATCTAAAACAAAAACAGAACGTTCCATCTTATAGAAATGGAAATAATTGTGAGAATCCATAGATAAATAACTTATGCTTCATCCTTCAGTCAACTTCCTTCTTTCTTCCTTTCTTTCAGAGACATTATCATCCAACAGTGCAGAAGTTTGCAGCTCACCTTATTGCTGGGGCTCCAGCTGAAGGCTCAGGAGCTCTTTCACTTGATTTCAGCCAAAGGTGAGTTATCAAAGAGATGGGGTTTTTTTAAATAGTGCTTTGAAAGGAAGCTGTTGCTTATGCTTTATTAAAGGAACTCCTAAAAATAACTATCCATAAAATTAAAAGATTCTGATCTTCAAACTCTCTTTGTTCTTCTGCCAGTACAGAATGTTGGCTGCCCTTTTTTTTTTTTCCTTTTGATACTTGTTGCCAGGCTGTGACAAGGGTAAAAATCTCAAACGGCAGTGTGTTTTCTTCCCACGGGAGCAAAATATCTGCATTTCCTCAGCAGCAGCCCTGATCTGAATATGGATCAGGATCACTGAACTGTGGCTGTCCAGCATAAGGAAACCAAGTTGCAGCGTAAGGTCCATAGTATGTTAAAACATGAGAGCAGCCATGCTGATTCAGACTGAGGGTCTTATTTAGCATCCTGTCTTTGGCAGTGGCTGGAAGCAGGTGCCTTGTGAAGAGTAAGAACAGGGCATACATATAAGGCATGCTTGGAGGTTAGCTCAGTTGGTTAGAGCATGGTAATAACACCAAGGTTGTGGGTTCAATCCCTACATGGGCCATTCACTTAAGAGTTGGACTCGATGATCCTTGTGGGTCCCTTCCAGCTCAGAATATTCTGTGATTCTGTGACATGCTCTGAGCAGTGTCCTGGCCTCTGACTGGTCTCAGCCTGGTGGATTTCCTGAACCTGATACCATTTTCTGTTAGTACCTCTCTCTTCATGGAGTTCTTTTCAAAACTGTTCAGTGTCACTTGAACCAAAGCACACATTTTGCAAATGCAGCATTGTTTGATAAGGGTTCCATGACTCCACAGCTCCTTAGGTTAAGACCTGCTGTCTTTTGTTTTGAACCTGGTGCCAGTATGCTTCATTTAACAGCCCCTGGTTCTTGCTCAGGGAGATGAAATAAGTCTGCTCTACTCTTTCTGTGCCTCACAGGACTTGGTAGGCCCTCTATCATATCGTCCCTCCATCTACTGTCTCTTCTGGCTCAAGGGATCTCTCTCAGACAGAGCTGTTCCATACTTTTCCTCATCTTTGTTGCATGTTCCTGTACTTTCACCAACTTAAGCATTTCAAGATAAAGAAATTGGAGACTCAGTTGCAATATTTGAGATGTGGATGGTCTGTGGGTTTATACACTGATGTAACTGATTTCTGTTGTGTTCTGTTTCTTTTCAACTCCAAACAGCATTAAGGTCACAACCCCATAAAATCTGTCATAACAACAAGATTTTTTTCCCTAAGTGGTAGTGGTCAGCTCAGAGCTTATTGTGTTTATGTAAAGCTGAGATTGATTTCTTTTCCCAACACTAAAGTTCATTTGCCATTTTACTGATCATCTCATACAGACTACCTGAAGTTCTTCACATGGAGCTCATTTTTATTATCACAAATAACTTGGTACTCTGCAGCTCATCTTTGAGGATGTTGGAAAGCACAGATCCTGGAACAGACCTTGTGGAAATCCATAGTTTCTTCCTGCCATTGCAAAAACTGACCACACATTCCTGTGCTCAGGTTCCTGTCTTTTAACCAGATCTTTTCTTATATGATGGTCTTCCCTGTTCTCCTATGGATGCTTAGTTTTCATAAAACTTTTTGGTAAGGAACTGTTGGAAATTCTAGCATATTGTGTCAGCTAGATAATCCTTATCCACCTTTTACTTTCCTTTATTAAATATGTACAGATTAAGCAGTGAGTGCTTGGAGCTCTGGCAAGCCAACAGAACAGTTTCCTTGTTTCCCACAGTTGAGTATTTTACACCCATTTTACTTACTTGCATTGTTTCCCAGCTGTTGGCTTCGGATCTTTTCCAGGTGATGCTCATTACTCTGAGTTCTCTTAAAGTGTGGTGGAGGGTGAGAGTGGTGTGTGTGTGAGAAGCTGCCCTTAAATTGTTGATATATCAGTTGAAGATGTATCTATCTAATGCCATGTTTCTTTCACTGGGGATTTTGCTGTAGGTCTGCTACAGAACTTTTCGAGGCATACTGCATGAAAGGAATGACCTTTAATCCTCCTGTTGCATCAGTAACACCCAGAAGAAAGGTACCATCTTGTCTCTGTGTCCTTTTTTAACCACATGATGTATCAAAATAACCCGTATCTGCTGGCTCACTGTGCAGTGCCTGGGCACTGGCACACTCAGTTTGGCTTTCTGGTTTCTATACTTTGCGCGTCAACTATTTCCTTTAAGATGGGACTGACTATAAAGAAGGAAAAGTCGCTGTATAAATAGTTCCACCTCCCACAGCTTCAGTTAACGTAGCAAGATGAATATGGTAGCTGTTATTTTGAACTTTGCAGTGGTTCAGTGCAGATTTCTTGGCTCTTTTCTGTAATGATGAACTAATGTTTGTTCAAAAAGCAGTAATAAAAAATCAGCTCTTTCCCCAGTGTGGGTACTTGGCAGGACAGCTGCATTTCCAGAGCCTTTGATTCAGTATATATAGGGATGCTGATCCCTATTAGTGTCACTGTAGCTTTAAAGTGTAAATTTGAGGGGAAAAAAGAGTTAATGTATACAGATGAGAAATGGGGGAACAGTTTTTGTGTCCTCAGCACTGTTCCACATGCCAGCCTCTCTTAAATGTCCTTGAAAAAGTGATAATTTTCTTTCTTCCTAATGAAAACATTATAACCTTTTAACCTTGTCAGTGCTCCACTTTGTAACTCAGTAATGTCAGTTAAAGCCTGAGAGCACAGGGGTTTTTTTTCCATTTTAGAGAAGCAACTTCTGAAAATATGTTTGTACTTAGTTATTCCATCGTTTTACAATGACTTCTTGACGTGTCTGTCCTGCTAGGGAGTTATATTAGCACCTCTGACAGAGCAAGGTTGGGAACAGCAGATAGAAGAGAGATTTGAGTTGTAGTGCTTGAATAAGGAAAAGCACAAGCTTTTTAATGTAGCAGAAACAAAGGAGGAGGAAAATAAGAGAGAACAAACTGTCCATATAGGTGGTTATAATGGACGTAACTGGGAAAATTATCCTGGGACTTTGCCTGCTCTCTGGTTGTTGGGCTCATGTAACAAACTTTGGCAGTATCTAAGTTTTACCCTCTCTGTCCTGCATATTCTCTGTGTGCCACACTGCCATTGTCAGCACCTCCCTGGTGATAGAAGCTTCAAATTGGAGCCCCGTGCACTACTAAAGAGAGGATCTTATTTGTCCTTGAGTGCACAATGTACTTTACTGTGTGAATGCTAAGACTTTACAGGGAAGTTTAAATCATGTGCGTGATGATAATTCCTCATCTGAGCACCAGGAAAGAGTAGAAGGCTCTGGCTCTGGCTGGAGGCAGAAGGGTCAGGGCATTCCTGACTCACAACCTCTACTGTGAGCACTGGCCTTTTAATCAGAGATGCTTGATTTATACATCTAAGTGCTCTCACCAAACAGTGCCTGATTTCTGTTTCTAAGGTGTGTTGAACAGGAAGCAGTGTGTAAGCACCTCCAGAGCTGGAAGCTGTGGCTGTGTGTAGTAGGTAATATTCCAAAGCCCAGTTTACCACGAAACAAAAAACCCCCACCAAAACCACAAGCTTTTGAAGGACATCACTTGCTTGCAAGCCAAGGGAAACTTACTGGCAGGCCAGGCAGGCATGAGCTGCCAGTTCATTAGGTCCAGTCTAGATGACTATGACTGGGGACAGGGGAGAGTAACAGGACTGCTAATTTAAGCTGTGCATGGAAAACTCATACTGGCCTCGTTTAGTAATGCAACTAATATTTTGTAATTTTCAGGATACATTCTCACATACGGATTCATTTGTAGATGAAGAGCTAAACAAGCAGCTTCAACAACACATCAGTGAGACTGTTGTTCAAAAATCCTTGGATTTTGCTAAACACTTGAAGGAAACATCTTTGTCATAAATGTACCTATTACTCAACTTCAGTTGGCTTCTTAATTATGGAGAAAGATTGGCTGAAAAACATTTCCACTCATCATTAAAGGAATACAAATAGCCTTTTGTTTGAATATAGAAACACACAAAAATGTAACAGCAGTATTTCACAGAGAGTTACAACCTGTCTGCTTAACTACGGAGCCCGTGTTTGCAGGGCTGGGGAACCACAGTGAACAGTCACATCACTAATTTAAAAAGATACAAAACGAGGCTATTTAAAAATTGTTTGCAACCATGCATGATTGTATTTTTGTTTATATATTTTCTAATTTTTATAACAGAATATAGACATATGTGTTTCTAAGAACTCGCTGGTTCTGTTGATAAATTAATAAATATTTTGAAAATGTTAGCAATATTGACTTCTTTGATGTCTAAATTACTTAAGAGATTTGGAATATGTATTTTTGCTGTTGCTTTTTTCTGTTTTTCTTCTGATGTCTTCTAACCATTTATCTCATCTTGAAATTATTTTGCATTTGGTGAGGGTTTTCCCCTCCAGTGAATCTTGGTATTGGCAAAATGAGAATATTGAATTTCAGTTCTAAACTGTCATCGTGACTGAGTGTTCTACTGCAGTGTCTTCAATAAACCATTGCTGGCAAGAATGATGGACAAATACAAGGTAAGAATGTAAATATTTGTCTTTTTATTTTGGAAGCAATTTTCTCCTGGTTCCCCAAATATAAGTTATTGCCTGGTTGGTTTAGAATCCATTTTCAGCTGCTTGTTGGCTTTGCAAATAGCAAGGGAAATATATTAATTAATTAATTAATTAAAAGGTGAGTATTGTCTTTATGTGAATTCCATTCTACAGGGGAGTGTGGTGGGCTGTCCCCTGGCTGACAGCTCAGCTAATGTATTTTTGTAGTGTTTAGTCTATGATGTGATAATGATATATGTGTAAGTTTTTCAAAGCTTTCATTCAAGCCAGAAAACAGCTTTTTCTCTAGGGTATTTAGTTCTTTATCCTGATTTATGGTTCTTAGATAGTTTTAAAAGTAAATTTCCTTTTTTCTTTTAATACATGTTTTTAGTATTAATCACACTAATTCACCACCTTTCAAATAGTTAGTTAAACATAAATTCACAAACACTTTTAGAATAGACATCTATGTATTAATGGATTAGAAAATTCCTATTTTACTATGTAGATTACAAAACTGCATACATAAAACCGCTGTTTATACATATCTTTCTCTCTGTTTAAGTTGTGATTCCTATAACAACTAAAAAGAACTATTCAAAAGCTAAGTGTTCACAAATATGGATGTGATTTAAATTCTGAAAAATTCCAAGGGGGCCATTTGCCAAAACTTTGGTCAGTTTGGGAAGGCACAAGCAAAGAGTGAACGTCTTAAACCATTTATTTTTTTTACAACATATACAAATACAAGTTTACTCTTCAAGTCAGCAGAGAGAAAATAGTCCAGGTGGAAAATTTTGAAATTGTTCATTTTTCATAGTATCCAAACATATATAGACTGGCACACAGTGATGTTGCATTGTCAGAATACTTTGACGTGCTTTAAGAGGCAGAGAAAGACAACTGTACAACTAAGTCATTCTGAAAGAGCCTGTACATCTCTTGGAGCAAAAATCTATTTACTGCTATTTATTTTTGTGTTTAATTTGCTAACTCTGCCAAATGTCTATCACTATTTAAGTTGTAAAACATTTATCACAGACAGGAAAAAAAATGCCACCATTGGTACATTTAGTGGGCTACCCTAAAAGTAAACTGAGTTTGATAGTGGAATAATAACTGACAGTGATTAAAAAACAAATGCTAATTGAAGCATTCAAAAAGCTAGAGCAGAGCAGACAGTTCAGTTTCAGAAGCTGCAGACTTGGCCTTTCACTGAAATGTAAAGCTACCAGCAAGGTCTTCTGTTTTTGAAAATAAACTATGAATGTAAGAGAAAACGTTCCTGAAATATTTAGATATTTCCATGTTGAAGTCTTTAAATCTCGAAAGCATGTGATTTCTAGAAGCAGACAGCTTTCTAAAAGTGGCTATTGAGACACTTCACCTTGTATTCACCTAATATTTGTAGCAAGAAAAATAATGTGACTAGGTTTAAAAAAAAAAAAAGTAGAGGAAGTAGCTCCTGGTGTGCCCCAGTTCCTACAGACGGAGCAGCACTGACGCAGGCAGGAGCTGTGACTGCCCATCTTCCGTCCCATACCGTAACACCACTGCAAACAGCACGTGCTGCACAGGGAGCAGTTAAGAACTCGGTGGAAGAGCAGCAGTTATTTAAATAGCACAGAATAAAATGCTTCTGTATTTCTGCCACTAGGTAATGGAGCGTGAGATTTCCACTGGTGAACTGTTCAGCGCAAGGCCTGCTACTGCTCAGAGTGTTTCTGGAAGGTGTTGAATATTTACATTCCTTTCTTTCAAACTTTATCCTGGAAGTTGCTTCCTGTAAATAGTTAGTAATGTAAAAATGAATGTATTTTCCTAATTGATGTCCACGCCCAGCCAGAAACACAGAAAAGGACAAAGTTATTTTGTCAGTCTTGTCACAGGAGGGTGTGGACAAATATTCCTGCAGAAATAAAATCTGTGGCTAACCAGAATATATTTCCTATTAGCATAATAACTCAGCACATGGAAGCTCCTTAGCTGAGCTTTCAAAAAAGTTAGCCACCCCCCCATTTAATGCTTTAGGTGGTGATGTATTTTTCACTATTAGGAAACTTAAACCCAACAAAAGGAAGGGTATTGTTGTTCTTTTCCAAATTCACCCCAAAGTGTACCATGTTTCACCAATGAAAGTTTACCTGGATATTTACCAATATCTAAACTTGAAATTAAGTGATATTTGAACATTAATGAAAATACTACAAGAGGGTAATTAGCCTTACACAGATGTATACATGCCTACAAAGTTAGGGTTTTGAAATAAAAAGCCAAATGTTTTGCTTTTCTCTTTCACTGGGATAAACAGCAGCAAAAGCAGCTTTTGCTGAGCCTAATGAGGAAGATACTCATATTAATAAGCTGTTCCCACAGCTAGCAAAATTACTGTATTGGCAGAAATAGTAAAAATCTGCTGATTTTAAATTGCCACCAGACTTCAGGCTAGTGTTAGATCTGTGTTAATGTGACATGGCTGCTGTTGTCCCTTGATTCCCCCAGGTTGTTTTTTTTCTTTTTAAATCTGTGTCAGAAAAGCATTAGTGGATGACAACATGCAAGTGTGTGATACTTAAGTGATGGTAAGAATTTTCAGTGCTGCTAAAGATTAAAAAAAACCAAGAAACCACCACCAAAAAAAAAAAAAAAGGCCCAACAGGTAAGGACAAACTTAAGTATTGTTTCTAAAATGCCACAAAAACACCAAAAAGAAAAAATTCTTAGTGATGTAAATCTGCTACTGTGTTAGAATAACAGAGAGAATGAAGCTAACATTTAAAAAACAGTTGCATTAGTTGAATCGGGCAGCAGGTTGATACAAGTATTTCCCAGTAATTCCAAGGTATTCCAAAGCAAACTGCATCTAAAACTACGTGTAAGTTGTTACTTCTAACATTTTACTCGGGATCAGTCTTGCTTATGCATGTTCAGGGTTCAGGTTGGTACTAATGAGTGAAGAGGCTGAGCTTGGAGGTGGTAAAAGATAAGCAGTGGGAAGTGCATGGCCTGTGTGAGGATATGCCACTGGGAAATTTGACTTTTTTTGTATGCCTGTGGTTCTTTTTCCTGAAAGCTGCAAATGACCTCAAGAGGGCACTTTTTTGCTTTGGTAATAACTACTTTAAAGGCATTTTCTGTAGTGTATAGTGAAAGACTTCATAGTTTCTGGTGACAGAATGCAGGTTCTGTCTGCTTGTTTATATGACAGTTAATGACTTTCTTCTTTTTCATTTCTAATTAATAGGGGAGCATTAGTTGTCATGAGACTGCTGCCTGTTACTTCTTTCTCTTGTTTAGGGATTGCTGTAGTGAGACAAAAACGTGTGCAGAGCAATTTGTTCACCATAGACACATTTCTTGTGGGAGATCAAAGGGATTGCTGATTCCAGCAGTTGTTTAATTTGTGCCCCTGTAACTCGGTATGGATTGTTTTAAGTAACTAAACATATTAGTAACTCCCATAGAAATTAAAAAAAAAGACTAGCACAACTAACTTACTTACGTATCAAAAGATGAATTCAGCAAATGTAAAACTTCACAACAGTGTTTCTATGTAAACAAAAGTGTCAAGAGTTATATGTAAAAGTTCTTTATACTCTCTTTAACAGACAAGTAAAAAGACGTTTCTGACTGTATGGAAAAATGTATTTGAATTCAGAATTTTGAAATGTTAATTACATTTATCAAGGCATTGTTTTAAATTTGGTCAGTTTTGGGTATTAAACATCTTGTGCTGAAAAGAAACAACCATAAAAGTTCAAACATATTTTCCTCTAAATCCAGAGAGAGGTAAAAATCTGCATTTTCTAAAAAGTAGTATATGATAAATATATTATACAATGGCATGTACTTTGGAACATGATAATAAATATTCTTTCTTTAAACACAAGCCTGGAAAACAAGAATTTATAAGAAAATGTTGTTTGTCAAAGTCTCACTACCAGTTAGGTGCATTTAGCTATTGTACATTATTTTGTTAAAGTAGATAAACCATAAATAATTTTGACTGTTTTGTGTATATTCACCGAAGTTAAACAGATATGCAAAGGAAGTTACAGTATATTTAAATCTCTTTACAATCACTTAACACAGTGTTTAACAGAAATCTTCAGGTAAAAGTGCGTTATTTTAAAATAATACAAGTAAAAGAACACTCTGGTTCTCTGCCTTCAGTTTCCTTAGAGGCAACAAGCTAAAATTATCTTTTGTTTAAAAAGGGGAGGGTGATGACACATGTTTGTTTACAACATACAGTCCAAGAAAACTTCTCCATCCGCCTATGGAGAATCTGCAGATGTGAAGATATGGGAAGAGCAGAATCTTCCAATAGCTGACAGGCATCTTTCCAATCTACAGTATCCCATTTAGGATTCCCAGATTCTGGATGTTAATCCAGCAGCATTGCCTGGATCAGGCATCTGTAACACAGGGCACACAATTGTTGACCAGTTCAGTCCGCAGATCCTTCAAAGGCACTGCAGAAGGATTCAGTCATGTAAATTCCAGTTTTAAAAGAGAAAGATAGAACAAATGCAGAGGAGGGAACCTGACTGGGCTCTTCCCATAACTTACTTTGCTTCCCTTGAAGTCAGATATAGTAGCAAAGAAATAAGGTAGCAAATTTATCCCTTCATATTTTAAATACCTTGCAAATGAAAACATTACTTGAATTCTGTTAATTTAATAACTTAGCAGTAGTATGACAGTGCATGCCAAATAATGCTTTAATAATTAGGTGTATGCAGAAAGAAAAAGGTAATATTAAATTGCCCATAAGTGAGATGGGATTATCAACACTGAAAAAGATTTCTTCATTTGCAGTGAGCTGTAACTTCCCAGTTGCTGTCTCAGTGCTGTAGTAGCACTGTGCAAATGTCTGGTTAATGTACATTGCTGGACAAGTTGCACTTACTATCTCCATATAAACGAGACAGTCTTATGTTGTGTGTTTCAGTTGTTTGAAGTCAAGCAAGATGGAAGAAATTGAAGAGATACAGAAAGGACAGTATAAATGTTTAAACATTTCTGGCAAAATTCCCACAGAGAGAAATTAACACTGTAAACTTGTTTTAGCTAAAAAGGACATGGCCAGTCCTGATGATTTTTTTGCCTGCATGTAACAAAAAGTCATAAAAGCACGACTGGTCACTTCCATTTATTTTGGCCCAGAGCAAAAGAGTAACAGAATTAATTAATTAAACTCTGTTACTCATTAAAATGCATACTATAAAATCAACCAGGATGCAACATTTAGTTTGGTTTTGTGGGTGGAACTCCAGTCTGATTCCCTGGAGCAAATGCCATAATAAAGGACTGGGGACCTTACTGCTGTCACTGTGCCTGTGCACACCGCTGAGTAAGGCTTTTATGGATCTTTCTGTCCCTTGTACCTCACCCTGGTTTAACCAGCTCCACCTTTGAAAAAAAAAATCCTCTGTAAATCACATCAATGATTGCTCAGCGTTAGGATCGGTGTCTCGTACCTGAACAGACCGTAGGCAGCAGGGGGACTACTCTACAATGTCACTGAAGGTCAAGCCGCAGGCGGCCCTTTCGTCCTTGCTCTGGGGACTGTCCGACAACACCTGCAGCGGGGGCGACATGAACCCCCGATACTGCTTACTGGACTTGGTTAACTTCTTCAGCTCACTGGTAAAGGAGATGCCTTTTCTTTTGTCATCTCGTGCTGCCTGTAAAAAAGATCATAGAAGTGGTTCACACCTAACATAGTTCTAAGCAGGCTTTCCTTTTGAAATTCAGTACGGCTGTACTTTCACAGGCAAGTATATCCTACTCACTGTTCTGAATAAATTAATTTAAAATTATGCCTTGTCAAAGATATGTTTAGCAAATTTGGCATAAACTTGTATAAAAATATCTGTGCTTATAATACAGTTACTTTAAAGCAACAGCTACTGTGGATTGGTGGTGTCTGTAGGAAGGCAGAACACAGCTCCTTCTCCCAGTAGGCATGTACTTCATTCCTGCCGTTTTTTGAAGCCTGAGACAAAGCAACAGAACAACTTTTTCACTGGGCAGGAATAAAGGGGACTTTATTCCAGTAGCTTTTAAGCTCTGCCCATTTGAATGGTCCTTTATTATGATGGAAAGCGTGGCATGCACAGCCAGAAGATTTTGAAAAACAGAAAGCTGGTAGCAGATAAAGGTTGTCCTGGATTTGCAGGCTGTGAGGGAGTCGTGTTGCTGGATGTAACTGATGCAGTTTGCAAAGGAAAAAAGTAAGGGAGGTTGGAGAAAAGAGGAATCTGCTTTTTGCTGTGGTCTGTCTTCCCCACTTGCCCTCGTGCTAGTTGTGTCTCCTCCCACTGAAAGCAGGTTCCCATTAAATTGATCACACACCGTCTACAACACGTGCTGCAAAGTATCGCATCTTTTACCTGAACCTGTTCTTTGAGCTTCAGGATAAATTTTCCTGCTCCCTTCCATTTGCTTTGGGCCTGAAACACACACTCTTGATCAGACAGAATCCTCTGAGATGGTTTAGATGTTGAGGACTTTTTGTTTGTTGGCTCTTTTGTCACCTCTTCCAGGAGCACATAATCATTTGGATTTGGATTGCTCAAAATGCTGTAGGAGTATTTCGCTTTGCAAAGAGTCTGTTTAAAAGCAGAGAAAAAAATAAGACAAAAAAGAAGGCATTCCCTCAGATTCAGGTTGCTAAACAGATTCCTCAGCTAGTGCTGAGAACAAACCCCACCTTATCTTGTGTGAAACCAGCCTCCACCCCACAGGTTAACATGGAAAGGTGCAGCTCACCTGCTGTATGACATCCTGAGCCGTGCTGAAGCGGGGAGCCTTGATGACGGTGCGTGGTTGCTCTGGGGAGACATCGTGTACCTGAACAAAGAAACTGTCATCCTCGGAGCTGATGGCTGCTTCTTCCTTTGCTTCTTGAAAGACATTTCTCTCGTTTAAATTCTACAGGGAAAATAAATGAGAGCCAAATTTATTTACTTCAGAGAGGTAATTAATAGCTGGTGGTCAGAAAAGGTTTTTATCACGTGGAAATTGGAGACTGCTGTAGCCCCAGCCCCATTTCATTAAATGCATTACAGGAGAGTTTTGACAAGCTACTACTGCTTACAAATACCTGTGTTTCTATAATCAGTGTCTGAAATATCTGTCATAGTAGAGGAATGGAGATGTATGCATAGTCACTTAAATCCTTTCTTTCCTTATGTACACAAAATTATGTTTTTCATCTAACGGTGGCAGTAAGATGGGAGATGGTGGAAAGGATTCTCTTCTCTCCTGTCCCTGCACTAAAGCCAAAAGTATTTAGAGAGCAAGAAGTCTGAGCAAACATTTTCCTGTGGTGTAGAGCAAGCGGAAGGATGCTTGTTTGTCCCTTTTCAGGCTCTATGATTACTGCAGATTTTAAGACAGAATTCTTCCCTGCACCTTCTCTTACAGAATGCATTTCTGTCCAACACCTTGGAATATAGCTTGGATTCATAAGGTGTAAACGTGGGCCATATTTCACAGCCTCCAGTGGACCCACTCCTTGTTTTTCCAATCAGATTTGCAGCTTCATTTCTAGTTCCAAGCTCTGAGGTGCTGCTATCTGCAGAAAGGTTCAAAACTACAGATAATGCTTTGGGGTACTTGCATCACAGGACAAAACTACAGCATACTTTTCACATGAGCTAAGACAGATTTTAACCCGTTTTCTAAACGAATGGGGCTTGGCAGTGACCCATGTGATGGTGTACATTGATGAAGTCAGTGTTGCAGTCAACAGGATTTGGTAGGTTACGGTTTCCATAAACAAATTTCTGCCTTCTAACTTTTTGTATTTTTTTTTTTTCCCACCAAATGTTAAAAATAAAGGAAAACAAAATGTGGACTTGTGTACTTTCATGGTAGTTTGTCAAATTGAAGCTTTATCAAAAGATCTATCAAAATGATCAATAATACATTTTTTCACTTAAAAGTATCTCAGAGAATCTCTATCATTTGTGCATGTAATATCTGTGTATTAAGCAAGCATTTTTGTAGGCTGAACTGACCAAAGAAAATGTGTCTAAAAATGGGATCATTAGGTGTCTTTCTTCTGCTTTTTTTGTCTTTCACAAGCCTAGGCACTAGCATATTTTCAAGCTGTAGATGCTTTGCTCACAGTTTAAACTGAAGTAATCAGTCCATTTTCCTCCTTTAAATGAAAAGAAATCACCTATTTCATTATTTTACGTTATCATTAATAATTTAATTGTCCTTTGTGATCCTTTTAGACTTATTCTATCCTTTTGGACTTATTCTTTAAAATTAAAATTATTTCTAATTTTTCTAGACAAAGAAGAAGTTGCTGACATCCAAACTGATTGATAATGGTTGTCTGGAGTTATCTATGATCCTTTGGTATTAACTACTATCTTTCTTTATATGAATTTCCTATTATGGCATAATGTAGATTTGCTTTAAATTAGAACTCTCACCAAAAACTTGAGGTAGTGGCACTGAACTGGTGACTGAGTGATAATGATTAAACATCACACAGCTGATAGTAAAGCTGAGGGAGGTCCAGTTAGTGCCACACAGGTGCATGAAGTCTAGTTGTCCTTGCTCACTCAAGAGTTACGTTTGTTTTTGAACAATGTACACAGCATTGACATTACTCACTAAGTAGTGAAACAAATACTGCACCCTTTTGTTTCCTAGTCCTAAGAGCTATTTTTAGCTATCTTTGTAAATAACAGTTTATCTAAAACAGACTTACTTCCTCTCGGGTTTTAAAGATAATCCTTCCAACATATCCTTCTTCTGGGAACCAACTGTTCAAAAGCTGCACTAGTCCTTCTTCAGGACCAATCACTCTCTGGAATGGTGGTTTTCTGCATTCACTCTTTTCTTTAGATATAAAACTTTTCTCTTCCATCAGAAAATAGTCAGCAGCGCATGACTCAGTGCCTTTTACGGTAGCCAAGAGCTAAGACAGACCATAATAAACACACAACAATTAGAATGCTAAATATAAACACTGCATAATTAGTAGTTATAAATGAGAATGAATACGGAAGCTTTAAGAATCAGTAACTGTTCTGACAGTGCAGGCAGGCTTTCTGATGTGCTATTTATTATTCAGATATTTTACTCCAGGGTAATGTCCTGTTCTCTTTAGCATAGCCAAGCAGTTCAACTATCCCAGACAAGGCAGTACTATTTAAGCTTATTTCTGTCCTCTGGCTGGCCAGACAACTTATTCATAATCCCAGGACAGTACAGTCTTTTCCCACTGCTAGAATAACAATCCCTGTTGAGTTAACTGGTTTTTCTACTCATGAACTTGGCCCTCTAACTTTTACTCTCTATTCCTACGGTGCTCAAGTTCAAAGAATTCTGCAGAAATGTTTGCCCTTGTTGTAAGGACAGCCCACTGCCTCCGTTGGCCAGAAAGATTGTTTTTCTCATCTGCATGTGCCCAAATATTAAAATACTGATAGGGAATATATTCTAAAATGATAAACCATTTCACTGATTATATTCTGTGTTTGCAATGTAATTAATTCCACAGCAATACACTTCTAACAGCATCTCCTTGCTGTGATGAACTACAATGACCCTGCATGAGAGAAATGCAGGGAGACTAATGTCCAGAACGATGTTAATGTGGATTCCTGCAGTTGGATCTGCAATTCCATGGGAAGCTTACCTGATGGAGCAGCTGTGCAGCCGTGGTCCCCGCACTTACATTAAAAACAGTGAAAGGCTCTGGGCCTGGAATTCCATGAACTGTCACTTTGTAAGTCACAGCAGCTTTCTTTTCCCCCAGGCTAAACAACTGTACAGACAACATTCAACAGGTTATTGAATGTTTTTACACAGGCATGTAAAAGTTGCTTAAAATAAACTGTACCTACAAGTTGTAAGGACTTTGAGAGAGCAAAGCTATCCAGGTAATACATGGCTCTTACACAACAGATTGAGGCATTTAAAAAAACACCAACAAACCCTCCAAAAGAGTCCACCCTACCTTGAAGCTGAAGAGAAAGAATTAAAAGGAAGTTTTCCAGTGAAGGGCAGACCTCCATCACTTATTACACATCGCAGCTGAGCTCAGACTATTTAGATTCAGCATACAGATTACTGGGTGAAAATCTGTAGCTTTCTTTTAACCTCCAAACCATTTGTGTTTTTCCTTTCTGCCCTAGTAATTCACCAAGATAGATGTTTGGCATGTATTCACAGGAGGATAATATCAGCAACACATCTGCACACACAGGAGCTAAGCAGGTTTTATCTGACACTAGAGTAGTCAGCATAATGATAATATAGAAGTTTAAAGTTGCCAAAACATGAGTAACCCAGACAACCTAATATTAAGGGCTATTAACAAAAAAAAAACCCCATCCATCTATGCATGCATAAATACATATATACATATTTTAGATATGTGTATGTATTCATATTTGTACATATAAAATATGTGCACACAACATACAATATGTGTATTTATGGAAATACAGAATCCTTATTTTCTTGTAATAAAATTCAATTTTATTCTCATTATTCCAAAGCTGTGATAATTTGCATCTTTTTTTTTTTTTTTTGTCCCAAATATTTTGCTTACAATTCATGCATAAAGGAATGCATGAGGCAGCACTGGACCTCACTGCTCAACCACACTTCTCCAGCCCAGGGGTTCCTGTCCTATACCTAAATACACCAGAGAAGCCAGACTTTGAAAAGATTTACCTTCCCACAGTTTTAGCCAGGTGGATAATCGTACTTCCATCAAAGCCAAAAAGAAGTAGGCATCAGGGTGCTTCTGAACAACGTGCAGGTTTAAGAGCTAACATCTTTAAACAGTCTGGCTGTTATTATGACAAGAATACAGGTAATTCATGCACACACACAAAATTAAATTACCATAGATGCAGGCAGAGTGTTTCCAGAGGGACTTTCTTCCATTCTCCGACTGTTTATGAACAAACTGGAAATCTCTAATGTTTCATTGTGCAGGTTATGGAGCTGGACATGTCTGTAGCCTAAAGAGGAAAAATTGTAAATACTTCACCACATCCTAGGACACAAGTCTCATAAATGGAAAACTCAAATTTGCTGTATTTATAGCTACAATTTGCCACACATATAGGATTTAAGGCACTGTAATAGCACTGCATTAACGCTGTACAACAGTGTAACCCAAGTGCTATGAACTTGAGTAGCTGAGTAGCTCATACAGAGCCTACCTTTGTTTTGCCATAATACACAATATATTCACACATGAAATATCTAAATATTAGAATATGAATGAAACAAGGTCAAATTATCACTGGGAAAATGCATGTCTGGCCAGATCTCACCAACACAGACAGTTGTGTGGTATTACAGTGACACAAAGCATACGTGAAAGAGCTACTGGCAACATGGAAACTCCCTCTCACAAGTGTCACAGAATCAGTGATGTTTTCTCATCTCTCTCACTTTCTTCCACTCTTCCTTCAACTCCCCTCCAGCCACAGCTGTGAGAAGTGCCATTCCCCTCTGCCAGTGATCTTACCTATTACAGCAGTTCCTTGGGCAAAGCACAAGGCAGGGAGTGAAACCACTCCATGCTTCTTAAGGGAGCAGCCAGTATCTAGGTGAACATAACCTCACAAGCACAGCTCAGGATCAGAGGAGGTGTAAGATGCTCCTGTCTCCACAACACCACAGGACTGGACTTTTTACAACTCACTGGGGCAGCTGCTGGCTCCCAAGGAGTCTATTACATCAGCATTGTACTGCCAGGACACGGTATGTAGTCTTGTATTTGCTCCCTTCCTCCTCTAGAAAAATGCAACTAGCTGATTAAAAATATCCCTCTGGACAGATTCAGTCCAGGAATCTGCTGAACCATTTTGGCATAGGGTCTCACTACAGACTGTACTGTACCTCTCTTTAGTGCTTTGAGGGGAATGATTCTCTGAGCTGTCACAGCTGAGCTGTTATTTTCGACAACTGCGAACCGGAGGAAGACCAAATCCTCAAAGTGAACCCGGAAAAGGAACTGTTCATTCCACATGGGGTTGAGAGTATTGCGATGAATGGGCTTTGTCCGGAAGTGGCAGCTGTCCAGAGGCATCCCCAGCACATCAATTTCAATGCAGGGACTGCCCGTGCTGTTGCTGGGGCAAACATTCTGTCCAGACACGATCTGAAGCCGAGGAGTACACAGAGAAACCAATTAGTGGAGTCATTCTTTTGCCGTCATGATTCTGCTAAATATTGTTTGGCACACTCCTAAGCACAGATTGTTAACATGCTGATTTAATTACGACACTCCCCTACTCTTGTAATTGCCAGGGCAGTAATTTCAGAAGCAGAGCTGCCTTAACCCCACACCCAACACCACTGCTATGGCATCTTTCCTCTGAAAAAGCACACCATACATCATGAGTGTAACCATTCACGGCATCTGAAAGCTAATCCAGAAAGAATGTACCAGTAATGTAGTCAAAAAAGACCACATTTTCTTCTCAATTACTCTGGTGTGATGGCACTGACGTCTCGCTTGCTTTGGCATGTGCAGCACAAGAATTAGGTGTGTAATTACCACATCTGGGAGAATTCTGATTCTTATGAATCTCACTTTCAGACACATTTCCTGGAAAGGCCTAGCTTCTGAGAATACTTTTTTTTTTGGCCACAAATCCACGAATTATATATCTTATTATATAACTTGTAAAATATTTTTTTTTAAGATTCGGTTCAGCTTTCCATAATGGCTTTTTTGTGTAGCTTCTCCAGTGTTCACAAATGTGTCAAACATCGAGGCACATGTGTGATTTTACACAGTTGTGTAGTCCCAAGAAAAATTCTTTCAGGACTGGGTTTCAACGAATATTGTGAAGGAAACAGTGAAAGTAACTATGGATACAAACCAGCCAATAAAATGAAATAAAATAAAATAAAGACAAATCTTTTCTCCTTCCCCCTCCAATTTCTGTTAGTTATGCTGACCTTCAGAAGTACAAGCAACAATTAAAGGTTCAATCTTTCCATTTAGAAGCATGACTGTAATGCTGGTTAAAGACTGTAGTTACATGTTGTCTACTCTGTTTGGCTGTATGAAATTCCCTTTTAATGTACTTACTGTTAAAGAATATATAGCTGGCTCCTTATTATCAAAATCTCTTTCCAATGGACAAAACTGCTGGTACATTGAGCAACTTTTATCCCACAGAACTGGAGGTTTCAAAACATATCCACAGCCACCATTAGCCTCAAACATTGCTGCATTAAGTTGCAGAGGAAGATCTGTGAAAGTAAGGCAGCCAAAACTGACAGAGAGCAACTGTACAATTGAAAAACTGTAACAGTGAAGACAAAGTCATGTTTTAGGTATCTTTTTAAAAATTATTTTAGTTGTGTACCATAATTTCATTCTTGATTTTCAGAGATAGCTGCAATTTATGTATCCGATTTATCCAATAATTATACAAAACTATAAGAACAGTTCCTTCTTTTCTGTCCCTTTCTATTACCTTTACTGAACTGTAGGGCTTACCTACACCATTTCTCTGAGAAGTTTCTAGGTATGTGCCCTGAACTGCAGAATGAAAAAGCATGGACTGTGTAGCTTTGTAGATGACCTAATGGATCCCCTGTGGAAAAGGTGAAGGAACACAAGACAGGATAGCAAACGGTCCAAAAATGTTTAGATCAACATTAAACCAGCATCCATGGCAGCACTTTCAAGTCAAAAATAGTTCAGTACCCTTTTATATTTGAGGTTATCAGAAAGGAGTAGCAGTTTCTTGAACTGGGGGGCAAAAAAATAACCTTCAGAAATAAAATAAAAATGGAAGGTCTTGCTGTCCAGGCACTTCTGTGTTATAACAGGATCTGCTGCATTGGCATAAAACTCCTGAACTCTGGGATGACTCCTCCCAAGGACCGGATTGTTGTGGTATGAACCTGCTTGTGCTGAGGTGCACAGACAAGTAGAGCCCCTCATGAGAGCAGGGAAAAGCAAGCGCCAAATACAAATTCACAGTTTAAGGACTTATATCACATTTAAATGTATTCAAACATGTTCATGCACCCATACCATCTGTTTGGTAGTTCAGAGCCACGAGCTGTACCCCGTGGAGCCAGAAGATGAGTGGATGGGGATTTGAGGAGTCGATGCGAGTGGCAGCAGGGTAGGTCCTCAGGAGCTGGCAGGTGGTGTGCTGGATCAACTTTTGGGAGTAGCGCCTGCACAGCCGCTTGGCAGCGTTCTCGTTCAGGGAGGAGATGTGGTAGCACTTGGGTGTCCTGATGATGGCACTGAGAGAGGCTGGGGAGTTGTAAGCAGAGCAAGGATCTTCCCAGGTTTGCCGCATCACATCCAAAGGACCTGGAAGATAAACAGTACCCTCGAGATACAGCTGCAGGGCCAGAGATTCCAAAAAGTCAGTGTTTTCTAGTGGAGTATGTGCTTTAGTTGTGGCAGAAAAAGGTGATCCTGGAAAATCCTACTCAAGGTAAAGGTCACATTCCTTGTTATAGAGGAAGAGCAATCAATGAGAGGAAACATAATGTTTAAATATTGAAGTAATACCGTGATTAGATGTCCTAAATAAATAAATATCTAGTTGGTGTCTGCCTGAATATAATAAAGGAATAAAATTCCCTTCTTCCCATTGATACATTTTACATGAGGAAGGGAGGCAAGACTGAAAGCCATCTGTTAAGTCTCCAAACAGGCAATCTGCAGAGACTGTAAGACCTGGGGGACAAAGGCAGCAAAATAGTTACATGCTTTAGAATTAGGCACCAGACTTCTTCGTTTTTAGGACACTGGCCTCTAAAAGGAAATCTAACCTGTCTGCTGCAGCTGTGCCCTTGGGCTGCAAGAAATGCAACACTCCCTGAGCCAGAAAATAAATTCAAGAAAGGGTACAATTCTAACTTTCTGTTTATGGCAATCACTTGAAAGGCAGGGGATCTGGGTCTCCAGAATCTTTTCTGTGCTTCTTTGTATTTCTTTACATCTGTTCATAGGCAGAAGCACAATTTCCCAGTTTACAAGCTGAATCACCTGCGGAGTCTGATTTGCACAATTACACATTTGGACTTGGCTGAATTTTAGGCAACTAAGTCCTGCTTCAGACAATAAAAATTCTTTTCTGGATCCAGCCCAACAGTTCTGCCTTCCATTTGTACTTTGAAAATATTCATTTATACTTTTTAAATATAAACTTTAAGATAAATCATTTAAAATGTATGTTAGTTTTGAATTGTTTATGAACTAGGGTCATCATATTTCTGACCAAGTAATCCTATTTTCACATTCCACACTCAACACTTCAGTTATAACAGTGTTACTCTAATAGCTGCTGCACTAACAGAAAATCATTCCAAAGTTCAACATCTTACACATTGCAAAGTATTTGATCTTTAACAACTTGGTCTGGTACATGTGTTGGATTACAGAGTCATTCCACATGACTGGTGAAAGAAGATGCTAACTTTACCTTTTCCAGATGCTTTGGCAAGAGCAGCTGACTCCCCAGGGCTCAGCCTGCCAGGATTGTTGCCAAAAATGGACTTCCTGCTTTTTCTTTCTTTTCCTCTGCTAGAGCCAGATGGGTTTAGAGTTGACAAGCCTGTTCCCATAAATGTTAAATAAATGAGCCAAAAAACATGACCAAGAGGGCATGACATTTTCCATCATATTTTACATTATTTTTGAATACTGGTGTTATATAGTACACAGGGCAAGCAGTGTATTTTTCTCCCTAATTTAATTTTAACATCCTTACATATATAGATGCCTTTATATATGTATATATTATGTATGTTTTTATATATAATGTATATATATATGTGCAATAAAATGTATATAAAAATTCATATGAAGCAACAGTATATACAGTTCTCTCTCTGTGATCTAACTTTTCTCCATTTTACTTTTTGGCTTGAGGAACATAGTGGCTTTCTCTCAAATTACCAAATGGTCCTAACTGATACTAAAAAAAAATCTCCACTAACAGTCCCAGTGTATTCATCCTTAGAATAATTTTTAAAAAAATAAAAATATTTTCTACAGAAGCAATAAGTCTAAACAGTAATGAATATCATGGAATTCATCTAGGATAGGATACCTACATAGTTAAATAAATGCAAGACTATGATTTAAAGATATAAAAGTCCAAATGCTGTTGATTGAAGAGTTTAACTTCAAGATGTTTTCAGAGCTATCTTCTTGCTTTTATTAGTATTTCAATGTTGGGAAATACAGTTAGGTGTGCAAAATCCATTACACATTTAATGGCCAATATGTACTAGAAGTGAAGCTGGAAAGCTCTAGTATAGCTATTATTCAAACTTGTGCATTCTAGAAGCATAATCATTAAAATCACAACCTAAATCCCTCTTAAGCAAACAGACTCAATCCCACTTAAGGTCAGTTCCTTTCTGTTGACTTGCAGAGAGCACACGACAGACAAAACTGAAGTAAGTCAAAGTCAAAATGCACAATAGTTATTCTGCCCACAGCAGTGAGGTGTGGGATGGTCTCAGAGACCCAAGATGTATTTGTGATACAGAATATAACAGAGCAGACACGGTTATTTGCCTAACTGTGACTCCTAAAACATTCCTCATTAATTCACATCAATTCACACCTCTCTAAAGACCCTTCTGGATTTAATACTATTATTTCAAATAGAAAGTCACAAAGAGGATACATTGGCTTCTTTTCTACTTAAGTCTGTCCACAGCTGTAAATTTTCAGCTCTCAATCTTTATGGCATGTGTATGTGTACTTAGTAAAAATATGCACATAGTTTCAATGGAACTGCTTGGATTAGTAAAATTTAGGATATATAAAAATGTTTTCAGTATTGGAGATGTACTGTCTTTTTGGGCCAAAGCATACACATAAAGCACAGAAGATGGTAGAAACTGAGATGAAGGAACATGAACTGACTAGAAGAATGAAGAGTTATGAACTGTGTGCTTCCAGCACTACTTAATCCCAGTTTTCAATGGATCAAATGGACTTGGCAAGGAAGATCCAGGTTTCAAAATCCTGCTGTGGAGGCAGTCACGGAGGAAACAAGCAAACCTCATAAATCACCAGAGACTGCAATGCAAAACCTGGGCTGACAGAACCCAACGTGATGGCCACGGGGTAAGCTGCAGCTGGGAGTTTTCTTTCAGTCTTTCCCATGCCACGCTTTGCATGTGACACATCTCTTCCTAGAGGCAAGCTCCATTTTGCTCTCCAATTTAAACTTGACTCTAAAATACAGCTTCACCCCTTCATAGAATCATAAATTTGCAAAATAATGGAGGTTGACAAGCATATGGAAGTAATCTGATCCACCTCTCTGGTCAAAGTAGGACCAGCTTTGATCCCACCATAGATGGGTTCCTATGCAGATCCTATTATACTACCATAATGACAGATTGAATGTTTTGTATTTCTCTACAACCCCTATGTCATGTTCTTTGATTTACAGAGGTTAGCGCCTGCCTCTCTTGCTAGATACAGGCACACTGCTTTACTGCTTTTGGATTTTTTTAATTCAGAGGACTGAAAACTTCCCTGCCCTTCTTATTCTAATCATACTGACTTAAGAGGTTAAACTGTAATTTCCACCTTTTCACCACGTTTCAGACCAACAGACAGTCTGCAGGTTTGCAGATCTTGAAAAAGAATTTACAGCATTTTTGTATGTATGTAAGGTGCCCCTTTTCACATTCACTTTAATTTCTTGAAAAGTGATACCACAGGAGCAGCTGGTCTGATACAATGGAGACGGTGCCTGAATTTCATGCCAGTTAGCTCAGGTGACTCCCTGCTCTCTCCCCTTGATTGTGCAAACTCTGCTTTTATGTACTCAATTTCTGTACTCATTGTGTAAGGATCCTCAGCACCAAGGCAACGAGCCATGTGCCAGTGGATTACAGCAGTACTGTGTTCAGGTGTGCTTCACTGCCCTCATCGTGGGAGACCCCAGAGAACAGACCTTCACCCCCTCAGATAGTGGTATGAGGATATCCGACAGACTGTAAGGGTCAGAAAGCACAGAAACAACAAGAGCTGTGGTGGGTTCCTTGTTAACATAGATTTTATAAACAAGAAATGTTATTTTCTCCACATGATAAATTCTGTTTTGACCAGGGAATGCTTAGGGAAGTCTGTGTTACTCAGTAGGCTAGGATAAGTGAACATAATGGTCCTTCTCCTTTTTTATAGTCACAAATCAGTGATTAACATTCAGGGACATAGGCAAGCGTAAACACAGAACAAAAATATATGAAGACAGGAGAAATAAAATATTTACACCATTGATTAGACACTCGCATGAATTCTGCAGTCCCTATTTCCAAAAGTCTTGCATTTTCTGAGTTGGTTAGGAATGCAGTCAATAGAGCTGCACAGTCATGGATCTACCAGCCCTGTTTCCATCATTAATGGACAATACGGGGTCTGGCACTGCTCTGTGTCTGTGCCCTCCGGCTGAGCAGAGGAATCCAATCAGTGGCACGGTGGTCATTGAAGTCTACATTACTCACAGAGCAGGCAGTATTTGCCTCAAAGGAGACAAAGTTTGTTGGAAAAGTAATTTCTACAGCTTCATGTGCTCATTTGTGAAAAGAGCTCATTTTCTTAATTGTTCTATTCACGACCTCTTTAAAGCAAGAGAAAGAAATCTGAGAGGGAAAGCAGGTATTTTGTTTATAACCAAAATTACATTAAAAATTAAATATTTCAAAGTTTTCTTAGAACATCAGAACTTTTTTTTGTGTCAAATGCTTGGAACAACTCAAACTATCCCTGTTTAATCTTGAATATCTTTCCTTAAAAGAAAATATTTTATTTGAAAGATATCCCATTGCAGATTTCATTATAAAGAGTATCAGATTTGAATTTTTAGAAGTCGTTATTTTTACAAGTGACACCTACAATTCTTAAAGTTATAGAGGATTATCAAAGAATGTCTGTCCATATTTCAGCATGTTTATCTTGCCTATTTGACACTATTTTATGTTTGGTTAGCTTCTCTAATCTGATTATAGTTCTATTTGTATGAGATTACGATCTGGCAGAATTGCTAACTTTTCTGCAGAGAACCATGCCACTAAAAAGCAGATTTTTCATTCAAAACATTAAACACATCAATAAACAATAAATTCTCAATTTAAAAGTATTTATGTACACAGTATGAGCCAAAATATACCCAACCTCACATTTCAGAACTGAACAAGTACCTATGGGTGATCTCTTCAGTTAGTCCCTCTCCTTTTCTCTGCAAACATTATTCTTCCTACTGTACAGAAGAAGACACTCCTATTTCCTTAACCCCTTCCATGAAGATTGTGTGTGAGTGTGCAATCAGCTGTTCTCACCCACCCCATGAAAAGGCTCCTCTCCTGTCCCTTAGGGAAAAACAGATGACACAGTGTGGGCAAAGGTGAAACACTCTAAACTGAGGTCATTTAACAAAATGTGACATGCTGTTCCTTCAAGGTCTTAAGGATATTTTCCTTCCTAATTCAGTAGGTCCTTACATGGAAACTCGGAGCTCTTAAGATGAAGCCTTCTGTCATCTGGCATTTGGCCCTGAAACAGTTGTCTAAGTTGTGAAGACTGGCAAATTTCACTTTTGTAAACATTTTAATATGACAAACAGTATGTAGTCACATAATTTATGAATACTACTTCTCAGCCAGGAGCTGTTATTATGAAGACTACCAAATCATCAAGAACGAACCTCCTCGACTACTTCAAACTAATTCAAAACATAAACATAATGTCTCCAAGAATTAGAAAGCTTAGAGCAATAAAACAGGGCAGTGTACTTACCAGGGAACTTTACAGCTTGACAGTAAATGACAAGATCTGATAGCTCTGGAGCTATTTGTCTGCTTTCCTTCTTATTTTGTGGAAGATAGAATTCTTCACCCAGCTCCATGTCGTAAACCTGAGTGACAATTCCAAGACCATACAATAATATTAATAATAAGATTACGGAATGTGCAAGAACTCTAGCATATCTTACTTATGTCTTCAAAATATTTTATCTCTTTCTTCCTATATGGTTTGTGTCTTCACCTAACACATCTCCCTCCTGTGTGCACATCTATGCAGCAACACCTGTTACTGATTCTGCAGTAGTGTGCAAAGGCCTTAATCACAGTCAGTTCTACAAACATTTAGACAAAACATATCCATGTTCAGGAGAAACTGCAATCTATTAAACAGAAATGCACTGGTTCCACTGTCAGATGATTTAATAAGAGGTACTGGGGTTATCTGATATCATGCTGTGGTATTTTAAACTTATTTTGATACACAAAGATGCTGAAGATTCAGATGAAATCTTCAGTTCCATCGATATTAATGGAAATTAAACATCTAAATAAGCTCCTGGATCTTGCTTCAATGAAGTTTTCCTTGAGACCAACAGCAGTTAAATTTTCAGCCAAACAGCCTCTATATACAATAACCTCTGAGGACTTTTCTTGAACAGCATGTTGAGCATTTGTTCTATTTAATCCATTTTCTTTGGTTGTCTTTCCATATTTTCTATTATTTGTCTTCATTAAAGCACATTTGCCATGTGATGTCTCAGTTAGCTAAACTGTCCAAATCCTTTTGAAGCTGGTTATATGTCAAAGTGCAGCTGGGAAGAAGGGGGGAAAAAGCAGAACTACCTTTCCTTTATTATTGTAAGTGGCACAATCAGCCTTCTTTAGTCGTTTGGCAGTCTCTTCATTGTATTCAAACTGCAGTTTATCACTTGATAATTTATTCTCAGGTCGGTCTTCAAGAATGTTATCTAAAAATTAATGGGATTTTAATAAACATAAAGCCAAACCATTTCAACTGAAAATGTAATTTGAATTAACAGGATTTGTGGACAGTGATGTGAATCTTATATGAATAACCAGATGCCAAAATAATGCATTAGCTGGTCAAAGCATCATCTTCTAGTAGTAACCTTCTACTTCAAAAATTTAATGCTTGGCTTTGGTTAATATCGCACTTCCTTTAAAGCTGATCCTTTAGTGTTCAAAAGATCCTTAAAACCAAACCATCTAATGAATTAAGTTTGCCATCTGAAAACAACTAGAAGTCCCGAATGACAAAAAATGTCCAAACACAATTAAGTACATCAAACATGTACATGCTTTTATACAGTAAGTTTTGGCTTTCCTCTCCTTAGTTTCACCATGCACAAATATTGTTTCCATCTCTAGTAATACCTCTTCAAAGCTACATGTTTATCAAAGAATAATATACCTACTAATTTGGTCTTTCTGAACCAAAATATCGCAACTGTCACAAAAGGAATGGTTTTATTTTATTCCTGATATTCCTGATGCTTTGACCATAATCTTTTTATGCATAACCAGTGTCGCACATGCAGCCTTCTAACAGCTCCTGACCAGTTAACAATGCCATCTAAAAACATCTGATTGCATTTACAATATGAAGTAAAACCCACACATTCACACTGTCACACTGAACAGGCTGAAGATGCAATGCTGATTTCATGCAGTTAAAATGCTCAACCAAATGGCTTTTACCTTCCTGGCTGTTAGGAGCAGGAGAAGCATTAAGGACATCAGCTACAGGGAAACGATTTAGAGAGGGAATAAGAGTAAAGGAAGTTAAGATTTACAGCCAGAAAAATGAAAATTTAGTGTCAGTCGTAAAACTATTAGCCTTACTCAAAAAATGTATCAGTAAGAAAAATAAAACTGAATCTCTTTTAGAAAGTTTACAAACCATTACTTTGATTAGTTTTGCCAAAATATTAACATAATTAAAGACCCCAAAGAATTATTGTTGTAATAAAGCAGTAAACCATGCTGCAGATTTCTTCATATATTGAAAGGTGTGAATGTTTCTTGCTAGCTTCAGATTTCTCAAACCTTCTCTTAACTAGAACATTGCTCAAAAGTCACTTACTCTGGTTATTTTGCAGTATTTTCTTCACAAATCTGTTAGCAAAGATCTAAGTTTTCACAGCAATTTACATCTTCACTATCTCCACCTTGTCCCACACAAAGAGTATTCTCAAGTAACAAGTAGGTCAGCTTTCTAGCAAACACAACTGAAGGCAGCACTGACATCAAACTTACAAATTTTCATATTAGCATTAAATAACACTGCTATTCCACAAGCAGTGTCAGGTTCTGAACTGCATTCATTAATTTTGTGACTATTTTTTAAACCATTAAACACAGAAGCAAGTAATGCAAATAAAAGACAATCTGGGAAGAAGTCCTGTGCTGCTGGACATGCTCAAGGCCTACATTTTCTCTGAACATGTCACCCAGAACCTAGAAGATCCCCACTAGACTTAAAGGTTCAGTGAGTCAAGTACCTCATTGTTTACTCAGGAGAACAGCCCCAATTCTTTCAGACCACTTGTCCATCTAGCTGAGCGTTCTCTGACAGTGGCAACAGGAGACACCATTTAAAGAGAGCAACCGGCTCCACTTCCAGAGTACCACCCCAACAACCACAATTGTTGAATATTAGAGATTTTGGACTAAATATTCCTACCTACAACACTTGCTTATATATCTGTCCATGAATTTTTCCAATCATTTTTTTCAACATGCTGATGCCATTTGGCTCTGCAATTTCCCACGGCAGCAAATTCCAGAAGTTTGCTACCAGCTGCACAAATAAATACTTCACCTGTTTTAGACTGATCTTCCACTTGCTTTACTGAGTACCTCCTAGATCTAAGGAGTAACAGTTCTGTACTCCCCTTATCCACCAATTCATGATTTAGTAAATCTGCTTCCAATTCATCTCTCAGTCCCCTTCTATGCCAGCCGGGGAATTCCAGCCTTCTCAGACTCATGCAAAGCCACCACTGCTTGGCTGCCCGTGTCTCTAATTTCCTTAACCCCATCATATCCTTGTTGAAATCTGGAGGCAAGAACTGGACACAGAACTCAAATTGTAACATATTAAGGTTTTATATACAAGCCAAAAGATGTTTTGTTTTCAGCACTGTCCCTCATCATCTCCATCTTTTGGCACTGTCACTGAACACCAAGATGAGGATTTCAGAGAACTTTGAGTAATTACATGATTTCTGAAACTGATACTGCCATCGTTGATCTTAGAATCATATAAACAAGGTTTAAAGGTTTTCCCTCAAAAAACCTTACATTTATGTCCACTGAAGCACATCTGCAACTTTTTGTCCCCTTGGTCAGTTTTGTGACTCATTTACAGAGTTTAACAATGGTGCAGGGTTTAACTACCCAAAGAGCTTGGTTTCACTTGTACCATCACTGCTGCCTCACTGGGTAAACACACAGTGATCTACTTTGATATATTCTCTGAAAATTACTATTTAAAAAAAGCAAGTAACCCATTTAGATGCATTCAGCTTGTTCAATCCATACATGGAAGTTCTGACAAATATCCTTTGACAAAAGAGGATTAAACTGAGAGGACTGAGTATTTTTTGACCTTTTCTGACTCCAGCTGTTTTCTCTACCTGAATCAACCAGTCCCACAGCAAAAGAAGCAAAAAAAAAAAAAAAAAAAATTAGCATGACTTCAGCTCAGCTGCCTCAGTGCGTCACATTCTGTCCTCATCTGTAGTAGAATCAAGGAAGTAGTGGAAGTTACTAACCGCAATATTTGTTATCACTTCTGGCATGCCAATCATTAATCCAATCTATAAACTGCTCCTAAAGGTGGATTTATGCTAAACTGGCAATTCCTGAAGGGTAGGACAGCTGAAGTATAGACAGCCCATGAACTTACGAGGCAAGTTACTGAGGCATGTCTTGCCATTTTCTCACTGAGTACCTGATGCTTCAATAAAACCAGCTTCACTGAATAAACCAAGGACTCAGCAGCTTCTCTAGCTTTACTATGAACGGTTGATGCCTACAGTGTAACTAGTGGGTACTTCACAGATCATGCAGATGCCAGGGCTATGCTAACTCGAGCTTTCAGGTGTCTATATGAGTAACGTAATTTATAAAGACTAGAATTTAGCATACAATGCACAGTTAAAACATATAATGGTTGGACTTAAAGTCACATCCAAGTTCTCTACACAGTCACGTTAATTTCGCAGTATTAGAGACTACTGCACCAAAGTGCCACCCAGGACATTTAGTACATCTTCCTCTCACAAGGTAAGGTAACTTACCTACCTCACTTCTGAACTAGAATATTTACATTCTTACTGCTACAGTTCTAGCAACAGCAGTGTAACAAATAAATAAATGAATAAATATTGTTACCGTCAGAGAGAGATTCATAGTCATAGTCATATTCATCCTCTTCATCTTCTTCCTCTTCATTGGTAGGTGTGGAGTTGCTAGCACCATTGCTAGCCTGTGCTTGCATATGTGCCAGCTGGTGAGCCTACAACAATAGAATCACTTAGTATATTATCAGTAAGTGCTTTTAAAAAGCAAAAGGATTTTCATCACTGTTTGCATCCTGTTTTATTTATATGAAAGCACTGAATGAGAAATAAGTGAGCTTGTTAAGATTGTTAAGATCAAACTAAAATACCATTTTAAGCATGTGAAAGTAAAGAAAACCTGTACTGGAAGAAAAACACTTGATAAGATATGAAAACTAATTAATCACGGGAAAATTTCCACTTTGCACATCGCTCAGAGCAAGACTGCTTTTTTCCAGTCTGAGGTATGCTGTTCCAGAAATAGTTTAAAACTTTTTCAAAAGATGGAGCATGTCCATATACTGATATGAATCAGTGTGATTTACTCATTCTGATACGAGAATTTAAGTCTAATTCAACCATGTTTACATTTTCAAGGATTCAATCTAATTGCTGACTAACCACAGACATTATTATAGTGATGCTACTCTAGATGCAGCCCTAATTTTTAGAAATCAAAAAAATTCTCATATAGGTATAAGCACTTATTTGAATAGCAGAGTCCCCCATGAAAAGAGACTAGGAAAGAGAGTATTTGCCTGGCTTGAAAATGAAAAATGAAACAAAGCAGAACTCTACCAAAAATTACTACATATTGTAAATATACACACATACTTAATGCATATCACCTTTTCTCAATAAACATGAACAGTAAATGTTATAGACCCAGAAAATTCATTTATGTTTATCATATAGGGCATGTGGTGTTAATCATAATATTATGAAGTATTATAAAACTAATATACACTAAAATTTAGTTATGCTGTATCTATACTTTACTATATGTCTTGTCTGCTTATTTGAAAGTGTTGTAATCCACTGTGAGTCTTCCAAGCCTGAATACACATTAGATTATTCTGCTGTTCATACGCGAATAGCACAAACTTCAAACACAAATGAATTATTTCTAACGAAAGTTAGGTCTCAGTACTTGCTATTAGGGAAAGACTTCACCTTTTGTTTCAATATATCCACCGGTGTTTGATGGGCTTTCAGCTTCTTGTTTTTAAGCAGGATTTTTCTTTTCAGTTGGCCAGGGGAAGGAAGCATGGGATCATCAGAAAAGTCACTCTCAAATAAAAACTTTGTCACCAACTTATCTCCAAATACATTCTGAAATATCAAGAACATGTGATTAACTTATGAAAAACCCCAAGGCATGTGCTTAGAGGGATTTACTGCAATTTATGGCCTACCTTGAAGATCTCAGCCATCTTGCGTTGCTGAGGCAATGAGCAGTGGTTTTCTATGGATATGATAACTGGCATGTCGGAAGTGATGAACGCATTGCGATCAATGGCTTCAACTACCTCCTGTGGGAGAGAAAGGCCATTGAAAGAACACGGGGTTATTTTAACAGCTCACTGTTAGCTGAAAGGGGAATATATCTGTTTTCCTCTCTAAGGAGAAAGGGTCCACAATTTGTTTTCAAAAGAAGCTAGCATCTTGTTACAACAGGACTGGTAATACCTACTTATGTTACTTATGTTGACAATAAAAAGACAGAAAATTGCAGTATCTATGCTACAAAAACTAATTTAAAAAGCATAATCTTTAGCATCGAGGAGTTCACATCTGACAGTCCATAGTTCATAGTCTATTAGGATTTAGCCCATTAGGATTTGTATTTTTCTAGCTGGTAAATTTTTTCCTTTGTTACAGAAAAAAATCCTGATTTTCTTCTCATTTTTTTGGTTCTATGTGCAGTTATCAGCATACCTTAAAAGAGATCTTAGTAGTAAGAGTGTGACCATGATAAATGATAGGCATCCCGTCATCACCATCCCAGCAGTCTAATTCTACACTTCTGCAGCCTTGTAAAAGAACCTACAATGCAATTGAACAGTGTAAGCACATCTAAGTCACAGTCTCATGTCATCAAGCAGAAGACAGACATTGCAGAGCTGAGTGAAAGCCCAGTGATTCAGCAAGAGTGCTGGAAAGAGCAATCTCTGTGAAGCAAACAGCCCACAGAAGCTAACCACATTCCCTAACAGAAATCCTCATTTCCCACTGAAAAAGAAAGGGAAAATTAAGAAAGTATGCATGTTCTTAAGAGAATTACCATAAAGCTTTGAAATTCATGGTGTCTTACAGAACACAGGGAATCTGTTTGCAAAAGGTGGGTCCTAATGTATGGTTTAATTTTCTGAAGGAGAGAAACATTTCTATATTTCTCCCTTAAAAAGGAGCTATAAGGCAACATGGCAATTTATTTCAGGTTGCTCCCATGACAGCTTATGGGGATAGCTCCAGTTTGTTTGCTGGTTCTTTTTGTTATTGTTAGTTTTATAAATAGAAGATTGCCTGAAAATGATGTCTTAAGAAACAACTTCTATGAGTGTAGTTAGAATAGAAATGTGCCAGGCCATCTTAATCAATTATATTAAGCTAATTTACATCCATTTTTCATTTATTCATTTATTTATTTTAGAAAGCCCTGCTTGAAAACCACTGAAGGAAGCAAAGAGGAAGGATGAAGGGAAAGATAAGCTAGTCCATCTGTTGACAGCCCAGCTTATTATTGCTATCAATATTAAGCATGTGTGTCATCTGTACTACAATTGAATATTTTACTGAATAGAAAGATCTCAACAATCAAACCAATTTCCAGCAAAAACATTCAGGAACAAAGAACAAGTTACTCCTCCTACTTAAAACGTGAATAATTTGATTCCAGACAGTTGTGTCCATAGCTGGCACACCACCACTTCTGTGAGAGCTGGACACACCGAGCCAGACCAAAGTGCCCCTTCAGCTGGTGACTTGAGGGACAGGGAAAAGCTTTTCTGATTCATGCAAATTTTGAAGGCAGCTGAGCTCTATCTCACTTCCCAACACAATACTCACATCACTGTGTAGTGCTACTGCAGGAACCTCTGCAATTGGATTAGTCAATGTGATAATGTTATTCAGGATTTCCTAACACAGCCTCAGCCCTCTGTCTAATAACCCCAGGTGAAGGAGCACATGGGACACCAGATGAGCCCTTCTAAATGATGAGTCATTAACATTTAAAGTAATGAAAACACTACTGACAGGAAGTATGATGCTTTCTCTAGCATTTTGTAAATACAGACACGAAAAAATATATACACAAAGAAGCACAGAACTGAAAGCCATAGGGAGAAATCATTTTATTCCTGTTCACCACCAATAAGGCATGAAGCCTAAAAACCTGCAGAGTATTCCTAGAAGTAATGTTTTTAGAAGTTCTAGTTCCATTTGAAATTTGTCTTAGCAGTGCAATGTAGAGTATTTCAGTAGTGTTTTTGACATCTGAATGAACTAAAATATTAGATCAGTCTTTCCTGTGGGAAAGTCTAATTTTAGTAGGTTGGGTCAGACCGACTGGTGTCTAAATGCTATGAATCTCAAACTAAACCCATTTTTTTTGCCTTAGAAAAGGCATTTGAGCACAACTGTGCTTACAGGCAGCTTTCCCACACATCATGTTTTCCAACATTTTGGAAGCAGAGGTTTAGGACATTTAGATTTTCAAAGCAAAAAGGTCATGTTTCTGCAACTTGCCAGTTAAATAAATAAGTTCATGTTGAAAGCTGCACAGTGATCCAATCCTGCATACCTGGCTGTAGAGCTCTACTGAGGACTCCCCTTTCAGCTGATGGCCAGTAAGGTAAGTGTTGTGTGAAGATTCTATGTAGTAATAGGAGAGAGGAAAGTGCAAGTCCTCAGCATTCTCCTGTGATTCATCATTTTTGGAGGCAAAGTTGTCTTTATCCATCAAAAATCTAGAAGTGAGAAGATGTGAGGAAATTTTATGCTGTACTGAGCATTTTGTGACTGTCATACAAACATCAATACACTGGTGTCATCTTGAGAGATATATATATAGATATAGGTAGAGGTGTAGATATATAAATTAACACATACATAATTACCTTGCAAATCCTTCAAAAGATAGCAGCCCTTGCTGGCACATATTCACACTGGGTTCAAATTTCTATGAGGAGGAAGATTTAAGAGAGACATCATAACAATTCTCAGAAATATGTCTTTGTCATGTTTTCATAGTGCAGTCTGCTCATAGCACTCACCAGTTGGTTATGTAAAACCAGTCTTCTTGTGATAACTATGTGCCTGCAGACTGTGTTTTACAAATCACTAAACAAGTATACTGAATTCATAATTGTAAATCACAGAACCTTTCAGGTTGGAAAGGATGTTGGGAGGTCATCTAATCCAACCTCCTGTTCAAAGCAGAGTCAGCACTTAAGCTGAAATTAAGAAGGGTCTATGATCAGGCATCCCACTCCTATCTACTCTGCTTAAACACATCGTACCACCATCTCAAATTAAAGAGACTTGGGGTATTTTAACTTGATGTTTCTTTAGAATTTGTCCTTTAAACTTTGCAGTTTTATATTACATGTTCATAATTGAAAGATACAGTTTTCAGCCTTTGTTAATTGCCAGGTGGGGGGTTAATTTGGAAGCATATTAATTATGCATGTCTGGAGGAATAAAAAAATTTTCTACACACTTTCTAAAATCTTCAGCAATTGTACAAAAGGGAATAAAATGTCCATGTTTGCTCTGGAATTTTTTTTTATAATAAAATAAAAATATGTGGAAATGGTGCTTTTTTAAGTTCCAAATTAGGGTTAAGCTCAATCAAATGTGGTCACAGACAAGAAGAAAACAATGAACTGCCACAAATACTTTTCCCAAGTGATGACACCCCTTCCCTGCTAAAGCACACATAGCCAATAAAACTCTTTATTTGTAGGATTTTAAAATTAATTTATTTATGGACATCCATAAAATTTTCTAGCCCAAAATAAAGATAGTTTTCAACTTCAAACTCAAGTAAACGGTACTGACAACATCAGTGTGAAAGGACATACCCACACAGATGCTATTTTGACTGGCAGACAATGCTAGTGGGGAAAATGGAAGGAACAGGAGTTCAAGTAAAAAGAAATTACAAATATTTGCATTACAGACCTGGATAATACTGAGGATTTCATCGTAGGTACAGTGTTCTCCTTGGCAATTCACTAGGAAGTCATTTAGCTGCTGGATTCCCACTCCAAATATTCCCAGCGATGTGCTTTCGACTCCAGTACCATTGGTAACAATGCTGGCAGCAGCAATAGCGTCAGATATTTGCCTCTGGTTGTCTGATAGCTGCTGCCTGCTCTTAATGAACAAACCAAGGTCTGAAACATTTCTAGTCAACAAATCTTGAAAGAAAAATAAGGGAATATAAATATAAGGCAAATAATTATGTGTATTACATATGCTGTGTAGAATATAATGCAATATACAATGTGCATGAGTATCTGACTGAATATTTTAGCACTGACATAGTAAATTAGAACAAACACATCTAGTTTTTATTCACTAATAAAACAAAAAGAGTCCACGGGAGCAGACTATAAGCATTCAATTATTATGAACAAGATCCTGGAACCTTGAACATGGATCCACAGCCTCTCACACACTGTTACCCAGGGCTCTCCTGCTTCCTCTCACCACCACAAACAGCCTCAAAAACTTCCCTTCACTGTGTGCAACCCCAAACCCTTCATGTTCAATCACTGTTTATCTTCTTCCAGTCCCCTATGCCAATTGTTCTGCACCCTCCCCACAAGATGCTTGGCAGAAAGACTGTTTTCTTTAAATGTGGCCAAAGTTCAGACTTAGATTATGGTAACTGGAGAATGTAAAGAGGGACGGAGGCTTCCTTCCCCTTATCCCACATAAAGCAGATCCACTAGGAAACCAGATAAGGAAAAAACAGCCCAATGAGACACAGGCCATAGCCTCCACATTTCTCCTCCCCATGTTTGCTTAGTGTTTTAGCCCTTCCAGGGCTCCTGCAACCTGAACAGATCCTTGAGCTCAGCCACTCAGTAACAAGTTTTATGCCTCTGCTAGTATCAGTTACAAATATATTTGGCGAATGGAAAGCCACAATACTTTTCCTTCCCTTCACTTCTGTCTTACATCCTGCTTAGCAAAGGCATGGCAGCAGTCCTCAACTTATAACTGATGTTTTTTTTGAGACTGAGACACTTTTTATTAAGGCCAATAACCAAAGTTGCTCAGCAGTCTAACAGTTGACTTTTCCTCTTTAACAAACCTAAATCAGGCTGGAATCCACTGCTATTTTCATCAATCTTCAAATTAGTATAAAGTGGAGCAGGATCTAAGCCAGATCGGTTGCAAGGCACAGCATAGATATCGAAAAGGTCTTTCAGATCCTTGCGGCTACGCACGCTGCAAAAAGAGTGGGAAAGTTCAATTTTTGCTCTTTTATAAACCTGGATGAATGAAATTAGTACAAAGTAAAGATATATTTTACCTGAAAGATTTGAAGAGCTCTACAAATTCCACAAAAGTCATGTTACTATCAGACACCATGAAGTTCTGAAACCCCTTCATTCCTCCTTTAACGCGGCCATGCCAGCTACTGCTGCTCCATGTGCTAAATCAGAAAAAGAATGCTGTAGTTTGGGTATGCTAAACTTCTGTTTACTGAAACATTATTCATTACTGTAGTAATAGTTTATTTGTGCTCTCCTTAATGCATTTATTACCAATATCTGGAAGAAGCAAATAAAGCATTATCCTAATAAGATGCATAATGACAGTTTGTACCTTCTTGTTTTATAGCAGCTATTCTTTTCCCTCAAGAAAACTGTAAACTTTGACAGAATAAATAATGTGTATGCACGGTATTTAAAGCTTTCATGTGCAAAAGGGTCTGATGCACAAATGAAAGCATTCTTATTTTCCCTTTCAAGAAAACAATAACAGTATTATTGCAATGCGGGCTCTTTATGAAGTTCATTAAAGATTTGCTATGGAAAAAATAAAATGGAAGCAGAATTCCTTAAAGCTCTGCTGTCAAAATAAAATGCTAATATTCTGAGTGGATATGGAGGAAAACCAAGTATACTCCTTATGCACCTGGGGTTTCTGATATCTGGGAGCATTGAAGGTGCAGATTTTAGGAAGTATAACCCTTCCCCATTCCTGGCATTCAACTCTCATTGTTTCCAAGCCCATGGGTTTCCTTGGATGGTTCCTAAGAACAGTTGGGGTTGTCATCAGATACCTCAAAGACAGGTCAAACTACAGTTCTCCTCTTCTTCTGTTAAGATTGGACAGTAGCCCCTGGAGGGCTACTGTCCATTAGAACCAAATGAGGTTCTAATGATTTCCTCCTTTCAGCTTTGTGGACTGAAGGAAGGAAAGCAAACTGGAATTTCTTGAGAGAAAAGGCAGAAAATGATCGAAGAAACAACTAGCTGTTTTATTTATTTGTTTTATTTGTTAACACAAATTTTAATTGATTTGAGTAATACCAAGCCCAGCCAATTGCTCTGTAAACTGCATTCATTAATCTAAGTTGTGCAGCTGAATAAAGTTTTTGAAATAGAACCAGTACATTTCCAAAAGTCACTTCCCAAAATCTTCAAGCTACTACAGGATTTACCCTTGTAAGTGTAGTTAGGCCCTCGCTTGAACATCCTGAGTAAATTACATGTAGTAATTTGCAATGAGGTGCTGAGCTCCTGAGCCCACTCCTAAACAGCAATGGGCCTAAACAGCAATGAACACACACCACAGAATGGGATCTGCCAGCACCACCATCCTGAAAAGGGAGGGATCTTGGCAAACAACTGTCTAGTTTAAACCATAACTGCAGAAGTTACAGTATTTTCTTCAAAATATCAGACTAGGCAACCATGTGTCAGACTTTATTGCTCTGTAACGTTATACACAAATCCATTAATCTATGAATTCTCCCATCAGGTTCAGTACAGACAGTTCCAACAGCTGTGATGGAAAAACAGGACCAGCTTGTTGTCCAGTGTTCCTGAAGACATGACTCCAAGTAGGTGACTTTTAACCCAAATATGCTAGATCAGAATCCTCAATTCACTCCTGGGTTGGGACGAATGCATATAATTGAAAACAGAATGACTTAAAAGTATAAAAAAATACCATCTACTTTAGTTGATAACATTCAATTTGTTTGACATCATTATGGCAAGTACTGACATACTGCATACAACTTTTTTTGGATTAAATAATTCCTAACATTCTTATCAGACAAGAAAAACAAACCATGATGAGGAAAGCCTCTAGACTCCAGAAAACAGACTGGATCTGTAGGGTACCGAATGGAAGACCAACAGCAGAAGAAAATGTTCAACCCTTTACTAGATCTGATCACTAAAGACTGTCTTCCAGAGTCATTCCATGGGTAATACAGGTTGTTAAAAAAAAGCCAAAAACCCCAAGAAAATCTCACCATCACCAACAACCAAAACTGCAATTAGTGGCAGTCTAGATTACACCTGCATACAGTTAATGAGAGAGGCAGTTTATTATCTCTTCACAAAAAAAGCCCACATCTCTAGTTTTCCATCTCCTGTGGTCCATTTTCCTTTCTCCTGCTTCCTCCACCTTACAGGTGGCACTAGATTTCCAAAGACCTTGGAAATTTGTCATATGCACATCTGCTTTGAAAGAATGAAAAAATCAGCTGCAGGCTACCTGTATTCGGAAATCATCTGGACATTTGGATTGTACAGGGATTTATCTGAATGTAAATTATTTGTAAGGACATCAGGAATATCAAGGTTATGAGTTATATATGCCAAAATACCATTTTTCACTCTCTACCCATAAGAATTACTATTATTTAAAATGTACAATAAAAGATAGCCAGGTCCTCCTCTTTTTCAACTTTTATCATTATATTTAGAAAATGTTTTTCCACTTTAAAATATTTTATTTTATTTAGCACTTCTCACTCAGTGGAGACGTTGGTCTAATTTACTGCTCAGGCAAAATGATGCACATACTATATGGTGAGAGAAAAAGAACCAGAAATTTCTCTTGCTGTCCTCCTGCTATGCTGCAGGACCTAGTGATCACTTGTCACCAGCTCTGCTTTTTGTGCTGCTGGTGGGACCCTCTGCCCACTGCTCTCGTAGGCTCCAGGTTCTGTGAGGGACTGTGCACTCACCTAATGGGCACAACCAGCTCATGTCCAACACTGCCTCCAACTGTGAAGCCTTGTCAGTGTTTGAGCCTAAATCCAGATGCTAATCTGAATTACTAAACTGTGCTCATCTCATCATTAGCTCTCATCTGTGCAGTGCTTATACAGACGTGTGTAAGCACTCCCAGTGGATCCTGTATTTCCTAGGTTATTTCATTATCTAGGTCATTCAAACTTTCTGTTACTCTGGAAAACGGATACTTCATTTTATCTTATTTTATAATGATACTGGCAAAACCTGTAGGGTATAACTAAGTATAGAACTTGATTTGTATGAGACTGCAGAATAACAACAAAAATGGAGCAAAAGAGAAACAAAAAATGGCTGTGTTCAGCCTGTGTGGGTTCCCAAACTTACTTTGCTTGCATATCACCAGGGTTAAGGGCAGCAGCTTCAAGTAAAGGCATTGCGCTGCTCACAGTCTTTATGTGCCACAGCTTATGAACCACTGCCCCAGTCTGCTCCTCCCTCACTTCTGTCTGTGCTGCAATAGACACCCATCCTGCCACTGGTTCATGTTTGGTGTGTTTTATATCTGAAACAGCTGAAATAAGCTGTGGGATGTTACTGCCTGACAGACTGCCACATCTTTAATGCAACACAAAGCAATAGGACATGCCATGACTGTGGGTGGATTGCCTGAAGGTACAAAGCTTGCTGTGTCCTCCAGGACAGTTTGATGGTTTAAGACTGAGTAAGCTCTTCATCCAGACATCTAACTACAGAAGTCTCTGGAGCACGTATTTCCTGAAGAGCACCTAAATCCTACATTGGAGACAACCAGCTGGTTTACTATAAAAGACATCCCAGGAGTGAATTAACACACATATAAGGTGGATGATGGCAAGACTTTGCAGGAAAGCAGTGTCAGAGCCAACTGTTTGATAACTTGGACTCACTGATCACAGCTGAGGTACATGTGAAGTGTCCACACACATGAAAACTGGTAAGCACAGTTCAGACCTAACAAGGGTCCACAGACTAAGTACCAAGAATAAAACTCCCTCCAGTGCTCCAAATCTCTTAATGGCTCACAAAACCTAGATCAAGGTAATGGGTAAAACATGTAAGTCTGATCTGAGAAGATTTCCTCAGGACAGATGAAACAGCCATACAGCTATATCCCCAGCAAATTTTAGCAAGAAGGGTCATAGCAAGTTTAAGCAAGAGGTGTCATAGCAAATTAAGGAGCGCCCTACCAAGGGATGTATGGAGTTGCTGGGGAAACTTTGCCAGGGAAAAAACCCTGTGATAACATGGAGAGGCCCACAGTGCTAAGCTATGCATGGATCTGGGATTTAAAAGAACATTAGCTGTCCTTCCCTGGGGAATGCGAGTTCCCCTTTGAGCCTTTTAATCTCTTTTAGAAAACAACAAGCATTTTGGCATAAATGCAAAAAGCAGATTTGCAAAACACAGAAGCATTTTCCAGAGGTAGTAAACCAGTATTTCTTAAGTTTAATGTAAAAAAAATCTGTTCTAATACTCAAAAAAATAATAATTAAAAAAAATAAAAAAGATAAAAACTTAGAGAGACAAATCCAAGTTTGTGAATGATAGCAAGGCACAAAAAGTAAAAAACATGGTAAGAATCTCAAATAGCAGTGTTAAGCCAACCACATGTGTCCACACATGCCTCTACTACTCACACCTGTTGCTAAATCCAACTATTTCAAGTATAAATAAAATCCCCAAGAAATACACAACAGGAACCATTCCACAAGACAAGTCTCTTCAAATGTTATACCAACATCAGTAATTTCTTCCATTGTTTACTATTGCTCTTGTGGAACCCCGAAGATTCATATTCATAACCATATTTCAGTATTCATTCTCTTAAAAGGTACTGGAAAGCCTCTGTTGAGCTCTTCTTGTATGGTATAAAGTATCATCCGCATCCCTGACATATTATGGTGTTACATTATTATTAATCTAATCAGTACCATCACCACATTACTATTTATACAATTAATACAACAGTGCACTATGTCACTGCACATAATTATAATGAGCTTTTACACTGCCTAAGTGATATAAAAAGGATGAATGTTCAAGGAAAAGAGGCTTATAAGAGAAAGATTTCAAATCTGTTCCGCTGATTCCCAAGACAATACTGCAATCACCCCCAGGAATGTCAGCAAAAGTTATTGTTCCCGCAGGTAGAAATGAATTGTGCTGAGAAACATCAGTTTCAGTTCACAAATCTGTAACACTGCTGTTGATTTTCACTATGAAGATGTCTAAAACTATGTTTTGGAGAAGATCCGGAGAAAGACTTAAACTCCATATTTGTGTAGTTTTGGAACAGCATTCCAATCTGCTTCTGTAACAGACATAAACTGCAGCGTGTTGCTCGGGGACTTGCTACAAAGCCATCCTCAGATTCATGGTATTTCATCTTAAATGTCCTGTGCTGTCCTACAGCGTGTTTTAGATGTCTACAGAAAGGCTACTGGCATTTCTAGTGTTGTTTTTGTCAGATTTTGCTAGTTTGGCACAAACCCCACATTTGATGATAAGTAACAGTTGCTTCTTCTCTTTTTAAATCAAAGCATTGATTTCAATCCTTACCTAGACTGACTCTTGCTTGCAGATATTACAGGAGAGGAGACTGGTCTTGCTGGTGAAGGTGATGTAGCTCCTAAGTTTGGAGACCCAGATGCTGTCAGAGAGTGAGCTCTTCGTGATGGCAGGTTGTTAGATGGAGAAGCACTAATAATAATATGTTGATCTATGGAGAAAACAAAAGTTTTCATCACAATGATATCTGGCCTAACAAAAACGTTTTTGTCCAATTCATTAACACAGAGTAAGACACTAACAGCATTCTAGATTCGTCCCAGAACAGCCAAAAAAGTCCATACCGAACAACACTTACATACACATTTCATCTTAATGGAAAGGCAGTGCTACTGAAACTAAATGAAAGAACAATCATTAACAACTACAGAAATTAATTTAAAAGCTTACAGCATTTGGAGTTTCAACTGCAAAAGTAGGTTTATATATTAAATTTATTTTTAACATCCAAAAAAAATGTCTGCACAAAAAGACTTCGAGCAAAAACCTGATGGACTTTTAAGTACTGAAGCAGTATATCTACCTGGTTCTTCTTGTTCATCAATATCTTGAGGGTCTGAACCACTTCTATTACGATATTCCTTACAGCTTTTTGCCTTCCGAGTTGTCATTTCATCATCAGTGGCCTCTCCACTTTCACCCTAGAAATATGAGCACCATAATAAAAATCCCAAACCCACTACTATTTCCATTCTTTGTCAGTGCAACCTGTAACAAAACCACCAGATGAATCAGCTATTCCTTATGAAACAGTATCCTGTAAGGCCAATACCAGTAGAAAAGAGACAACTTACACAGGATACATAGTGAAGCGTGAAGCTGTTACCTCAGTTTGACATCATACGTGATTGAACCTCTCTAAAATGTTTCAGCTGGTTTTACACTGTTGTACTGGTGCACAGGAATCCTAAAGAGGATGGTTCTCCTCATTTAAGGATCTTCCCTACCCGCCCACTAGAAGAACATGTGGATAGTGTAGAGCTGCTAGTTCCTGCATTATCCTCCCTCCTGCCTATTGCTGAAAGCAGTTGAGTCCAGGAAAAAAGAGAAGACTGCCAGACTAGGTCATGCTTCTGTCACCCACAAGACAAAACTGCATGCTAACATGAGGTAGAATAACTGTGGTAATATTTCTGGAAATATGAAAATAAAAACGATTTTAAAAAGTGACATCAGACTCCAGACATCACTTTCCATGTTAATATTTTTATTATTACCAGTATTTTACCTTTATACCGAGGCAGTACCTAAAGGTTGCAAGAAGATTCTGTCCCCTTCTGCTTGCCCCAGCACCTACACGTCCTAAGAATGCTTCAAGTATGAGAAAAGAAACTAAAACTATTAGAAAATAATAACCACAAAATCTGAAACTGCAATAAACAGTTTTAAAATTATCATCTAACTCTTTTCCCTCTGGTTCAGAACACAGTCAGCTACACAGTAACTGCAAGTAGGAAACAAATCAGCCAGATAAGCAACAAAATACGTGAATAACAAAATATTTTACCCTTATGAGTACTTTCTTCTTTTTCTTAGCTGTGCTTATTCCCAGAGTGTTGTTTCTCTGTACATTAGGTTTCTCAGTGCTTTTGGTGAGAGATCCCGTGGTTGTGTTTCTTGCACTCCATCGTCTGCCTCCGAACAGTTCAACAGCCTGAGCCAAGGTTGGGCCTTCAAACCTTCCATCCTCCTACAAAAATTCTCAGTGTTAACAAAACAAGGAGCATAAGAACAGACACATTTTTTAAGCAATAATACAGACATCTCTGAAGAACCAGTGAAGACAAAACATCAAGAGGAGGCAATTTTTAATTACTGCATGAATACCAAAGGGCTATTTTTTTTGCTGCTTTCTGGGGTTTTTTTGGCCCTAACTCCAATCACTCAGTATTTCAGCTTCCTTTTCAAGTACTGTCATTGATTTTTCTTTAATAAAATACTTATTCCAAAACTTCAAACATATGAAGAGCCTTATAAGAAAAAAAATAATTTAACCTCAGTGTATTCAAAACTTGTAAGGTTTGACATAACATTGTTTGCAGAATCAGATCTTATTGACTTAAGCAGTGTTACGAAGTTGGAGATTTGGTGCTCATCTTTAATCTAACCTTACTTACAACAGAAACTAATTGGATTACATTAAGCTTTTGATAGCTTTGAAATTTTCTTATACAGAGTCACAGCATCTTTTACCTGGTAAAGGCTGACATACTGTTTCCGTAGCCACTGTAGTCTTTGATCAGGGAATTTCCTCATTTTTCTTACAGCTTTAGTCAATTCCAGCAATCCATCATACAGCATTCTGGCAGTATATTTTGGAGCAACAAAGTGCAGCAACTTATTATCAGTAGTCTGAAGTCCATAAAGTAGTGTTATACCATTTTCTTCAAGGGACATATTACAAAGTTTATTTTGAACACACACAGTGTGCATATCAATGCCCGAGTGTCCCATATATACAGCCTTGGCTGAAAACAAGTCCAAAAAACCTTCCACCAGTCCAGTATTACCAAGAAACTGGTATTTACCAAGCTCAGCAGTATTACCCAGCACACTCAGTTTTGCCTTGGCATTTGCAGGGCAAACTGTTGTGGGTTTTGTCCAAGTCAAAGTACTATTGTCAGGCTGAAGTTGAAGAAAGCAACGTGCTGACAGATGTGTCTCCTGGTCATAATGAATGACGGTTGCCCCTTGTTGCATGAACTGATGGACATCAGCCCTGATAGATAACACGTACCAGGGAATGAGTTCTATCCCATGGCAGAAAGCCTTTTGTTGCTCTTCTGTTGAATTTGTGTCCCATTCCTTCAACTGTTCAAATATGTCACTTTCAGAATCTGAAAGATCTCCAATTATAAATCTGCATGTGAGCAAAGATGAGAGATTTATATTTAATGATGCATGTGCTAATTTATACTATGATTGATGAATACTTTTTCTGCTGCAGTTTAAATAAATAGAGTACTATCATCACTATAATTGCAATTTACAGGAACTTCTGTAGCTTTTACAATATTACAATTTATGTTATTGAAATTTTGAATTAATAGATGCTGTAACAATATATTTTCTTAGAACTTTCCAAACTTTGCATTAACAATAAAGATGTCTGATTAGTTCTTAAAGACAAGTGATTACAGTTTTTAAATTCACAGCATAAGTTCGCTTCAGTTGAAATATCAGGTACCATATGTGAAAACTGTTAGCAGGATCTAGTGGATTGAAGTGGACTTCTAATCTCTGTTCTATTACTGATTTAATGTGCAGACCTTTCACACTACATAATACTCTGATTAACACTAGTAAAATAGTGGTTAAAATACATACCTTCCATATAAGAATGCAGGAAGAATTTTGTCAGATACTTTCCACCGGAAAGTTTAATTTTATTTTATGAAAATATTAACATGAAACTTGTATACAGCAACTGAAATATTTGAAATATTTTGCCATAATTAGAAACAGCAGATATAGAGCAACAATACTGAACTAAGAGAAGAGGCCGTTTAAATAAAATGCCTTCCCTGAAAAAGCTTCTAACATGTATGAATGCATAAATGTTCAATATTTTGATACTTCTTCTGCGAACATAAAAAAAGAACAAACTGTCCTGTGCACAACAGAACTAATGGAGCACATTTTCCTAAGGATATCCAGCCAATAAAATACAAACCATCTTCCTCTACACATCCTTCACAACATCTTGTCCTAATACCCTCTGTGCTTCCCCTTCATATCGCCACAGTACTCTCAGTTCCTGCCCCTGTCCTACCAACTGAGCAAAACATGATTCATGCTGTGACTTAGAACACGTCACATACTCTATCTCCCAATGTTAAATGGTACAGATGACTATTAGTTTTCCCCAAAACTCTTCTCTACCTGGGCCACAAATTAATTTATTAATTGGTGAGGTCTTTAACTCTTCATCAAATTTATAAAAAAGTGGCCAGTAGGCTGAGGATTTATTGCTTGTGGTGAGGGGACTGACAGGACAACTATTCTCTTGAAGAAATATTTCTAAAAATAAAGGCCACACATTGTAACTGAGCTGATATAAATTGTCCTCCTACAGTCTTACCAGACACATGTGAATTGAAATATTTACCTGTATTATACAAGATTAACATTTTAAAATTAAACAAACAACTGAAGCAGCTCTTTCTCCTCCATGTCCTTAAAACAATCAAACAAGTCTCTGTAAAAATGCTAACAAATGTATTCTGAGACAAGGTGTGGATGGCTGAAAGAGTCTAGTACAGGAGAGACAGAAATAGCAGAACTTTGTTTATGCCTTATTTCACATTTGATAGCATGTTGCAGGCCACAGATTAAACAGTAAAGCAGCAGGTAAGCCAGGCACACACACGTAACCATGTACAGAAAGAGAATCTCTGACAGGAGCTGCCAAAAGCGACATTGCCATCAATTACTGAGAACACACTTACAGAACTCGGTTTGAACCAGAGGCTTTCTTTATATGTGCTGCACTGAGATGCATGGAAATGAAAAGATAAAGAAAACAGTAAGACAGGTTGCAGTTTTGGAGGAGAAAATTGCAGGGCAGGCAAAAAAGGAAAAAAAAAATTATGTTCTCCCCTATTATTTTATAAGTTATTTACTGTAATTAGAAAAGCTTAAAAGTGAAGATGAGATCAGGCTAATAAAGCAATGCATCAAAGTTTAGAGTATCTTAATAGATCAACTGATTAAAAATTCCATAAAAACCATACTTTAAACTTCGAGGTTTTTGTATTTTCCTGCCTACCTTTATTTATTTGAGAACTGCCAAAACAGAGTTCTAATAAAGATAAATGTTTGATATTTATTTGGCATGTACAGAAATTCAGGGCAATTAGATGGGTCACTGATTACAGAATGATAGAGCTTATTTGCTTGCTCAACCAGGAAAGTAATTATACCCATTGCCCACTGATTCTGTTAGATGCCTTTCATTTTCTTCAAATCAAATTAACCTACCAGCTTTGGTGTATTCATGTTCCACAATGCTAATCCACATCATCAAAAGAAAAACTAATTGAAAATCTTTCTTGCAATTATAAAGTAATGAGGAACATGTTATGCAGTGTATTTTTCTGCCTTTATGACCACACCACTACAATTATCAGGGAATACATATTGATGATATAAGTTGGATTTTATAACACTGCATGCAAATATGACAGGTCTTACAAGAAAGAGGACTAAATTTCTTCCTTAGAACCCTTTATCTGTTTGTAGAATTAAAAATAAATAAAAAAATCACAGCCTCCGTACAAGAAGGACAACAGAACACAGACCTTCTGCCTCTGCATCAATTTGCTCCTGTGCTTTACCCAGCTCTCTGCTCGCCCAGGAAAGAGACAGCAAGTGAATAAGGAACTTCTAGTCTATGAAGTGCTTGAGTTAAATCAGTACTTTCAGAAGCATTCTCCTACAAATCATTTTACTGTTAAAATCAGAACTTACTGCATCGTAAGTACAGATACCACCAACTGAGTAATTAGTAGCTCTGAATCAGGAAACATAACTTTAAATATCTGTCTGCAGTGTTGTTCATTTGAATTTTAAACTTTTACTTCAGATTCATATTGGCTTTTTTTTTATTTAATTCCTATTCAGAGTGGAATTTACTAGATTATATTTAAATATATTTTCCAAGAAATTATTTCATAAACACATAAAAAAGAGAACTCAATTTTCTCCACACTGTTCTTTTACATTTAATTTCTATTTTGTTCATCCTAGCGAAATGTTGATTTGCCTAATTCTCCATTTGAACTGCGATTTGCAAGTTGATTTTAAAGCACATCAATGAACAAAAAATAATACCTGGAAAAAAGTATTTGGACTGAAGTAATTTAAGAGACAACATAAATGGACAGAGAAGTGGGTCTGTCTTTCTTGCCTTAATCTACTGCTCCACTTCCCAGAAGCAACTAAAGCCAGATGTGAATAATTCTATTAGAAACCATTCTTTCAGGAAATAATGATTATTTATTTGAAATGAAATTTAGAATTACATGTTAATGAAATAAATGCATTTTAAGCAGGAAGATGGTAGTTGCTTCTCAGGCAGCCACTTATTAGATTTTATGTTTAAGTAACTATGTTGGATGGTTCTGAACATATGGATTTCTGACAGACATTATCAATAAAATAACTCAAGCAGTGACTTAAGCAGGTTGTTTTTATGCAAACCCTCATGTAATTTTACAGTGTTTCACCTCAGAAGAGTACAGTTCTGTTACTTAATTTGACATTAGTCTAACAAGGTTACTTAGTTTAAAGCTGACCCACTTATGAGACTTCATTGCAATGCAACATTCTAGAAGACCATGTGATGTGTTAAACTTTGCATTTACCATATATCCTTCTGGTGAATAGTACAGAATATGTCAGGCCTTCAAAGTGAAATTGGAGACTACTTTTGACATGGGGTGCAATGAAGTAAACTTCTTTGCAAAATAGCAGGACTACAGCAACCTGAGAATTCAAAATGTGTACTCACAAATGTTTTCTTGACAAAATTTAAAAGCCTCAAACTAACATGTCCTTAAAAGAACAGGTCTTTTGAAGGATAATAAATAACCTTTATTTTGAAGGGGCAGAACACTGCATGAGCATGCAGAATATAATGTTCTGAGCTCTGATAACAAATATGTCCTGGTGCTATTCCTGTCACTAGAGATCAAAACTGTAATTGTAACTGCGGATTTTTAAAGTTCTATGTGTAAGACGAAAAGGATTTACCCTTATCATGAGAGGAAGTAATTACATCATGAGGGAAAATATAACTATACAGAGAAATTCCAAGCAGTTGATTATCAGACACTTAGAGTAACTGCAGGGGAGAAAAGCTCGGAATTTGAAGATAAATACAAGGGAATGCGTTAAAGTTGCCCTTATTTCTAAAAGCAAGCCTTGGTAAAAGGAAATTAGAAATTAAAACCATGAAATATACATGTGATGATAGTAAATAAAATGAAACCTACTGGTACCGGTTTTTGTCCTTCAAAGAGTTTTTTCTTGAATCGCTCCCTTCACTAACATTATCTTCCCCCTCCTCAGATTCCAAACTGCGATTGCAGCTCCGGATAGTTTGAAAGATACTGTTTGTTGTTGATTCTTTTTCTGGATTATTTAAACCATCTTGACCTACTCGTTGCAAGAAATTATCTTGTCCACTGTAATCTGAAACAAACTAGAGATATCTAAAAGATTAGTATAGTTATAAATAGAATCTTGTGTCATCTTCTTCTCAATGTAGAAATTTTTACAACTAAGAATATTTTAGCGCATATTTCCTATTAGCTTCCAACTGGATTTTGTGCTTACTTACAATCCAAACCAGGCCAAATCACTTCATAAATCAAGTAACACAAATTACAGTAATTCCTGAAAACTTAAAAAACCACTAATTCTTAATCTTTTCATCTAACAGTGGCATTTTTCTTTTAAAGCCAAAATGATAAAACTCAAAGGAACTGTTTCTTTCTATGGAGGAGAAGCTTGATCCACTGTACTACTAAATTCTGTTTTTATGGAACTAAAAACTGTCCAATTCACAACGAGTTAAGTGGAAGGTCAGAGCATTTAACAGAAAATAATTACATCTTTAAGGCTCTACACAGTTACTTTACCCAAAGTATAAACACAACCCTTTGCTACTAATGCTAATTTCTCAGTGCTCTGATATTGATGGCTACGAACATAACATCTCAGAATACTTATCTCATTTACCTCTAATGTCTCTTCTTGGGAGTTATATCGTGGACAGAGTCTGATGAGGCTTGATGCTCCATCCAAAACTTCGCAAAGCTCTTTTAAAAATACACCACAGAAAGGAACAACTTTACAGCCTGGAATATTGAGTGCCCGGTTGACCACTTTCCTGTATTCAGATGAGGACTCATGTTGTGCCATAGCATCCTTCAGACTTCGCATGGTTTCAATATCAGACTGGTCCATAAATTGCCACATTTTTAAAACTTTCCTTGACCTATTGCAAAAAGAGATCACAATATTCATTAAAAAAATTTTAAACAATTTACCTTCAAGTCCAACACCCACAGCATATATTTAATAGAAGAAACTATCATTGCTCAGAAATGAACAAACAAATGAATGAATGAAATCAAGGTCATTATTTTTAAGATATTTCTGCCCTCAGAACTATTAAAGAACAAAGCTAAAAAGGAGACACAAGCACTCTGATCTACTGGAGTAACATGTCACATTTTAACAAAAGCCCAGCTGCGTAACATACACCAGCAGGCCTTCTAACACTTTCATTGTGTCATTGCCTGAAATTTCTAAGGACCTAGAAAGAAATAAGAAAAGATTAAGGAAATGACATAAAGATAAACCAGACTGTTTCTTACAAATTCCTATAATTCTATTATGAACCATCCATAAAGTTCGCAAAAGCTGGTGTTTTCTAATTAAATGTATTTTTACAAAATTAAATAGGGGTTTTTTTTCTATTTTGCTCACAAATTATTTATTTTCATAGAAATAAGGAAGTCAGGACCATGTTTCAGCTCTCAGGCACCAGTGCAGAGCTGCAGCTGAAAAGAAACTCTGATTTCAAACAGAAATAGCTCGAAAAACTGTGAGTACCTCTGGGAGTTCTCTCACCATCTGAGCTGGATGTCTGTGCAATTATACGGCCTTTCTGCCCACCTCTGGCTTCAGACATACCAAAAGGTCTACAGAAGTGCTCACAATAGAATGTCCTTAACACCACTTTCTGTCCCTGTCCCAGAAACACTGCTAATCAGCACTGACCTTCCTCTCCTCTCTTTCCCTTGTGCTGTGCAGATGCATTAGAGACAAAATTAAGCCCTTACTTGGCTTTGCCTTTTACCTCATAACTTAAATGGCTTGGAGGTTGTGGATGTATTCTGCTGAAATGTATTCCCCACGCCTATGGGTGTTTCAAGTATGTTTCATATACCAAAAAATATAAACAAATAGCTCAATGAGAATCCTTACTAAACCACAGAAAACAGCAATGCAAACACTTCAGAGCTTTGTTGCACAAGCACTATATACAAGGAGGGTTAAAGCTAAGAGAAGGGAAATCTGCTCTTAACTCTTCCCCGTTGGGTCCCATTTGCTGCCCTGTGAACTGCCAGTCCTAAGGCACTGTTTTCTGGCTCACCCAGCCCTGCACAGTGAACCTGTAATTCCACAGGGAAGCAAGCAGTGAACTGTCTTTAACCCCTTACTCTCTTTCTCCTGGAGATACTGCAGGTCCTTCTATGTAAGACCATGAAAACATGAGATCCCAACATCCGCCTGTATATGTTAATTGGAGGGGTTAAAAACCAGATTTGGCTGTTTGGCTTTGTTGGGGGTTTTTTGGTTCTTTTGGGGTTGATTTTTATTTTTTTACATTTACGACTGATCCTTTCAGAACGTCACCACAATTATGTTTCACTTGTGTTCTGGAGACTCCTATGCCAAGTTACATTAGTTCTAGCTCACTAGATAAACCACAACTGCTTTCCCGTTTTCTTTTCACATTTAAAAAATTCCTATTAAAAAAAAGAAGAATGTTTTCTAATGCAACACATTCAGTGTGCACCATGAAAACCAATAAGAGTTTCCAGTGCATTTTGAGAAAAAAAAGCATTTAGCATGCTTCACTTTTCCAAAAGGGATTATTAGAAAGTCACTGTGAGATGATGTGATTTAGTCACAGATTTCTGTTTACTTCACTGTTCTCCAAAGACATCTGCTTAACAGAAGCTGAAGTGTAATCTATCATTGAAAAGCCATTTAAAAAAAAGACTTGCCAGTACCTTAGCCCTGCCAGAAATTCCATCACAGCATTGTAGTTTCCCATATTCCAGCAGCATTTTGCCACATGTACTAAATATGAGAAGACTTCTCGTTTCTCCTCCATAGAACCTGCAGTCAGGATCAGCCAGGTAACCCACGAGCTCACCTTGTAAAATAAACCAGACAGTACAGTCAACCAAAGCAATGTCACTTGGAGCATTCACATATACTTGACAGACAATGTGGGGGTTTTTGGCTTTTTTTGTTTTTTTTTTCCATCAGGAAGTTATCAGTCACAATTCCACCTATACAGTCATGGCCAAATCACATATATATTGCAAACACAACTTACACAGAGACACGTTCACATTACAACAGTTAAATTATTAACCACTCTAGAAAAACTTCTATTAAACAAAGAACTACTGCATCTTAATACAAGATATTTTGAATATGCATTGAGGCCACAGAAGAAAATGGACAGCTTAAGCTAGCGCTGGTTTCTAAAGCTGCTGGAGAGATCTACAGCGTAAATTCTCTTTTACATGGCTTACAGATCTCAGCCACACACTGAATAACCCTTGTTCTTTCAACATGGACAGTAAAAGTTGATAAAGTGGAATTTTTTGGTTTTGGTGAATTTCACAAAACTGCAGATTTATTTAATGCAAAAATTTGCGAATTCCTACATGCAAGGAACAGTTAAGGTAATTCACATTATCTGTTTGCATGATCACAAATGAAGTAAACAAAGAAAACCCCCACCTTCCGAAGTGTGACCATATGACCAAGTTCTGTTTGATGATTAATTAATGCCAGAACCAGAAATCAATTTAGTACGTGACTCTGTTTGCTTTTAAACAAATACAAATCAAACCTTCGTTTTATCAGTGTGCAGATTTTCTTTCCAGTTTATGTTCCCACAACATCCATAAAAAGTAGCTATATTTCACATGGAAACCTAATTTAAACCAACTGTTTCTTTGTACAATATGACTCTCTGGAGGCTTGATTTTTGTCATTGTGTAAACACTTAGGGGGCAATAAACGTGATTTGTTTACTGACACTGAGTTCCATTCTTTGGTCCTGAAGGATTCAAGTGTTTACAGACAATACCAGGGTGAGGAGATGCTTATAAAAATTAGAAAATGCTAGTTCACCCCTCAGGAGGCATAGACTTTTGTTTTAAAAACCAAGCATGCGAAATGAAATGTAAATGCATTAGTACTAACAGGGAAAAAAAAATACACTGAAAATATGTAGGGCTTCCCTTTAGGCAAGTCCATACAAACTCAGTGTTCTGACCCTCCCACTCCTGTGGGAGAACAGTCAAAGAATATGAAGAATCTAAGTTACTATTTAACCCTTCTGATGCCCAAATCAATCAAGAGCAATACATGAGAAATGTCCAGATGAGAAGACAAGTTCCAATATTCGCAACATATATGTCTGTACAAAAA
>VXAY01007345.1:1691268-1792130 GCA_013399855.1 Oxyruncus cristatus | reverse complement strand
AAAAAAAAAAAGTCACGCTTTTAGGACTGATTTCTTGAAGAAATTAATTCCGTGAGGACATACTCAGGAATGAGTACCATGACTATGGCGATGCTGAAATTTTATTTGAAGTGTTCCATTGGTTATTCCTAAAATATACAAACTGAATCAAAGAACTGCACACCTGAAAAGCATGAAGGCATGGAAAAAAGCACGCTGCATGACAAGGGGGTCAAATAAGGGCAAAACCAGAATAAAGGTAATAAAATAAATCCATTAGAAATCAGAAATCATGAAACAAAACAGTCAGGTCTGTAATTCAGGGTTGGCATAGATTTGTTTGTGTATGCTGGAATAAAATTACATGTTGTTTTTGGACATTATTCCCATTTTCCAGAAATGGTTCTGTCAGGGAATGCAAATGCTAAACATGCAAACTCACAGAAAAAAAACCCAATATTTGTTTGGTATGAAATAACAAGTGTGGTAATGACAGTTCGATTAATATGATTTTAAACATTTTAAAGAACAATATAATTTTAAACATGTATGTTTTAATCTAAGGTAGTAAAGATGTAATGATCAGGAGAAAACAGTATCAAAACTGAGAAAGACTATCTAAAAAGACAACTGACTTCAGACTCCCCACTAAGAGGAAACCTTGAAACTAGGGCAACCACTTGTTGAAATTTTATTTAAAAGAGAGTTTAGGACTGCTATAAACAGTTACGATGAACTCTTACAAACAATCTGTAAAAGCAAACAAAAAATGATAAATGGCAGCACGAACAAGCCTTTGCAGCCTCCAGATACTGTATGCATATGTACAAGCAAAAAAAGGCTACAAAAGGCACCATGAAGTTTATGCTCACTCCTCTTGCAGGACAACATTAGACTTACCGGAGGAATAGAAAATATTTAAAGAATCTTCCACTAAACAAGAAAGAAAAATAAAGTGTCTGAATATCTAAATTTTAAAACAGAATGGGCAAAGGCAGATATAACAGTTTGGGCAGAATCAGGGGAGAGAACTGATCATCTAAAAATACAATCCACTCCTGAAAAGCAATGAACATGCCTGCTTTAGAAACTTTAGTATTTTCATTTTTCCTGGAGATCAGGGAAAGTCTGAGGAGCAGATTGGGATACTTCAGTCAGATGCAGATAATAGAAAATTTCATTCATGTTGTTTTATATGTTGAATTTAGGAATGGAATAGAATGGTTCCTCTACATATACTACTGTTTTGACCTTTATACAGTATCTAGCAGTAGCCAGGAGTATAAATTGACCTTGCTGGTGGTCCAGAAGAGCATCAAGCCTCTATAAAGTTTTTTCTATGAAATATTCGGAGACTGTTGATTGATTAATCTGACTGTATCATATAGAAAAGGGGATTATGGGCTTCTCAAAACATGTATTAGCCTTGTACCCCTAAACTGATTTCTTGGGAGAATTCATCAGCGAGATTAGAACAGAGATGACTAAAACGCAACAGTACTGTCAGAAAGGAGGGAACAGTGGAAAGGAGCTGTGCACAAAGGTCACCCCTTTTCATTCAGTGAGGTTTTTGCTGAGTGCTGTGCCTAACATCTGCAACAGTTTTCTACTCCTAGTTTTTTTAGTGAAGACAGATAGAAAGGCAAAAGAGTTCAGTCAGATAATAGCACGGTGGAGGCCTTTCCCAAAAGTTGAAGGTGGTCCTGAAGCCCAACTAGGAAACAAACACTAAATTCATAAGCAGAACTATCAGTTATCGACTTAAAATGCCTGGGCGATTTTTCCTCATAGAAATTTTGAGGGTGGGAGATCTGGTTGAATCAATAGGCTTTAAAGGTGCAGAAAATCGAAGCCAAATCTCAGCTGGCTGAGGTCAGCTCCCAGCTGGCTGAGGTCAGTTCCCAGCTCTAAACTCCCTGAAGACTTTATTCTGCCCTGGCAGACTAAACTGATGGACCCAAGAACTTTATCATGAAGAACAATATTCAAAAGCTCTTCAATAAATGCATACTGGAATAGCTTGGCATTAGTTTGAGGTGGTTACTCATAACAGCCACAGGTAAAACGACTGAAGTACAAACAACATTGAAATGCAGGTAAGTTGAAAGGTCTGTGATCTTCAGGAAAAACCACGAATGACAGCTCAGAGGAAACATAAGTGTATTAATTAAAACATACACTTATTGAACAATACTCAGTAAACATACCTTTAATTTTGTAATTTACTGATAAATATGTGAGAAGTGCACAGTACATCCTCAAAGGTATGCCTCCCTAATCACTAACATTCTCAAATGTCTGTGTAGCTGCCACTGGATCCCCAAAATACCTGACAATGCATATACTAAATTTTTGCTGCCAGGGATGCATAAACTTCCTCTGCACAGACGGTATTCAAGAAATAACAAATCTGTCAAGATCTTCATTCAAATGGAAGTTCAGAAGTGGGACTCCTCAGATGCTGTCCATGTACACCTGAGCTAGATGCACCTCTCACAGAAGAAAAGCAGAGAACAACACTGCATATGTACTTATTTCTTGGTGGTTATGGAATTCATCTGAAAGCTGAATTCAGAATTCTGTTTCTTCCACTTTGACAAGCAAATAGCACAGAAAGTAGTTTGAAGTGGTACAATTTCTCTGTCACTAAAATCAGGGGTTTTCTAGCAGGGAGAAAGGAGCAAAGGGAAGCTCCACCCTGGCAGGCTCTGACTTCAGACACTTCAGCCAGCTGGATACAGAACAGTACCTCTTCTTCCAGCAGCTCACTCTTGGTTGGCTTGCAGAGCTACCTCCCCAGCTGCATCACCTGAGGATGAAGCACCACCAGGAAGCCAGCTGCCTGCTTATCAAGCTGCCACTACACTACACTGCTGCTACACAACTCAGGCAGTGCCAAAGTAGCGCCGGGACCACAGACAGCACATCCCAGCCAAAAGAGTGCCCAGTATTAGCCTTGCCAAGGAGACCAAAATGCATTGCAAGTATTTCTCAGACTGTGCAGTAAAGCTTTCTGAACCATGTTTTTGTATTAGGTAGAACTTTAACGTCAGCTCACAATGTATATATCAACATGGTAATCATTATTTCCTTAGTTTACTTTTTTTCACACTTGACTTACGTAGTTCTGTTTATGTAACTCATTTTAAACTCCCTTCAGAACAGAAGTCACCACGGCAAACCTATAATTAGATTTCCGCTGCACTGATGATGAGTCTGAAAAGTATGAGAAAATGTATCCTGGCTTTGTTACTATAATCCACATGATTACAATAAACAAGAAAAGTAATAAATTAAAACACCATCCACTTAACCAAGCTGATAACAACACCAGTCTTTTCATTCAGATGGATAAAAATTAGTGTCCCTTGGGATTACTGCATAGTAATATTAAGTACTAAACAAGCAAAATCCAATCAAATACATACTTAGTTAAGATTTAAATATTTTCTGGTGCCCTAATACAGAGAAGCACTGAGAACATTGTGCCAAAATAATTTCAGACATATAGTAGAGTAGCCTCATTTGCAAATTTTCAGAATTATAGGAGTCTCCTTCAAATCTGAATCTGGGCACACAGGACCTGCACCAGATGTCCAGGCAATGCAAGCTGTACTGAGCAATGTTCGCAAGTACAGTACGACAAAAAGATCTGAACAGTTTCACATTTTCTGAAATTATCTTTTTTTATCACCCCTTACTTATTTTAACTGCACTAAAAATTATTCTTTTCAATGATTTTTTTAAGGTTTTTTAAGGTTTTCAAGGTTTTTTCTCTTTCTTTGATCAAACATTTCAAATAAATTCAAGTTAAATACTGCTAATGCATTTGGAAAGGCATGTTATAACTCAGTATTATTTTTTTTTACTTTTAAACATGGGAGATCTACACCAGTGATTAAAAAAATATGAGCCTATGTTTCTGATTACCTAATCACTGAACTACCACTGTTTTCAAGTCTCTATGCAGGCAAAAATTTCCCAATTTGTCAGGGGCAGGATAGACCTTACTACTGACACTTCTACAAATAAAATCTGAAGGACGTAAAAGAGACTCCCACAATGGAACTTGATCCTCAAGTTATGGCACATGACCTTAAAGTCTTTTCAAGTGTAACCTACTGGACTCTAAGGAAGCCCTGCTACATGTAGTACACAGGAAGGAACAGCGTTAAATGCATGTTGAATTATTAACTGTATTCCTAAATTTGTCATGGAGTGTATTTACTCATTCTCACATTTTATTCTTCTAATACTCAAGATGATACTAATTCATAAATATGTACATATATATAATTCTCTACTATCCTCTATATAGCTGCTAGAGAATGTATTACATGATTTTTTTAAAATGGGAATGAATGTATTGTTTATATTTTATCAGAATGTAAAGGCGGTGGCGATAGGTACTGAGGGAGAAAACTATTAACAAGCTTCATCTACAAAGTGCAGTATTTTGTCATTTGTAGTGTTTTACACTCATTTCCCAAGTGCTTAAGATTTTAAGGCTTTTACAGCAATTCCCAAACTACATACTTCAGTGGGTGATGCTACTTAGAAGAAATGGTTTTTATATTAGATTTTGAGAAACTTCAAAATACTTGAGAGACGCAGCTTTCATAGGTGAAATTATTTACCACAGATCTCTGCCTGAAGTTTAACACCATTGCTACCAAAAAAAATCATCTGGTTTACCACAAAGTAAGATTACAGTACATACCGTCTCAACACCTAACAAAAAAATTAGCCATGATATCTTTCTATAATAAACTGTAGCTGATTTAACTACTGCCTACACTGGAGCAAGAAAGCAAGAAATTTTAATACTGATGAAGTGAAGTCTGTGTGTGAAAAGTCTCTGAATACAAAACAAGATGATGATTTTTGAGGTATCCAAAAGATAAGCATAGCAATCTAACCCATTTAATCAAATCATTCTGGTTTTAATAATTTTGTTTGATAAAAAGCACGAAATTTAAGTAAAATCTGAAGAACATGAAAAATCCATAAAAAATAACCCTTATCAGATATCATATGGTATTTATGGCAGAGGGAAAACCATTCCTTATCTTGCTTAAAAGCAGAATTCTTAATGTATCAGTGTAGTCCAATTTCTCCCTTTTAAAAAATAATTAAAACCCATTAGCAACATGCAGCATTAGCACCAATAGCTGGCTGTAATAAGTTCCCTTGCATTGCTAACTGTGCACAAACCTATCAGTGCTTACAGGTGAATATAAGGATCACAGTGTAGAACAAAATCCATAAGTATTTACTTGGGTTTCACTGAAGTTTAATTATTAAAATTTTTTTGGCTTTGGCTATAATATGCAGAATAATTTTCAGGTGCATTTTTAAAATCTGAGTATTTTAAATTGCATATCTTATGCACAGATGGTTTACTTTACATGCTTGAGTGAAATTATATAACCTTACAGAGAACATTTACCATTTTAAATCTGATTAAACACAATTCCAAACAAGGACTGGAAACAGTTTGATATTTGTACAAACACAGTCTTTTTAAAAGCATTATGCAAACCCATTTAGGCATTGCAAAAAAATGCTGAACTAAGAGACAGAGTGCAATATTTATTTACATTCCATTATTTGAGTAAAATGATATGTCTCTGTTTTGCTAGCGAGGTTTAATTTTGTGTTTTGAATGAACAATGAAAAAACACTTAGAAATTAAACCATTTAAAATAAAACTATCATCTCTAGGTGTCCTAAATAGCCATATTTTTAATTAACTTTACTGAATATAAGAATCACTTCATGAATGATGAACCCCGCCCTGCAGCAGTGCTATACTGGAGTGGTTCTAACTTTTTTACCTTCTTAGCTTATTCTTCACCAACCGTGTCTTTAAAAAAATCACCTTATGTATTCAACTTCTTATTTTGCATTTTCAGTTCAGTCATGGGACTACCTTCAGTCAGCTGTTTGAATGATCGTTCAGTCTGGTGCAGCTTTCAATCTATGACATCACATTTGATTTGGATGTGTATCTCAGCACGGAAAATGAAACGTTTCATTTCATTTTAAGTTTTATTCCTTTTCTGTTACTTGAAGATGTAGCCAGAAAGAATCAACTTACAAGAGACTCTTTTCACGTTTATCTAAAGCAATGATTGAAATTATTTTAAATGTTTACATAAACATTTACAACATCTAACATTGGACTCGTGTTTCTGTGGTTGTTTTGCTGGTGAGAGGCAAAAGAGCCATAAAGGTACAAGAGTTTGGGAGGGTAAAGATACAGAAAAAGAATCCCAGGAAGATTGTGGCATATGATACTGAGTAAGGATCGCATCACTCAACGTAAAGAAGCAGTGTGAACTCATGTCATACAGGAATCAGAGAAAAGAACTAAATGAAGAAGAGAAAGCCACAGTAGGCCACAAGAAGAGATGGAAAAAAGTAAGTTACAGTTCTCAGGGTCCTAAAACACACTTAGGTACCATTTTCCTAATTTGTTCCCAGCTACCAAGGCTCTGCTAACTGCAGAATCTCCCTAACACTTTCTTCCCACAGTTTTACATCAATGGAAACTAAACTTCTGGTAGTCAGGGCTCTATCAGAGCAGGAAAATATATTATTACTATTATTAAGAGCACAGTCTTAGAGAATCCAAAAGCCAATAGTTTTGTAAAGGTAGATGTCACTATATTTCACTCTAATCCTCCCACACAGGCCACTAATTCAGAATCAGCTTTTAATTAGATTTAGAAAAAGAAAGAATATCTGTCTTTAGCTTGGTCTCCTGCCTTGCTCTAGAAAGACTCTATGATCAATTTGATATTATTAGCAGCAAATGAAGCATCAGCTGTGTCTCACCAATAAGTATGTATGGTGCCCAAGTCTCCGCTATCATGCAACTACAGTTTTAATCAAACTTTAAAAGACTACAGACTTTATTTACAGTTGGTGATACTGAATGGATGTAGCCCAAAATCTTCATGATATACTGACTGACATTTTAAACAAGTATTATAAAGTGTTCCCCATTAATATATACTGTCAGAAAAAAATACTAAAAAGCATATTGTTTTACGAAAAATCCTCCAAATAATATAATTGCTATTTACCAGAACAATGGCATGGAATTGTTTTTTTCCCATTATGTATCAGAAGCCTGTCATCCTAAAAGTAATTTTGGCTCCCACATTATAAATACACTTCAGTATTTCTATAGGCAATGCCAAAAAAATCAGCAAGTGCTCACTGACTTTTGCCAACAAAATCATGACTCTTTGCAGAAGAATTTTCTTGCCATTTATAAACAAAGGCATTTTGAAAGTTCAAGCTGGTGATTGGCTACGGCAACTGATATACTCCACCACAAGATAAAGCATATAGCAAAACAGTGATTTATTACAAGCAGTAAGTATTGTACAATAACTCCATTTAAACATATAATAATTATGTTTTTAAAAACTTATTCCAGATTATATTTAAAATAATCCATTTCACTAAATACCACAGAATCTATGCACTGAATATTTAGGAATTAATTCAAATTACATAAAAAACTATCCCGTAGCATTATCAAACAAGTAATGACAGACTACAAAAACTGCAACATCACAAACCTTTAAAGTTAAAAGGTAACGCTATTTTATCAAAAGGCAACTTTAATGCTAAAATTCTCACTGGAATGGAACAGACTAGACATTTCTGACAAGACTTCTTCCCCACCTACTTGCTCTTTAATCCTGTGATTCCTCAATGTCAGAACACAATGAGGGTCTATCTAATTGGTACAGCAACTGGAGCCTGTCCTCTAGGAACTGCTCTGGCATTGTGCCTCACCAGGTCATACTGGAGCTCAACCACTGTACCCTTTTTCCCCTGGCCTCACTCTGGTGATCACTCTAAGAGAAGCACCACAGGAAGGAGTGTCCTAACTGGGTCAGCAGCAAGATTCCTCTCCTGCTATGCACCAGCCACAGTCTTTTCTTAAATACTGTAACTAGAGCTAATTTAAACTATTTTTAGACTCTTTTTAAAGACTGAATATTGTAGTTGCAACTTCTATGTAGGTGAGAGAAGACAATGTATGTACACTATTTTAGTTGCTAAATCTGAATAACATGTAAGAATCAGGAACACTTCAAAACATGCTAAATATTCACTCACTGATTCATCTTTGCCCAGGAATCAGGTAGTTCACTGGGGATTAATGCACATTCTTCTCCATCTACCAAATCTTATGCTGGTTTTTTTTTTTTGCTACCTGCACAATTTCAACTCCTATTAAACCATAAGAATGCAGTCAACAGCAAACTAACGGAGCATGAAGTCAACTTTACCTTCACTTTATTGCACTTCTATGAATCTAGAAACTGCTAATATTGCACATGGTTAACACAAAAAAAAAAAAAAAAAAGAAAAAAAAATTGTTCCATGTTTCTGCAGCTAAAATCTGAGATTTTATTTAGTTGGTTTTGTTTTGGGTGGATTATTTTTACAGTCTTCTGAATCCTCAATCAATTTTCTATTATTTCTATTTCTCATCAGAAGATCACCTCACTAAAAATAAATTAAAATCTTAATAAAGAACTGAAGATTTGGCTTGTGAAAATGCGTCCTGCCAAGTCACACTTCTTTGTATAACAGCATTCACAAAGACACACACAGTGATTAAATAAATAAATAGTGCAGATTACTGTACTTATATTACATAGAATACAGAAAATTATAGTTTATAATACTTCTGTGCTGACTCCTAAGTCATGCTTAGTCTACAAAATCCAAAACAAATAAATAGAACTCCAGCTCCTAAACAAAATAATAAACTGACTGAAACTGTACCCCATACTGTCAGTATATATACAAAGAAGTAGAACTCTGTAATTTTTTCTTCATGTTTACTTTACAATGTGCAAGAAAAGGTTGGACTGCCATTTTCCAAACTCACTGAGTAAACTGGTCACAGAACTCCTATTAAATTCAGTGCAAGTTATTTATCTAAATCCCTGGTCATCTAAACTTATATTTCAAAAATCTGTCATTACAGCTAAATTCAGCTCTGAGAGATAAAGCAAACAACTAACCACACATCAGGTAATAACCCTTACCTCATTAAACCTTGTCACAAGATCTTCTACAGCATTATGTTCACCATTGGGAGAAGAAAGAATAGTAGCAGATATGGAAGCCTTAATAGATGGCAGCTTGCTTTGACATTCAGCATTACCCAAATCCCTGGTTAAAAAGCAGAGGTAGTCAATGGGTAAGACTTTCCGGTAGAGCTCCTGCTCCTGCTCGGTCAGAATGCTGGCAACCTCCTCTGGGAACTGGATGAGGTGCTGCAGTTCGATCAGCTCTTTGCTGATCCCAGCCACGCTGGAGGGAAGGACGCTGGAGCCAGCCATGGATGTACACGCTTGACGTTCTAAAACAAAATAAATTAAAAATCTATTAGGTTTTGCCTTTAACTCTTGGACTGTGCTGTGCAAAAGCAAGACAACTTGTTATTTGAGTTTTGTTAAACTGCTCATTCATTTACTCAGCAATACACTATATCCTAACTACTTCATATTTAAAAAACCGAGTATGTTCTTTTATTTGGGTTTTTTTTTCTGCAAATCTCTATACCTGGTATTAGCTAGATAGCTGGCAACTAGGGCTTGTGAGATGGTTAAGCCACCTGCCACCACTTCCTGACATATAACCTGTGGCCTTGTCAAAACCTCAGACAAAAAGGTCACCTGGCAGCGTGCTTCTGTTTTGCCTCCATATTAGAGGGACGGTGCAAAGCAGTTTGAGGCCTTTACTGGGGCACTGAGACTCCACTGCCTCTATAATGATCACTTAAAATTCACATGGTTCAGCATTTCTTGCTATAAGATAAATTGTATCTGAGCTCAGTGCACGGTAAAACCAAATGTCTGAAGTTACAAAACATTTTTCATTCCTCTCAGAAAATGCATCTATTTGGGAGCATGCATGTTTTATCCATCGATACAAAACACTCATGGTAGTTTTATAATATCCTAGCAGTGACATCTCCTGAAAAATAAAACTTTTCCTAAGAAGGAAGAAGCCAAACTATGTAAGATTGTATGGGAAGCATGAAACATCAACATAATGATTCCAAAAGAGTGAGTATGAGTCTTCTCACTAGATAACTTCAGAATGGGTTCTTTGAACAATTTTTCAAGAATTACTTAAACGTATAAACAGTCATAGTACTCCAAATTAAATAGTTCAGTAATTTACGTACTCTTTCTCATTCTCAGAAAAAGGAGTTTGCTTTTTGCATTGCTTCACAAAATATCTTCAGAGATTTTTTTCACACACAATAGAGGTACATTCTAGATCTATCTTTTACCTAATTTTTATATATATATATATATATATATATATATATAAACTCTCACTTCATAGAGGGAGTAAATATACTTTCTTTTGTCTAAAAGTCCCTAAGTTCATAATGACTGAATACAATTCAATCCCTTATAATAAATACAAAGTATGTTACATGAGGTTTCATTTCATGCAAACCATTATTAATCAGTGGGAAGTTAGAGATAGAAAATTGCCTTTTCTTAATACATTCTATTAAAAGTCAAAAGAAAAATTACAGTAGCCCTAAATAAAGCCTTTGGGCCAACAGAACCTATTGAGAAATGTTCAAATAAAGAAGAGGCTTCTGAAAGAGCAAAGACAAATTTTTTCTGTGTCTAGACTAGCAAGCAAAAAAACCAGTGGACTTAATTTGCAACAAGCAATATCTTGGTTATATAGTGGGGAAAATGTGCAACTTCAATGAAGGCTAAGAAGTGCTTTACAATATCTGTGAATATCCATAAATTTCTGTCACTGAAATGCCTGCAAGAAAGATCAGGGAGAAAAAGACATTTAAGAACACCACACTGACATGTCACTGCTGGTCTGGGCAGCAGGTGAAGTGCAGTGAGCTTCCAGGCTTCCTTTCAGTCTTTTTTGCTTCAATTCTACATGAGACTCCAAATCTGTTTCCTACTTCAATCTGCACAGCACAGTTCTGAAATGTTTCGTAATAAAAAGCTCTTAAAGCTCACGCGCACTATTCTTGACAACAGAGTATATGCTTATGCCAAAATAAAACCAATGCAAAATATAATGTTCCTTTTATATTGCAAGGATTATGTATTTACACAGTGCTTTACATACATGGACTGAACTGTCACTGTCACAACCCGCATTATCTCGGAAAGAGGAGGATATGGAAGGCATGACACAAACACTCGCTATCACCCATTTGCTCCCTAGAAGTCAAATTGCCTCACTGACTCCCCATGCCTGACACCTCTTCTCACTCAAGGCAGAGAAAGTACTTCCTGTGCCAGCCTCTCCTGTGTCTCACTGCTGTAACAGAGGGTATATTGGTTGTGTTTATGTTGTGAATTTATTTCAGATCACAAATGCACTTCTGAAGTGAATCTCCAAAACATCCTCCCTCACTGTGCTTTAAGTTTAGTCCTAGAGTAAAAGAAGTGGGCCCTTTTCAGACGGAACTGCACCAGAAGGTGCACTTCCAGAAGACAACTAACACATCCCAATTGGTGAAAAGCCGTAGCTGTCAGTGGCATTCGATTCCCCACTGAGGTCAGGAATGGACAGTTGGACCAGACAGTTCAGATCATGGCTTGGCTGCAGGTGAATATGTATCACAGGAGACAGACAGCAAGTACCACGGACACTGCAATGCCAGATCAATACTGGTGCTTTGCAAATTCAACCTTATTTGGTAACTACAGTTATAAACACCTTATATCTATCAATATTGCAGGAAAGGAAGGCATAACTCTATAAGGAGCGCCTATTCAAGGAGTGACTGATGGAGCAGAGATAACACGTGAGTGAAGATGTGCTGTTCCCCGATGCACTGCTTGCTGACGAGATCTAGAGGTGCATTCTTAAAAATTCACCCTCTCCATTACAATACCAACAACAAACCCCACCCACATTCCCACTTTCCACAGTCTCAGAACTCTAGCTTTGCTCAAAGACCTCTAAATCTGGTAAAGGTTGGCACTGAATTTGCAATAGGCTGCATATTGCAAGTATAATCACCCTTCAGGCTCCACTTAGTGTAAGCTCTCACATCTAAGAGCAAGGCTCAACACATTGAAGTGACCAGAGTTAGAAGGTTGGCTCCAAAACATGTGTCCATACCGCCAGAAACTACCAGAAATATCTCATTAGAATTTGATTTCACTAGACTGACTGCCCACTGATCAAGTCCAGTAGAAAGCTAGTGCATGATTTTGAAAGCCTTTAATGAAACTACCTTTAATGAAACCATCATCTTCTGTAATGAAGGCTTCACAACCCAGCTTCACTCTTCTGGAAAAATGAAGCTGTCAAAAAGAAAATCTTTCCACAGAAGCTAAGATGATTCAAAATCAGCCACTTGTGTTGCTGGATTTGGAACAAAATAGAAAATAAATAAAACACTTTCTGATTCAAAACACTGAATTTCAAACTGGCATTTCTCAATTCTTCATTAAACTGGAAGAACTTTATGCAAATTCTCTCTGTAATGTAAGAGTCCATGCAACAGGCTGCTGCAGCTGATATCCAACAACAGGCACAAAAAACAAACAGAAATCTGAAGCCTCAGAGCTCATGACTAAAGTATGGCTATAAATAAGTAGAAAATGTAGAAATGTAAATTATTTCTGCTGACTATTTCTACACCTATAATTATTTATTTCTTCCATAATTCACATCTTTGAAAGTCTTGGTTGTTGGCATAATTTACCTCTCCAGATTTAGATTTTTTATCTTTTCTCATTCCAGTCTTCTGTGTTTTATCACAGATAATCCAGGATCCTGATTCTCAGTTTCACCACCCTCCATGATTTACACTCTGCACAAAAGTCTACTCCTTTTTCTGTCTCTTTGCCTATACCAAACTATCCTTTTTCCTGGACTATCTTTGGTTGGGGTGTTTGGTTTTTTGTGTGTGTGTGTGTTTTTTTGTTTTGTTTTTTTGTTTGTTTTTTTGTTTGTTTGTTTGGTTTTTTTGTTTTGTTTTTTTGTTTGGTTGGTTTTTTGTTGTTTGTTTGTTTTGTTTTTGGTTGGTTTTTTTGTTTGTTTTTGGTTTTGTTTTTTAATATGCATACATTTTTACCATTTTTCACTCCAGGAACTGTTCTGCACTTCTTTGTTTCTGCTATAAATCTCTCTATCCAGTCTCATACACAAGTCCTCCAGCTTTGTGTTGTCAGTTTATGTCCTTCAGGAAACAGATAGTATCTTTCTGTGCTCCTAAGAAAGATTAACTTGCGGAATGGAACTGCTTTCAGGCCAAACCCAGAGAAGGCTTTTTTACAGTTAGGGAAGGACACAATCCTAACTAAAATTAGCTGCTGCTGCAGTAAATGATATTGTTCTTTGTGCTCTACCACAACAAGTTAATGCTATAACTACTACAAGAAAATGAGGGCCCAGACTATTCATTTGCAAGTTGTCTAAAGAGGAAATTGATAGCTTTGCTTATCCTGCTGATAAACAGCTGAAGCAGCTAATCTTTTAAATAGCAAGCATTGCTTTTATTAATCAAAACAAGATAACCTCTGCCCAGCTTTAAAACAGGACTCATGAGCTGACTTGAGCATTGCTGATGCATGTGGGAACAAAAAGGTCTCATCTTCTCTAACAAAAGAGTAATCTATATAAAAATGAGAGAAAATACAGAATACCTGCTTCAGGTTATTACTCAGCCTAGGCTCATCATAAACTATAAAACACCCTGTCTGAAGAACAATGTGCTTTTATTATTTTTAAAGACTTTCTACAAGGTTTAAAGGAGATCGTCTATCAACAGAGTAACTTAAAATTAACTCAGCCTTTATTACTGTGCATCTTGGATAGGGTCTATTAAAGCTGAACAAGTGAATTTCAAGCACATAAGTATGTAAGAACTGTGTGTGCATTTTTGTGCATGTATACAGAAAAGTTTCAAGCCAGTCTTGAGAAACTGGGGGTTTTTTCTAGTGTTTATTCTTTGAATCATATTATATTTGTTTGTTATATTAGCAAGAGTATTGCTTGTTTCAGTACCTTTTTAATTTGAAAAGCAGGAAGGTTCACTTTAAAGAAAAAGGTAAAGAAACTTTTATAAAAAAACAATGAAATAAACCGCCAGAAAGGCTAGTGTTAATTAACTGTAACCACAGAATTTTTCTACATATGTTCTACTAAACACACTAGTTATGTGACAAGTGATATATCCTAACAAAAAAGCAAAATTATCTTTATGTTTACCATACCTTTTGTAAATCTAAGCTTAAAATGTGTTTATTTATAAAATTTTATTTCATCATGCACACAGATAATTTATGAATACACAATATGATATAAAAGTTGGACTGCTGCCATCAATTTTCTTTAAGCAGAAATTCAGGATTCAGGCTGAGCACAGTTAGTGGAACCTATACAAAGACAGAAGGGCAATAACTACAATCCTGACAATAATCACACCAATGTCAAAAGTGCTAATCCTATGTAAAATTAGTTGCCAACCATGCAATTTGTACTTTGATAAAATCAGATCGCTTTCCATATGAACTGTCTTCCGTGTAAACACATGACCAAGTCAGAACAGCGGCACAGAATTACTTTTATCTCAACTCAAACACAACAACTCTTACATTACTTGTAGGAATGTGCTATGCATATGGGAGCTCATCCAGGGGAAAGTCACTGCATTTTTTAGATGAGCACCATCTCAATAGAATAAACATGCCCAGAATATGAAAATTCACTTCCAACAAAGTTTGATGAACTGAAAAACTGAATAACTGGATTTCTGTCTTAATTTTATCTCTAGGTCCTTTTCTTTCTACACTTAACTTTGATACAAAAAATGTATTCTCTATACATTCCAAAAACAAGCAGTTTGAAAGCAGTAAAATGAAAATTGCTATCACTAACAACATGTTCACTCTCTAGAAGGCTACTGGGGAAGATCCTGTGATTATGACAAACTATGTTCTAAAGCAAAAGATGGATTTCAACAGCTGTAAGAATAGAACTAATTATTCAATCTATTATAACATCTTATAACTTAGCTGCTTTTTCAATAACAGACTTTGCTTCCATTACATTGTACTAATGTGATTGAAATTACAAAAAAAATCTTAGGGGATTATTTTTCTCAGTTGGTTTTAAAATGTAGTGCAATAAACGGATTATAAGAGATGCCCTTTTAACAAGCCATGCTACAGATATCATCTGAACTGTTCATATGCTTTAAGAGAACATAGGTATTATGTTTGCAGCGAGAAAATAAAAACAGACCATAAAAAAACACAACTAACCAACAGCCGCAGGTGAAGAGCTGTCAATATATAAAATGCATAAATGTTCTGTTCAAAAAAGAGGCAAAATACAATAAAAAACCTCTCCCAAACAGAAGACACCTATGCAATATATGGCAGTTTAATTGAACACCAGTTTCTGATACAGATCAGCATAACTGGGTTCGCAACGTATTGCTGTGCCTTGGATGCAACATATACCAGTGCCATAATAACCAAACCAACAAGCTTTTGTTAATTTCCTGTTCCTCTTCTATCTAATTAAAAACATACCTCTCTCTCTTTTAATGGACATGAATTCACCGTTATCAGTTTTGACTGCAAACAACTCACTCCAGTATCAAAGGGCACAGAACAGGATCAAGTTCAATTTCACTGTAGAAACAAATGAAATTAATAAATCCATTTCTTCTTCAAATTTGCTTATCAAAGAATCAAAAGATGCACAGGCTCTCTCTCTCCATATACCTGTATCTAGCAATATGGGCTACCTCTTAAAACTGCCTATCAGCATGCACTGTAAATTATTAGCAGGGGAGCTCTGGATCTACAGGGTACTTGTGCTAAATAAAACTGGAGTTCAGCATGATCTGAGCATCAGTAAGCAGAAGACATTACTCTGAGATGACCTGAAGAAAAGAAGATTAGCTAGGGTCTGTATGGAAAATAATTTTTTATTAGACCAAGTAATACTATTGACACACTCTGAGGGATATTTCTCAGGTATGGAATAGAAACAGCAAACTTCACAGCTAGTTCAAGAATACCTGCTTTGAGTTTAATTCAATCATGGTAATAGCAAGACTTTGGAGAAGGTGATCTTCTCTTGGGGAGCAGCAGCAAGTCACCACAATGGGCCAGGTGAAAAAACCCAATAGTTTCTACAGTACAAAGGGAAAAGGAAAAAGGTAGAAATCACCTGTAGAACAGAATTTTGCTACAAATAGTTTCACTATACACAGTTTTCAACTATCCACAGATATTTCTACCAAGGCTATATTTTATTGTTGAATAGAGTTATGAAACCTCTGCAGAGGATTTTAAAAAAAGGCAACTAGTATGTTGAAGTATAACTGAATTTAAATTATATACCACAAAATCCTGACTCATGAACTGACTAGCATAAGAGAATTCAGCAAAAAAGAAAGATATGCAGTATTTTAACAACAGCCATTTACTTGCTTTAGGAATTGACAAGGGGTTCAGTTCTGAAAACCAGACCGAACACACTTTTTTATTTTTGCAATTATAGCATCAATGAAATTAAATCCCAGAAAAAAATGGAAAGTGCTGTACAGTTAGAGATACAACTTACCTATATAATTTCTAACTCAAAACAAAATTAAGTTTTCTAAACAAATGACATAATTATCAGGACAGTTGAGATGTACATGCATGGGAAAGAATTTCATTTGTTTTTAGCCACAGAAGCTGCGGATAAACATCCTCACAGGGTAAAACCTGTGCACAGAGAAACATTCATTCAGATTTTAAAGTCAAAGAACATCAGCATGAAGTATTTATTAATATATTAACATTAAATTAACAATTTCATAGCAATCCTTACATTTTTCAGAAGTTCCTACTCAGAATTATGAACTTGAAAACCTATTTAAACTCTGCTTGTGACTGGATTAGAAGATCCTGGTTGTAAGCCCTATGTATGAGCACTGACATAATATATGAAAGGAATTCAAAGTACCACCATGATTTCACCACACCTGAACTGCCATGCCTGCCTTCCATCATCCCCAGTGTACAGTTACACACCGCCCTGTGTAATTACATCCACACTGCTGCTCAGATTTCTGCAAGTGTATCCCAGGGCTTGAACCACTCCACTAGCCTGAGTCATTCATGGAAATATTTTGCAGCGTACAAGGGAACTTGGCTGCTTGTCTCTGAATCACACTAGACAGTCAACATATTTAACCAACCATTTCCCCTCTGTATGCAGATTGGCTGGTACTGGCTACAGTTGATAGAAACAATCACAGACTTGTCCACAGTAAATGGATCCACCAGGTTTTCTTCTGGCTGTAAAGTCACAAGAAAAAAGATGGAGCCAGTAGCAGTGTAACAGTAATTTTGACTTTTCAAAATCAGCAGCAGATCTCAGGACAAAATTTATCCCATTTGACGCGGATTTTCCCATTCCTCTCCATTTCAGGGCAACTGTACTGGCAAAGAGCTGAGACTGCATCCTCATGCAGAAAAGGATGACTAGCCATGCCTCCAGAGTACCTGCATAAGAATCAATGTGATGTTGTGGGTTAACTCCAGGCAGCAAACATTTCTTCTGTACCTGAAGTAATACGCTTTGAAGGCAGTGCCCTTAGAAATGACCCTGAGGCCAACAGGGTAGCGAACGGGTAGCTCAGCTCCAAAGGGCACCCTGTGTTACGGAAGGTTTGGCTGAACACAGAAATGCTTACAGATATTATGGAGAGACCAATCAACAGTGTGTGCTGCCAGAAGTCTGAAGAGATCCACCATCAACATGTTTCATCAGAAAGCAGCTTTATTGCTTCCAGTCAGCATGTATGGCAATGGGCCACCTGGGACCTGCTATTTTAGGGGACCTTCACCTACTGCCACAATTCATTAAACTATATTCTGTTTTCAGAACACCTGCCACAGGAAGGTTTAGTTATACATTTGGTAGATAGATTGTGAGTGTCTGATTGGCTGGTTGAAAACTAGATCTCAAACGCTGTTTGATATCAACATGCCATCTGCCTTGCTGTGGCATGCTGCAGCACGCACTGTGCAAGACCAGGTACAGAATTTCTTTGCTTCAGAGGCAACTGTCATCATGAAGGCTGGATGAAGGGATTATGGGCAATAACAACTGACTTCTAAATCTACACCTTTATATCACAGTGTAACAGATCTGTGAAGAGGCCATAAAGAGGCTCATATGACACGACCAGACTTGCTCTTGAACTGTTTTCAGGTTTTTCATTATTTTCCTGCAATGAAATCCCATCTAATGAATTCCCTTCTCTGCAAAACTCCTGAAAATGTTTTCAGAAATATTCCACTTCCACATACATTTCACAAATCTTTCTCCTAAAGGTCGTCACAGTGGTAGTTCTAAAGGATTTTGTCTTGAGCAACACAGCAGCAGCAGGATTCTCCATGCAGTATCTGTATTCAAGACCTTTTAAAATACTGGATATAAATACAGCATAGCATATGGAATGTTAAGTTCAGATGCTAAATAAATGTACCTATAAATTAACAGATAAATTCCGGCCCATAAGAATGAAAGGGTCAAAAGGGAAGATTTATAAGTTTACTTTGGAAGAAGAGTATTCTAGAAAAAGAACTGTACAATTCTCACTGAAAAAAAGAACTAGTTACTGCTTGAGTTAAAGCAGAACCCAATCTTTAACCTCACCCTGCAAAACTGATAAAAAGCATGTTCAATGAGAGAACAAATTTAAATTAAAATGCATACAACTTTGGGTAACTCTGCAATGGAGAGATACCCAGTGGTTAAACAGTGCAAGAATCCCAGATCAGGTTCCAATATTTGAATATTCTGCTCAAGAAAGTCAAAATTAAATTTTACTCTTTTTCCATTTATATAAAGCAGAAATTAATTTTTCAATTTTAAGAAGAACTGTTATAAATCAGTAAGAATGAGAGAAAATACAAACAAAAATGTAATTTGAGAATATATATATACCTATAGAAAACAAGGGTGTTAAAAATAACTTGTATATAAAGTTAGGTACTCATTAAAGCAGAGGATCATGGCACTGATTTTTTATATTTTCTTTTTTTGTTTTAGGAACTTTTTAGATTTGAAATGAGAATGTTTACTATGGCTTCAGTGTCACACCAAGTGAAACAAATACTAAAGCTGACATTTGGTTAGTGGTATAAGATGAAGACTAGATGCCAATCTGAGAAATTAATTTTAAGTATAATTATGTCAAGGAATAACGTGAGAATCAAATAAGATCTGATAAGTGTAAAATTCTTATGATTCGTTATTCTTGCCTTCATATAAAAGGCAACTTGTGCATGAAAGATGCTACCAGATTTTCCACATAAACAAAAGGGCAGGCAAATCTGCTGCATAAGGTATTTTGCTTATTATTATTACTGATTAGTGCAACAAAATTAATCCAAGTCACATCCAACAAAAACAACAACACTTGATTAGGTGTTCCCGATTTAAGCCCTGAAGCTTAGCAGCAGAAGAATTTTAAAGGAACTTAATACGCTTGAAAAATGTTTGATCAATTCAGGGGTTTCATCATTCCCGCCTGCTTTCAGCAGTTATCTAAACAGAATCTGATCATAACACTAGTTTGCTTGAGACCTGTCCTCTACATAATTATTTCAAAGAATAGGGGATAGAAATTAGAACCACTAACAGCAGATGCTGTTGATCGTTGCGTGATCTGCTAAGGAACCTTTTTCACTTATTTTATATTACACTTTGAATAATACAAATTCAACTTCCACATAACTGTAGCACCTAAAGAATCTAGTCCTTTGCCTTTTAGCTTTGGTGAGGATTCTTTTACTCAATCTACTGCATGCTCTGAATATTTCCCATGATGAGAACATTTTGTGAATAGGAGAATTATTGTATCAGCTTAATTTAATTTGATACCCAAGGTTTTTAGAGTTCAAACAAAAACAAAATCCAGGAAATGTATCTGTATTTAAACAAAAACATACGTATTGAAATGCCCTAAGACACATCAGAGAAAACAGCATGATGTACTAAGGCATCAGTCAAAAACCTGTATTGGAACATCACAAAACTATTGGGATAATATTTTTATATTCTTTTTGTCAGCAGTGTACAGCAGGAAGAACTAACCAAGAACAATATGGCCTTTCAAAGTGCTAGTATAGACAGCACCATAATTTATAAAGATACTTAATGAAGAGTACTTAATAAGCATAATACTGCTACAAAGAAATACTGCAGTATTCTACCTCCAAGCTCAAAATTCACAACGTAAAGGAAAATGAAAAGATTCTCTCACACAAGAATAAATGAAGGATAAACCAAGGACGCTAATTTAAAAAGATGCCAAAAATGGGGAAAAATTATGAACTGGAAATACATTGATGGATTTCTCAACAGGGTAAAGGGCAAAGTTAATACTCATAATTCACAACTATTTAGCACTTGCATTCCATTATTAAAGAGATGGCTTTAAAGTATTTAAGACATACTAAGAGAGTATTCACTGGAACTAGTCAAAAAGAGAGGGGGATGTTAAAGATGTGAAAATGAACACATGATTAACTGATGATGACCCAATCAGTAACGTGTCTGCAGCTACAATATCCACTGGGAATGCTGTGGAGCAAATCCATGGCTTTTCTCACATGTCCTACAGTGCACTGCCAGGGTGGTCTGCTCTACCCTCTGCTCTACCCTCACATCCAGAGCTGTGCTACTCCCACTTAGGTTTCTGCACTCAAAATATAATTTGGTCCGTGTCCTGTTTAGACTGCACAAAAACACAAAGGTAAATCATAGCCGATGCCTTTGCCGTAATCCTTATGTGTATTCCTAGATAAAAACAGGTATAGTTGCTTAAATTTAAATTAAAAGAATTAAGGGTAGCTATTGCAGTTGGACTAGATGATCTTGCAGGTCCCTTCCGACTGAACTATGTTGAACTACTCCATTCTACATATCATTTACATTTTTTTCTTGTAGTTGGAATTAAATGTGGACTGCCTTCAAAGCTAGTATTAATACACTCACATTTATGAGCTAACATAAAAGCAACATTAGACTTTATAGGCATAGTGTCAAGTTGAGCAGTATAAAAGGTACTTTGGCTTAAAAATGAGTTTAACAACTTATGTCTTCAACATTTATAGGTTGTGATGGAGAGGCTATAATGAATATAACTCAACGGATATAAAGTGAAGAGAAGAAACTAGAAATAGAGTTTCCTCTTTCTCTGAGAAATACAGTATCATGGACTAAGTATCATGGGCCGAGTGCTCTCAGGACAAAAAGTACGTTACTTAACAAATACTTTAAAAGAAAAATATAAAAATATCACAATAACATAAGATGTTTTTTCCACACAGATCCTACAATATCAATGAAACAAACAGTTGGAGATGCACAACAGTTGAAAGCTGTGAGAACCTCTAAAGGGGTCTGCCAATGCAGGTAGCCAAGGTCACCTGGAGAGCATTTCATGTATAAAACTACAATACACAGCATGTAAAGGGATCTGTGCAGGGAAAACACAGACAGCTTTCCTAGTGCATGTTTATTGTTTATTTTGGGGTGGATTAGTGTATGTTCTTTTTCTCTTACCCCAGACAAAGTCTTTTCTCCAAGCTCATTGATGAATATATACTGTAAATATACAAAATGTCAAATTAGCATTCTTCATGTAGGCTTAAACTACAACCCAGGAAGCCAGCCTGAGAACAGGAAAGCCCATAACTACAGAGGAATAAAATAAAATCATTGCCATACTGTCTTTGTCAGAAGGGAAGTAATTCAGCTCTTTCTTCTGTAAAGTACTTTCTCTTCTGGCTTGGAAAAGGTAAACCCAATACCTCTGCCCAGAATAGCAGCAACCCTCTTAGTTACCCCTAGTCTCAAATTTTTTCCTCAACTGCAATCTGAATGCAAGTTTCCAGTGTAGTAGGATACCGCTTTGGTAAAGTCCAATCACCATAGCTAAATTTACTGAGTAAAGAAAAGGATTGTGTAATGAGTTTACAAAATTAAATGAAAGAAGCTATTCCCCACTTTAGAGTGTGATTGCCAAATTTTAAAAGGTAATTTTGAAAGGTATCTTTCAATGCAAACATCTAATTACACCAATTACCAGAAAATTTTCAAAAGGGTTATAACAGCAGGCATCCTTAACAAGCTCATTTTTCTCGTGAGGAAGCTGATGAGAAGCTAAAGAAAATTTATATGCTATTTTTATAAGGATTATAAGTTTACAACTTCCCATCATAGTAAGTCGTGTTTGTGATGTTATGTAAGAATTATATCTTGCCAGTTTTTCTTTTAAGAAAGTATTGCTACCAGGCAGCTATTCTTAGCAAGGTTTCTGGAATCACAAAGACTGTGCCAGAAGCACAACTGGAAGAAGATTTAGAGGCATTTTAAAAGGAAAAAGAGAAATAACCAGCAAAACCCAGGTCAGTGTGATCAAAGTCCTTCCACTGACTCACAGAACACACCAAATGCACGGTGACATACTTTCAGTGGCCGTACCAATGAGCTGCACATCTTGGGCTACCTCACCGCTCCGGGAAGAGCCGCAACTGCCGTGCAGCACAGGCATGGCCAGGTGAGCTACCAAGCACCCATGGAATTCACCGAGAGCAACCCGCAACTCAGCCTAAATTGTAAGATTACATACAAGAAGCAGCTGAGCTGGGAAAACACGTAACTCATTGACTTAGTCACTTGTCGGGTCAAAGGAAAGTTTGCCTATATGTTTTAGTAACACACTTTCAAGTTCAACATGTCCAACTGTGATAGAAAGGACATCCAATTAAATACTTTGCTTGACAGTATAACCAAGAAGTCTAGAAATGGAAACATAGCAAATATTAAGAAAATGTGTTATTCTTTGTGATTATAACTGGTCAAAAGGATCATAACCTGTATTCTGTATAAAATGAAAGCTCTTAGCATACATTTAAAATAATTCCAGGAGAAATTATTAGTATTCCAAACATGTAACTTAAAAAAAAAAAAAAAGCACCCCCCCAAAAAACCAACCAAACAACAACAACAAAAAAAACCCCAGACATTTTTTGCCCAGTAAAAAATCAGTTTCTACAAAATTCCAATAATTTCCTTCATAATATAATGTGGTTTCAGCATCCACATGTCGTATATAATACATCTTTCACTCTTGAGATCCTTCCATACATCTTCCTGGTGAGCTATCAAAACAGCTTTCTCTGCTATACCCAGAGAAAAAAAGTCAGCAAACGTGTACTGTTCATGCGAAGGTCAATTTTCACAAATTCACATAGGAGATTACTGCAGTCAAAAGGAAAAAATCACCTATTTATATAAGTCAGCAAATGCTAGAGCATCTTTTAATTTCCATGAAATACAGGGGGGAACCTAAATTTAAGCTTACTAGAAATCCTTGAAACATTTGCTACTCCTATACCAAAAGGTAAACCTCATTAAGTGAAAAAACACAGCTGTAGAACAAACTAGAACATTTAAAAATTATCAGAAAGCAAAGAACTTATTGACACAATAAACATAAAATTGTATATAAATTTATAAAATTTCCATTTAAGGAAATCCTAAAATTTCTGTAGATTATAACAATCAACAAAATATGCATAAGGTTCTCAGCTCCTCCATATGACCCTAAGTATCCACTTATATAAAGGATTCGTAATGGAAAGCAGAACATAAACCACCAAATCATTCTTCTGGACACTACTTCTTAGGCTACTTAAAATTCAGATCCAGTAAATTTAATTTCTTTGGTGAAATTTTTTCTAGACCTATACATCAGTATGTAAAAGCTGATCTGCAAAAACATATTTCAAACTGAATTATTTGTTGAACTGTACAGTCAGATGTATTTAAATGACAGAGTGGAGAAGCCTGTATGATTTAGCCTTAGAACTGGAATCTGTTCTACAATGCGGTAGTTTAAGCCATATAGGGATTAGTGGAATACAGCAGACAGCAGAGAACAGGTCAGGTACATGTCTGTAAAGTCAAAAGAAGTAAAAAAATAGACTACATAAAGTATTAAACCAACCTTAACTTCCTAACAGAGATTTCAACATCTACAACTTGCCTCAATATAAGTCCCTTCTTCCTACCTCAAATATAAATGCTTCAAGCACTTATTTATTCATGCAGGTTTTTTTACAGCCTCACTAGTGAATTGCTTTAGTTCTGCTTAGACTAAACCCTGGTAAAAGCAACTACTTTCTATAATTGTTTTTGTTTAGTTTGTGTCATTTGGGAAGCAGTGTAAGTTAAATTAACAAAGATAAGGTTATACAAGATTGTGTTCACATAAACAGAGGATAGCTACACTGCTGTAACGAGTTATCTTGTAAAAAAATGAAAGTATTTATTCCATTTGGCTTTCACAGGATTAATACACTTGCTACATAAAAGCTGTTTTAAACAGTCATAAGACCTTTTAATGAATTGTGTCTTTGTCATTAGCTTTAGCAGATTATACTAGAAAGGGTGTTTTGCAGTCTTTTCCTAAGACAAAATCTTTTGAAGTTAGTGATGTTGCTATCCAAAAACAAACTCAAAACTAGCACCTTCCTCAGATTTTCAAGAAACCTCCCTTAACTGTAGACTTGAAACGCAATTCATTCCTTCTCTAAAAGAACATAGAAAAAAAATTAACACTTCTCTTTCCGTTCCTTCCTACAGTGCTACCTGTACTGCAGTTCAGGTTTAAAATGGAGTTAGGGTCAACCTTGTCAACAGTATTGTCCAATATAGCAATAAATAACCAGGAAAATAAATCAGTCTTGCTTTGTGCAGAGTTGGACTAGATAACCAGCACAGCCCCTTCCAATGCAAATGATTGCAGAATTTTTACATGGCAGTTCAGCATTTTACATTACAAATTGCAGTTAAGCAGTGAAATAGGTTGTAGTCAAGTTAATGTACACATTGTATATCTATTGGAAATAGGAGGTATTCCAGACACAAGAATTGCAAACCCTGTGTATGGAATGGAGCTTTGCTTTCCTAAAGGCAATGGCTCTGAAAAAAGAAGACAACACACTAAAACTAAATGTTTTCTACAAGCTTTTAGGAGGCACTGGTGGCAAAAAAGAAGGTGGCAAAAACAGGTCCTCCCACATAAATCAGTGATGACACCAATAATGTGCAATCCTATTTTCCATATTTTTAAAGACACAAACAAACCACAGAGCATGCAAAGAGAGCTATAAAATTATCCCATGCTTTAACAGCGAGACCCAGAGAAAGGTTTAGATCAGAAACACATAACTTTAGTTCAATAAAGTGAAACTGAGAGGAGACTTTACTGTATTAGAATATATAAGCATCTACAACAGGGGAAATACCTCAGATTTTAAATACTTTAATGCAGTAGAAAAATGCATAACAAGAACAAACAGTTCGTCCTTGATGACAGACAAACCCAAACTAGAAACGTCACCCTTCTTCGACTTTGAGTGTCACTGACCACTGGAAAAAGCTGGGCATGTGGATGATAGTCTAAGGCAGCCTCTGAAGGCTGTACGGTAGCACTGCAGCCTTTCAGTGACTGAATTTAGAACAGAGACAACTGGGTTTAAGTAAATGACATCCTAAAAGAATGTCAGCCCAGCTAAAGGTCTCCACTAACTTTGCAATTCTATGAGCTGTCCTTTTTTCCCAAACGACACACTCTTATTGCGCTCCTATTTTAAAATTAGATATGCCATCATCCATGCAATCACTAAACTTTTCTTTCCTCTCGAGATTTCTGAAATGTTCAGTCAAATGCATCTCTTTTCTCACCACCTTTGCTGCTTCTGTCCTACTCGTTATGGCAGCCAACACCACCTGTGTCCATTTTCTTCAAGTGACATCTAAAAGAAGTCCTTCAGTTTGACTGGCCCCCTCCTCTGTCAAATCCCCCTTCCCTTACAATACCTATGGTGAGGTGCTTGCTGTTCAGATCCATTTTTTGTCCCACTCCCAGAAGACATAAGGGACAACTGATTATTTTCGCTTTACAGTAATTACTATCTGTCTGAAGGTTAGCATGTAGCTCCTGAACATTTCTCTATAGAAAGTGTTCAAAGCTGGGCAGTCAACAATGACAAGGCTCAGAGGACTATACTGCATGGCTTTAACTTAATTATGCCTCCCAGTAAATCAACAAACACATTATCCCAACCTGGCACGCTTTCCAGCAGACAGCTTGTGATGCCCTGTAACCAACAAGTGCTTTTTCAGGCTGTTTCTCACCAGTCCTCCCACGCTGACATAAAAAGTGATAACATTTTCTGCCCAGTAGAATCAGAAAATTGTTACCTTCATAGCTCTATAAATTTTTATATTGTACCTATTATTGAGAAATAAAATATTATAATACTAAGTTTATTCTGCCATCAAACAAGTGGCTGTAAATTCCATTCATTTTGGCAGGCAAAAGTAATGCAAGAAGAGTAATTTTGCGTCGCTTTATAAAAAATGTAGTGTATTTCCAAACTATGCAAAATACTGTTTTGTTTTCTTTTGTTTGTGACACCCAAAACACTGGCAGTGTTTTAACTTTCAGTATAAGAGAGAGAGAGATCGAATATGTAGGAACATAGTCTGCAAAAGTCTGCTACAAGTCAAAAAAAGTTAAACTACCATTTTCACACTTTTTACATGGCTCACAGAAAGTACAAAGAAAAAAAAAGTATGTTTTTTTAAAAGATATAACATTTTAAACATAAGCAGTATTTTTAAAAAATAACATTTTTGCAAAAGTGATCATGTCCAACACCAATTCTCTGCACAACATTTTGGATAAAATTATTCCATATTTGTGTGACTAAAATGCTTATGAATTTATATTGAGTTTATCTGCATGTTTTGGCTCATCAGTTAATAGCTTTTGCATAAATTATATTTTCAAACTAAAAAGTATCAACTTCTCATACCAAAGCTGATCTTCATTTGTTCTTTTCAAATCATGTATTTCCATACAAGCAAAACAAGACTATTTTTTTTATGTTCAAAAGAAATTTTGGTTTTTTGAAGGATCTGGCTCTTTCTTTTGCACAAAAAAAGTGTCATACTTTGGGGGGGGTGGGAGCACACAGAAATCCTAGTTATTGACACACTAGTTATTCTAGTTCTATTCTAGCTCTATCTCTGCAAACAAGAATTCTAAATATATTTTCATTTCTCCCTGCTGTCTTTTTTAGAGCAATTCATTCTATATATGGTAATGGAAAATACCTGAATACACTAAGCTTGTATGCAAATCCTACCACCATCTTCAGGACAACCGATACCTGAAGCCAGCACCTCTTCCTTTTTTGTGTTTAGTGCACATATTTGAATGGTTGGTTGACAGCTGTTGGGAGATTTACATTCATAAATTCTGTGCCTATAAGGTAAACATGAACTATGGGATCTAATTTGATCCCTTCTACTTCATGGCAGTTACAGAACAGGATATTATGAAGACCTACAGCCTAGAAGAAAATTCTACTTTTAAGGTTCATTTTCTCCATCAAATCGAAGACACTGCTAAACAATAGCAAAGCTATTTCATGGTGCTTTAAAGTCGACACCACAAATAAGGTCCTAAAATGTTAATTACATTTCCTCAGTCAAGTGCTAATGCTAACACAAACCCAGAACTAACTCTTCTCAGCAAATATGGCAAAAGCACTCTTTTCTGACCACATGAACCATTTAAAAATTATTTTTTAAGTTTAGTTATTGCACTGGTTTCTTAGCTTGAATTATTAATGCCATAATGGTTTATTGCAGTTCTGCTAACACTATATTTTGTTTAATTTATCCACCAATAAAAACTACATTTTAAAGATCTCTAAAAAGATATATCAAGTTTTTTAACCTACAAATTCTACCATGACCTTGTGCAGCTCAGGATTGTTGGGCACCTGAAAATAAATTTGGACATTTGACCAATATTGCCCTTCTGAGACTTGCAAAAGTCTCAATACAGTTCCAGTGTATGAAGTTCCATAGCTGAAGATAGAAGGAAATGGTAATGTTTCTCCTGAACACAAAGTTCAGTAGAAAAAAAACCCATGTAGTGTAATGGCTTTAGGTATAGCTATTTTCGGGACCAAGTCCCAGAGACTTACAGTGTTTCAAATCGGAATTCTTCTGAATTCCGACTTTAAACTTTTAGAAACTCAGGTGAAGAACAATTTATTTGAAAAAAATCTTATAAGAATTTTTAGAATAACTCACGCTTATTTATGATGCTTCAATAACTACTCCTCTTTTAAAAGGAAATACTCATGTTAAAGAAATTTTTGCTCCATTTCTCTGAAGAGTTTTGCAGTATAAATCTGAACAGGTGAACAACTTCAGATCAAATCTTTTCCAAAGCTAACAGTAACATAATCAAGGCATGAGAAGCAATCGTTTTTCCAGACTGAGAATTCTTTTTCCACCTCAAAGAAAAACGCTCTCAAAGGACACCACTCCTGCCTGTGAAGAGAGGAGACCTAATGCAACAGCATCAGTTCTATCCCTAGAAGATCTCAACACTTTATAAAGAAAGCTGAAAATGTGCACGAAATCAGTTGTATCAAGTCCACGGGAAATGTAGGATACAAATATGTAATTGTTGCACAATTGTGCAGAGCCCTTAAAATTAAGCGCAAGAAGAAATTAAAGGTACTTTTAGCATCAAATTGTATTTCTAGTTCTTTCATTGATGCTTTGAAATATTTTCAATTAGTACTTGATAAATCTCACTGGCAAATCATTTACTTCAGAATTCTTAAAATGTGTAGCAAGGCTTTTTTATACATAACTATTATTTCCAATGCAAATACTTAAACATTAGAAAACTATGTCAATAGAAAGCCCCTTAAATAAAAACTAAACCAATTACGCCCTAAGAAAAATCCTCATATCATCTGATTTTTTAGCAAAACGCTTACACCATTCTATCTCAAACCAAAGCTAAAACCATTACAAAACAGCCTGTCAAAGGCAGGCTCTGACTTAAAATTAATTAAAATAATTTTCCCTCCCTTTCTTCTACTACCACAAGGTATCTCAGATTTGTTGTCACTGACTGAATAAACAGATTAAAAACACCATTATTTTGCAATTAATAAAAAGCACTTTTTTTTTCTGTGCTGTCCAAAGCACTGAGGTGAAAATAACGGTGTTGACAACCAAGACAACCTTTCCACTAAAATGGGATGATATCACTTTGAATGGCAAATGTTTGTCATAGCCTTTAGTTAACAGCCAGATTAGGGAAATGGGAGTGTTACCACATAAAAGACATTCTTTTCACGGAGTAAAATATTATGAACATTCATTCAAGTTACACATGCCAGTTTAAAGAAAAAAAAAAAAGTCAAATTTTTTTTATTACCAATTAGTAGCAAAGCATTGCTTTTGCATGCTGCTATGCACTCATGTCATTCAGAAAGGGGAAAAAAAATTAACTGCCTTAAGCAACCACAAAAGACAAATTGGTTGCAAGTTATAAACTTGTATATGGAAGATCTAAGAAGAAAAGCCCATGCAAGAAAAAAGCAGCAGTGGATTTACATTCAAAAACACATTACTAACTTATAACATTTGAGTTATCCATAAATTTTAGGGAAAAAATTAATTACCTGGTTCCAGCACTTTTAAAAGTACTGACATTTATATTTTGTCCAGAATGTTTCATAATAGTCACTTGTTTTTTGTGAAATAAGAAACAAAGGAATGTCTCACAACATAATATTGATACACTTGCAGTTTGAATTGAATAAATGCAAAGAACTTCACCTAAATTACTTAAAATATTTATATATATATTATATAAGCATTCTATTTCAAGCAAGTTGAAATACAAAATGCACACTTAAGACATTATTTCATGTCATTTGTATTAAATTCTTACTTCTTTTTTCACCTAGAAACAGTCCTGTGTCCTTAAAGCACTGTTATTGAGCACAGCCATTATAGATCTAACATTAGATTAGAAAACCGTCACCTGATTTACTTCTAACTCTGGAAATAAAACTATCACTTTAATTTAACTACCTACATATAATCATAACAGTGTGCTACAGGCCACAGAAAGGCAAATCTTACCAGCAAACGTGCCTTCCATTGAATCTTAGATTCCTCTGAAAATGCCAGAAGAGCAGGTACTTCCAGTACCACAAAAAGTCTGCACGCTGCACTTGTCCAAACTAACAGTCAGGGAACAGCTGCTCAGTTTAAAGCTACAAACTGTGGCAAAATGCATAACTGACATGCCTTGTGTAAGCCATGAAGAAGACATGCATTTGGCTGGCTCACTGAAAGGTCAGGTTACCCACCTCCCCAGATAAAAGACGAAACACTAGGATTCGAATGGAAGGAAGTTTAGAAATTAGGGATGAGCATACATCCTGCTAAGACTAAAAGCATTTGATTTTGACAGCAGAGTTATAAACAAGAATGATTTTAATTCTACTGGATTTTTGTCTTTAAGTATATAAAGAAATAAGTTAGCCTGCACCCAAGCTTTTGTACAAGTTATATTTATATCAGTGTTGTTTAAACAGGCCAAAAGTAATAAACGGAATTACTTTTGTTTTAGGAAACTTCAGCTGAAGCATTACAAAAACCATGACACTGGTTACTTTATTAGCAAATGCCCTACCTTTACAGCCAGTATGCTCTCTGTGCTAGTGACTCTAATAAAAGGCAATAGCATTAGCTTTAATGGGACAATGGGCTATGACTTAGGCAACCATCCAAAAAACTTTCTTTGAGAGGCAAAGAAGAAGAAAAACTCCCCGAGGTTTCCAGAAGTGTGATTAACCGTAAAGACATTACAACCAGGGGGAATTAAAAAGACAGCACAGCCTTCAGACTGCATCTATGTTCATAAAGTCAGCAGACACCAAAACTCTGCCTTGATCCCACAGACATTATCAAGCATTTTTATGCCTTCTTTTCTTCCTTCTAACCATAGCCTTGTCTACACACTGTTTACATCACTTTTACAAGCAGCAGGACTGCATCAGTGAAAAGTTTGTTATGAAATTTGCTAGAGTACACAAGACTGAAAAACAATATACTGCCACAAGGAACCTTTCTCCATTTCCCCAGGAAGTGTGAGAGAGTGATCTGTGCAGAACTGGAATGTGAGCAGTACACTCAGAGACACTTTGTTTATATGGTGGAATATACGTCTTGTCTGAAAAATCTCTACTGGAGGAATGATCATGGAACTCGGCCAACACACCATTATTTTTTCATTGACAATACAAGCATATTCTTTCTTAATTGGAAGAATGACCATTCAGTGCTGTTTCCAACTTCCAGCTGAAAACCAGTACACTTAGATTTCCAAAAAACTCCTGTTAAATATGATAATATAAGGATGCACATGGGGATACAATATCAAACTTTAAAAATAATTTTATTTATAAATATCAATTTTATTAATGCCACCTGACTACAAAAATACAAAATAAACCATCAAATTAAACATTTCTTATCATTATAGGGTCAATACTAAAGTATTGTATAGTATATAAAAAAAAATTAACAAAAGAAAATGTGTCTGCAGAGAAATAAAACAGCATTATCTGACTAAAGCTGATTTTTCTCCTAATTTGTTTCCTAGAAACAAAACTTCAAGGGAGTCTTTGAGATAACTATTGAGTCATCTTAATGCTTGAGTCCTTGGGGTTTTATGCTCATGATTGACATGCTAACATAAACATACCGAAAAAGTTCCATTCTACACTTTAAAAGTTCCCATGGACACTACTTTTACAAGGCCCATTCAAACAAATGTTCAGACCTTTGAAATAATAAACAACAATAAGCAGTTCAGGGATTAACTATCTGCACTTAGAATCCCATTTCATTTTTTCAAAGACTAATTAGTCCTCATTAAAAAAAAAAAAGAAATCTGATTTTAAAACAAACATCACCGCATAAAACAACTTCTCTCTCAGCCTTCATCCACAGACCTTAGCATGTCCTTCATTCCCTTCCTCACAACAAGCCTCTAATAACACAGACTCATTTGATGGATTTAAACTCTTTATTTTCTTGTGGCAGAAATAACAGCTATAGACTATCGGCAAAAATATTGCTCTAAGCCGAGACCCAGATACACAAGTTAAAGGATCATCAATGTACCAAAACTGCCACATCATACTATTGGAACTGAAATCTTTACAGGTCACCTGAAACTCAGTTCAGCTTAGCTCTGTACACAGGTTAGGATATCCAGATCCATACAGACATGTACCTACCTGTACCTTGAGTATGATACCTGTTATGCCCAAAGGAGCAATTTTACAGATGAAAATATTTTTAATTCTTTTACTTAGATTATCTATACCAGTTAACTTCAACCTACTGCCTGGTTCAATTACGTGCCTGTCTTGCAGTAATACACCCTACTGAACCCAGAAAGAGGACTATAAGGGTAAGACAAGTTATGGTGGCAGAACTTAAATCTTTGTCCTTATAATATATTAAACATGATAGACTCAAGGAAGTTTTTGTTAAATTAATATTTGCAAGGATCCTCCTTACGTCTTTCTCTACTACCCTTGTGACAAATCTGCTGCAACCAGCCTTGGCCAGACAGTGACAGGTTCAGGAGACTGACCACAGTGACCTTTCCCTTTTGCCAGTTTACAGAGACAATCATCATAGCCAGCTCCAGACAGTCCCAGATGTCCCTAGACTTACAGCTGTCCTCCAAAATCTTTCTCCTCCATCCTGCCATCTCAGCCTTGATCTGTGCTTCCTGCCATGTCCCTCTTCAATCTCTTCGTAACCAGGTGACCTGCACATGTTCCTGCTCTTCTTGACCTACATCTTGGAGGCAACACAACAGGCATGAAATCCTGGCCACCTGACTCACGCTCTTGCCTCAGGCCACATTATCTACATACTGTCTGATCTATCTCCTGTATTTGATTTCCTCTCCCACAGTGTATTGCATGACTCATATTCTTACCATAGACTCTGAGCCTAAGACACATTTTGCCTTTTCAGGTCTTAATTTCAGTTCATTTGGATTTATCCCTCACTCTACAGGGTCTTAACTTTGCACTCGAACACACACAGACCAGTTAAATCATGCTGGCCTTTCTAAATATGTGAAGGTCAAGCTTGTTATCACCCATGACTGACATTCAGCTATCAGACAACTGCCCCAACTTCTGGGACCTTGGAATTTCCCCAATACTGTAACAATACACCTCGTGCAAAGGGTACAAAAAACAGCAGTGGGAAAAGCCCCAGAGAGTTGGGCACCTGTTTGCTGCCTGTTTGCTGATGGCAAAGTCTGATTACAGAAAAAAGGTACTCTCTAAATTCTGTGGGATGAATTAAGTAGGTTTTCTTAAGATCAACACAGTCTGCCTCCATGTTCATGACCAATGAGTTTCCTTCCATTCTTAGTCAAAAACTTCTGTTGTGTATTTAACAAGTCCTGTCGAGCTTTCTCTGGAAGATGAACAACAATGATCAGAGACTTAGTCCGATTTATATCAAAGAAAGTGGCATCAGACTTGAACAGCTTTGAAAGATACTAAAGTGAAAAGAATATTGACACAAAATGATTGCAGTCTGCTCCATCCTCAGACACCTCTTTCTACTTCCCTTTCCTTTTTCTTAGATTATGAACACAAGTTATTGGGGGTGTGGGGAAGGGAAAAGTACAAGTTTCTTTCCAACTATGACTCTAGATTTAGGTATCAAATATAAAGTACAAACACGTTTACATACTCTAGTTCCTTCTTTAAGAAAGACACAAACCTTTTTTTTCCACTTTCTGCATAAAAATGTCAACACCACATAATCTATGATAATGACTGGCCCTTCAAATATGATTCCAGTGAAAGTTCTGGCCCATTCGCAACTATGAGCAAACTTCTGTAACAATCAATTTTTAAGAAATAGAACAGGCTGAGAAACAGGATTTCCTTCCTACAGGAAAAAAAAAATCTGGTTTCAATCCAAATCCCATTGAAAGACACTCTTAAAACGTTTTACTAACCAAAAATTCTGAGTTACACACAGAGGTACTAAAACAGTGCAGCCTAAATATCATCAGTATTCATATGTGAAAACGATGTTCTCTGTAGCAACAAAGATGCTGACAAGGATGTGAATGTCACTGACCAGCTGTGGGAACTCCAGGCATCTGTGGTTCCCGGGAGTCCCCTCTCAGACCGTCCCTGTGCTACCGGGACCAGAGGCGCAGCTCCTCAGTCGGGAGGTTGACAGTTCTGTGAGCAATCTGGGAGAAGGGCTTCCAGGCTCACTGCTCCAGGCCCAAGAGATGAGTTTCCTACAGGGCAGGCCCTACATGAGTTTTTAAAGACTCTCAGTCTCAGATCCATGTGACTGGGAATTCTGGCTTAGGAAGTCTGGTATGTTTGGAAGCCTTCTGTGGAACTAACACTGGCTGATCTGCCCACAAAACCATCCTAGCCCTGGGGACTCAGAGCATTTAAGGCCCTTAGCTACCGAACAAAACCTCACAACAGTATTCCCTGGAGCTGGACTGCTTGTGACTGTAAGGTTCATTGCATAGGTCACTGAGTAACTCCTGAAGGACTGAACACAAAGAACTCACAATATGCTTGGTGGCAGGGAGGCAAAAACCCAGGAGGTTGTCCCAGTATTAGGGACTCGCTGTTTGTTGGGTCCCTATTTCCAGGGCAGATGTTACATAAAAGTCCTAACTACAGAGAGTATAAAGTTTTTGAGAAGTCTTCCTTTTAAATCATGAAGGCACTTCTCATTAAAGTTATGGGCTCCTCTTTCTTTAAACAGACTGTGCAAGAGAGTACTGAACTCCATCTCCAGAAATTGCAAGCATATTAAAAGAAAAGTAGTGAAATGTTGTCTCACATGCGCTCTCACATTGCATGTCTCCGGCACAAGACTGGACATGCTGCCACACACTCTGTACATGGGCTGCCCCTTAGAGCAATTCAGTGGAATTCAGTAGTCCACCCACTCTATGTCCCCTGTGCATCAGAATGTAAATTCCTGGTCAGAGCTATAATTTACTAAATGGCTTGTGACTTTCTTACCACAAAAACTTCATTCTCCCTCATAGTGGTGTACTAGCGATCAATACAGGTGCAGAAATTAGATTTTCTTTTTCTTACTGGTAATAGAAAAGGAAGAGGTTTTGGATTTGTGACCAAAACATTGTTGATAACACAGGGATGTTTCAGCTATCGCTGGACAGTGCTTACACAGCTTCAGCCTTTTCTGTTTCTCAGACAGGACTGAAACCAACTGTTCAGTGCATACCATACCATATGCATATACACGTATATTCTATACCACATGACATCATGCTCAGCAATAAAAGCTGGGGGGATTTGTAGTAAGGGCATTTGTAGTTACGGTCTCTGTCTTGCCAAGAACCTGTTACACATGATGGAGCCCTGCTTTCACAAAAAGGGCTAAACACCTACCTGCTGATTGCAAGTAGTGAATTAATTCTTTATTTTGCTTTGCTTGTGCACATGACTTTTCCTTTATCTACTAAACTGTCTGCAGCTCAATCTATGCATTTTTGCACTGTTACCCTTCTGATTCTCTCTCCCATCCCATTGTGGGGGAGCGAGTGGCAGCATGGTGCTACCTACTAGGGTTAAACCACAACAACTGCTAAACTACACCAGAATCAGTATATTCCCTTTTCAATGCCTCCAAACAACTATTAGCTTATGGTTGAGGTTAAATCCAGCCACAAGAGAGGATGTTGGACAGATGCAAATAACCTTCTCGTCAATCTATATGGACAGGACAATTTCTTCCTTAAAGTGTATATACCCATGAATGATAACAGCAACTCTGAATTCAGAATACGGCTGCGTTCCTTGCTATTGCTAATGGCTCAGACAGTAACATCATTAAGTAACACCCTGTAAATGCTTTTAGGGAGGACTCTGTCATTTTTCAGATATATTAAATCACCACAATATAACCGAACATGAACCTTCCACATCAGAAAACTTCAATATCCTAAACCTGCAGCATATTTCTTCCTCAACAGACTCCAGTACAGTAAATCATGCCTAGTCCACTACAGTAAATACAATCTACTATCAACACAAGTTGTCAGTGGAATTGCAATTCAAGTTCCAGACCTCGGCTTCTTCTCTAATGTCTCACATCCTTTGGCTCAGAATCCAACAACAAAAATGTACATCACATAACACTGCCACCAGAGAGATCCCCAAAGTGTGCAGCGCAAAGTGTGCTGGTACACAGAGCACTCGTGCGCAGTCACTAGCCCAGCCCCCATAAAAAGATGCAGCTGTATCAGCAGATCAGAGAGTCTGCTGCTGCTCCCAGTTTCAAAGCTCAGTTCTGAAGCACATGACTCAGTTCTTTTAACCTTCCTTTCTGAGCTGTCACAGCAATGTACATGTTTATTCTTCTAAAGCACTCAGCTGCCCAGAACAAATAAACCCCAAACAAAATAAAAAGGAAAAGCCTACCAAAATAGGACAGTGTGCTGAACAAATCTCTGTCTCCTACAGACAATGAGTGTATGTAAATGTATGTAATGTTGCTCAACCTACTACTGAAATTTACTCAGAAGCTACAGTACCTGCCACCTGTACCTGCCCTCTTACAATATTTTAGTGTCTCTCTCTGCCATTTGATTCACCTAAAAAGAGACTAATTAAAACTAGAAAGAAACACTCTTTGGGATGAAAATAAGACAACCATATCCAAGCATAAACTATACCATTATTGGTAAAAATGAGGTCAGTATCTGCAGTAGTTAAGCAACTACACTGAGAAGTATGCACTGATTTTGTCATATTCCTGTTAAAGTTGGGCAAATCCTAATATCCATAAGCATCACTTCTACCCTTGTATGACTGAGATTCAATATCCTTTTGTTAGGGTATATCAGGTGATGATAAATCTCCAAATGCTTGAGTAACTTATGAAATATTCTAGGCATTAATTAGAAATTAATTGATAATGTAGGTACCATTCTGTGCAAAACCATCTTTTAATGCAATGCATTTGTACCAAGAATGCTTTTGTCTGTTTAACTTCCAAAACTGATCAAACTGTGTCACATATGGGTATTCTTACTACATAGGAAGATGATCAGCATGGAAATTTAGTAAGCAACATCCATCCTCCAACAGGCATTTTCCAAATACACAATACTCCCATTATTTGAAATGATCCAATACTAGAAAGATGCTAGATCCAAGAAAAGACAAACAATAAATCAGTAGTGAATTGTACATACTTAACCACACAGTGCTATGCTGACAGCTAGCTGTATAATGACAATAATAACCATGTAGAGTATATTCTCCTTTCTCAGGTCCTGAACTAAGTCAGCCCGTGAGCAGAAGAACTTGGTAAATGAGGAACACCCTAAAAACAATTGCTTAGGTATTAAATTTGGATGCAGGCAGAACAGATCCCAACAAGAAAAAAAACCTGAAAAGGTGTTTGTTTTGTAATAAGAATCTTTTCAGTTTAGCATGCATTTTAGTTTATTAAACTAACACAGCTAGCTATCATGACACATAGTGATTGCAAAAGAAAATATTTGAAAACATGAAAACCTTTTTAATCTGTTAACTTCATATATGAGTACATAAACTACAAAATACTATGTAGAATTAATAATTTTGCAATTCACCCTATACTTAAAGTGGATAGGGGTCAAAAAAATAAATCTTCATTACCTTTAAGCATTGTTCTTCCAGTTGATCCTCCAAAGATATTTAAAAGACCACTTCTTGCTCCCAGTGATGTAGTTGCTTCTAGTAAAGCACCAGTTATATAGTTAGAGAGTGCAGTCCTCTGTAAAGTGGCACGATATTGACAGTAAGCATCTGCTACACATGGTTTTACACAAAACCCATCATCTTTGCAAATACAGACTGTAACAAACGTTGGGAGCTTTCTCAGAAGATGTGGAATATATTCAAAAATATCTTCTGCTCCCTCCTCTTCTTCTCTCACTGTACTGAAGATCTGTGAAGAATGCAAAAGCATGGACTGTTAGTTCATTTGCTTAAGATAATACAAAGAACACCAAAAAATTCCAAATGACCATGACTTCTTGTAAAGTTCAACAACCTGCAATATCTATGCATCCAAAACTGATTTCTTAGGATTTTGAGTTGGGCTCCCAAAAAGGGCATTTAAATAAGATGTCATTCTGGCTTTCAATCTATGGTTACAAGCATTCTAATGAAAACCAATTATGAGGATAACCATTAGACTAAAAAAAGGCCACATCAGTATATCTGGTCAACATGTAAAATAAAAAATGTGCACAAAATTGTTTATAAGACTACTAAATGTACTGTACTTCCAGAAAACTCTAAAGAGATATCAGTAGCAGAAAAAACAGATCAACTCAGGGTTGGCACTTTTTCTTGCTGAGTGGGTGGGGTTTTGCAAACAGAAATGGTTTTAAGCACTCTGAGCCCTCTTTCAAAATATTCTGGTGTCACATTCATTGCGTTACTTCCAGCCTACACACAGGTCCTCTATCTAATATTGGCTTAGTACTCTTTCTCCAATATTTGTGATAACACACTAATGAACTTCAGCCTGTGGCTTAGCAACTAAGTAATGTTTGCTTATTTAAAAGAGTCTAATGATCAAAGGAAAAATCTGGAAGAAATCTTTTCATTTAGTATACAAGGAAAGCCTTGATTCTTTTCATTCTTGTATGCTGACTTACTGATTAACATTAATAATTTGTTGCAATGATCTGTGCTTTGTACTTACAAACTGCAAACTACCAAACTAAAACTTAACACAGGGAAAGGTCACTATAACTGTCACTAGGACAGGTGCTATGACAGTTTTCATGAGGTTGTTCCCCATCAGTTCTTACACGTGCAGAAGAAACAAGCTGATGACTTCATGACAGTTTTTTGTAATTAATGCCATGTTTCTCATTGCCATCTTTCCCCACACATAAACAAACTACAGCTATCCATCAACATGGCAGAAACAGCAAAACAGCATCCAGTCCTACAAAGCAAGCACACATGTGCTCAGTCAGATGATAAGAAACTGTTTGCACAGTCCGTGCACGCCACATGTCAGAGGCACTGGCGCCCTCACCACAGGACACACACGTGCCAGCCGTGTATCCAAGGAGTGAAGTGGCTCCCGGTACAGGGATCTGCACACCCATCCACTTCTGCCCTGAGACTGGGGTCTACCCTGCTGTGTAACTGATGAGGGTTCAAATGCCCTGCTCCCACAAGGGATCTGCCCCTCTCGTAACAGAAGCTGTGAACGATGATGTAATTCTTTCATCCAGGTAAACAAATTGCAGAAAATCAAAGACAATCCTGTATATTAAAGCACATACTTGTTATCTTACCTTTAATTTTTGTATTAACCATTTATTGAGGAAAACAGTAAAATTTCGTATTGAAAATATAATTATTAACTGGTAATGTAATTCAATGATTTGAAAAAGAATACTGACATATTTATTAACATAAAATAAAAAAAAAACCTTTAACATGCTGCCTATGGCTATATAACTCAATTTCATTAAAATATGGCTTCTGTAGCCTTACACAGTGAAATGCTGTCGTATCTATCTTTTTTCCCCCTCTCCCTGCAAATATTCCAGAATTTGTTTGGTCTGAGGCTTCTAGAAATATTAGACCTCTGCTTGAGCATCTTTATCTTCTTTTTTTTTTTGTTATATGAAATTTATGGACTCAGACTGTCAGTAAATACACATCTCTACCTTCATTTAGAAAGAAAATGCACTCCAAGTGGATGGGATACGTGCAGACCTTTTAATCAGGTAAGTGTCTGTAAGGACCAGTACCTTTCCAAAAGGTGTACTGTGATACAGTAAACCTGCCTTCTGCCTGGATTATTAGTGTGTCATGCACTGCAGACATAATTAGTCTTTCTAACTTGTTTAAAAAAATATTTAGTTAATGAATATAATTTAACTTCTCAAAACTACAGTTACCATCCAAAATATTTTTAAAATTGGGTTCTGCAACTTATAAAGGCATGTTCTGTTGCCTACACAACTAAAATTTCTTTCAGCTGCCAAAGCAAAGAAACCATTTGTTGACAGAAGTAGGCGACAGTGTTTTGCTGGAGAGATTATACATAGAATAATGGTGTTAATCTCTTCTGTATAAAGTAGACTTCAGGGCACTAGCTGTCTCCAAAGACTCTGCACTTCACATTACATTTTCAAATTCTGTTTGTTTTCATGTATTAAAGTTCTGCATGTATTACCTTTGCTTCACACAGATGAGGTTAGGAAAAAATACAGTGTGTATACTTGTCAGCCGCTGAAAAGAACTGAAACAATCAGAATAGCAACATATCCCTCAGGTAACTGATAGGGGAAATCACCTTTCAGAAAGATTGCATCAGGCAACTGGGGAAACTTAATCTTGCCTGGGAGACAGAGAAGTTTATTCCAAGTCAGGGCTTACAGTTCATGCTCGCAGATGGCGTTATATTGATCCGTATCACTACCAAAGAATGACTAACGTAACTAAGCACAAATGTGAACCAAAAAGAGTAAAATACAGCACTAAACTGACAGCTACCTGTCAAAAAGCAAGGATGCACAAGGGCATATCACTCCTGATTCACTTTTGCTTTACACATCAAATTAAAGATTTCAAAGCCAACTGCAGCCTGATGCTGCCATGTCTCACCTACTACGTATCAAGCAGTAACTCACAAGAAACTCGGAACAGTATCTGAATCGAAAAGTCTTGTGATATTAAACTTACTGCAACGAGCACATGTGTAAATGATAACATTTGTATGGAACTATAGTACTTCAAGATTTACTTTGGACAATAAAAGCATGCATTCTAACACTTTTTCTTTTCTCTTTTTTTTCCCCAAAATACTTTTAAAATAAGAAATGAGCTGAAACAGGAAACTCCACATACTAATACACCAGTATTCCAATGAATGTATACTATGGCTTCAATAGATTCTTACTTTTTTCTATTTTTTTAGGCAGATTTTAATGGTAAGTAAAAGGAAAATGAAAATTATTTTCAACATGAAATTTTTCAGGCTACTACAGAAAAAAGCCCATCCTCAAATTCAAAAATGAAAATTAGCATTAAAGATTAAATTCAGGCAGAATTTCATCCTACAACCAAGTCCATATGTGGAAAATAAATGGAAAAACAGATTTTTCAGCTCTTAATAATGTATGCAGTAAATCATCAAAACTTTACTTAAAAAAAAAACAACTTAGTTTTTTTTGCTTGCAGTAACTTAAAATGGTATCTGCAAGTTAACTTATTGATAACCTTCAGGCAATAAAACTTTCTTACAGTGACAACAGACATATTTTGTCAAGATACTAAAAATATCTTTAAAAATAACTATAAGAACAAGTAACTCATGGTGGCCTTGAAACTATTCCTTACTTTTATCTTACTTTTTTGCTGTATAATCACCACTGCAACTCCCAATTGCAATATGCCCATTTCTCCATACACATTACTATAAGCTTACTGCATAGAAATGGCAGAAACCTAAACACCGTAGCCCCTTATTGCCCTACAGTTTATGACAGATATTCCCCCAAAATTTAGCTGGAGTTCAAGGGTGCTGCTGTACTGCAAATCTTGGATATGGCAGTTCATAAAAAATAATTGTTCTGATTTCTTACTTAAACATACATGCACCTTTTATTGTGGTCTTTTCTTTCTCTTTTCATGTTTTTTCTGCCTCAGGTATTTAGCTTAAAACTTGGAGGCACGTTATCATATTGCCAAATGTCAAGCATCTGCTTAGTGCATATGAAATTCCGGAAACTGGAATTATTCCCACCAAAAATTTCCATTATAAGGTAGCAAGCTTAATTTCTCTAACTTTATTATAGTAACAAAGAATATGTGTACCCAAGAAGTTCATCACAAAGAACAGTAATGAAAAATTATGCTTTTTGATACATTATAAAAATAAGAGAAAATAGGGAGTAATGGGGCTTTAATACTTTACTGCATCTGTCCAAACTCCCTAAAAACATCTATCAATATATCCTGAATGACCAAATTGAAATACTGAAATGCAGGAGGTCTATGCTCAGTTGGTACTATGCATTTCAGTCTGATTTCCTGGCTGTTCACCTGCAGAGTGTTTCTGTGATGGAGGGCTGCTGACAGCCCATGCACAGCCTTCCTGTGACACAAAGCCTTCATTTGTTGCATGTTTTTAAAGCAATTTTAAATGCCTGTAAACTGGAATGATATATTAACAAGTAATAAAACTCAGGACAGTATGTCTTGAAGTTCACTTAAATATCTCCTGCGAAAACGCAAAGGTTTTACAGAACATACAAGTCTAAACACAATTAGCATCACAGGAAATGCTGCTCTTTCCAAATTTGTTCTGTTCCAAGAAAAATTGCATTAAAATGAGGAAATTCTTATGGTGATTTTTCATTTTGGCTCTGCAGGTTTTTCTGAAGAAAACCCTTACAAATATTGACCAAATGAAGCTAACAATGATGCCTTGGAAGACATGACCAAGGACCATTCCAACTGCTTTTACGTGTATTTATTCTACTATGTAATTCAAAGAACTATAGCACGGAATAAAAGAGCAGTCTGTTATGAAAAAAGCACTTTGGGCAGAAAGAAACTAATATGTAAGGTGAACTTGCATGGAGGGGAGAGGGTTGAAAGGAGAAACACACATAACAGAATAAGAATTTGCCCAGAACAGAAGAATGAGGCATTAATGCACAGTTGATCAATACTTCAGTTTTATGTCTTAAAAAATGGCACTTCAGCATCACACTTTGGAGCATTTTTAAAAAGAGGTGATGGTGACAGTCAAATTTTCGGAGTATTGAGTTTTCTCATCTTTATCTCGTTCATGTTATGACCATGCCCACAATGACTAACCCATGACATTTCAAGATCACTGCTAAAGTACAGATAGATAATAGATTATGAAATGCTTTTTTGTAATGACCCTATAGCCAGCACTTCTCAGTGGCCAGTTCTTTCTAAGGATATTGGGATATTGTGGGGCAGGGGTTTTTTAAACAAAAATGAAAGAATAGTCTCCTATTAGTCCTTACCATTGCCACCTTTTGAAAAAAAAATGGTATTAGAAGTGGAAATAAACAAACTTTGTAATGACTATTAATAAATTACTTTTCCCAACATTCTTACCTATTGTTCATCTAAATAATCTAAAAGCACCACCCAACTCTATTCTGTTAAACAAGAGTAAGGCCAGTAGTCCAAGGAACGTTTCTTTTAGTTACAAATACAAAAGCCGCTTCAGACATGAATTTTTTCAGCATTTATCTTTGATCTAGTTCATCATGAGAGAACCACTTATTTAAATACTCCATGAATAATGTTGTTAACTACTTGATTTTCAAAGATGCTGGAACAAACAACTGTCAATTGGGATCTGCAGAAATGATGAAATTTATGAAAAAAGGTCTGCCACTGATCTGGGATTTAAAGGCAAGTCTTGAGAACCCATATAGATTTCTAGACCAAAACAGAATAAGTACTGCCCTTGTTTTTAATCTAGTTCAATAGTTTCAAAAGTAAGTCTTGCTGTGCAAAAATAGAAATGAATCACACTATTTTAGTACAGCCAATACTCCACTCTTCATTTACAGTTATCTAGTCTGAGTAATCATTCTAGGTACAAAGACACTTGGACATCCTGGAAAAGCACTGCGGCTTTCCAACTTAAATCAGCTCCAAACAGATTTCCCATTTCACAGCACTGCCTAAGCCAGAGATCCCATTTCTGAGAAGGTTTACTTGCTTGTGCACATTTATTGCTTACAGCACTACTGAAACTAGTTACAGTGCTTCCTTCATCAGCTTCCTTTCTGCACCCTCACAAAGCTCAGGATTCTCTGCAGAGAAATTCACAACAAAATTTAGTTCAGAAGACAGAAAAAGACCAGATTCTGTACAGATGGGTGTCTGCAATGTCAAGGGGGAAAATAATCTCTTAATAAAAGAACTCTTTAAAATCTACAGCAAAGACGGTTGTATCTTATCTTCTATTGTTACTGCTAAAGCCACCAACTAAAATTTTGAAAAATATTTTACTTTAATTGCAACAAAATGTAGATGAAAGACGTGTCTAAAAGGAAAAATATTTTATATTAAACAGCAAGTTAACAAACATCCGTAAGCAACTTCATTGCAACTCAGACTTTCCCTGCAAAAAGTCAACTCTTTGGCAAAATTACAAATATATATAAGCACCTTTTCTTAAAAAAAAAAAAAAAAAAAATTAAAAAAAGCTCAATGTTATTACACATTAAGTATAGGCTCAAAAGTTTCCAGCTACAAAATTACATTTAAAAAAAATAAAGAAAATAAGAGCAGGAGAGACTGGATGTGACCAAATATAGGGTTCAATTGTGTCTACAATTGTGTCTACAAATATTCTGCACTCAAAAAGATCAAAGATTGGCAATTCCTACATGACTTTCATGGGAGAAAAAGAAAGGCTACCACAATTCTAGTGTGTATACTTCTCTGATTTTCAGGAAGAAAGAAAACTTTAATTCTTGGGCTTTCTAATACATGAATCTCTTGTGATGATTTCTGACTATGTATCAATTACAAGAACTGAAATATAAACACTGAATGCATTTTTTGTTATGCCTAGAATAACGTATACGCTTGTCTTTCTTTCTATTGTGTTTCTATTATCAAGAAGACATGCCAGAGCCCCATATCTAAAATGGTTGGGCAGGTTGTTCAAAGTCAAGGGATATTACTATGTTTGACAAAGACAATGCTGTGAACAGCAGAAAGGTCTGCTCTGTCAGGACTATTTCTTAGCTTGTTCCCTTTAGCAATCCAATAGGTGAGGTCTTCAGAAACCCGTTCAAGAAATTGAACATTTTGGTAAGCATTTTTCAGTGTTTGGAGTACAAAAGCTAGACATTTAGACTCTCAGAACATTATCTTCTTCATGGTATTTAGCTGCCTGTGACCAAATAAGCACAAGCCAGGAGGTCTGATCAAATTTTTGGCTATGTGTCTGAGTTCTGGTATTTTGTAAGAACAAGTGGGGCTACAGATAAAATCTGTGGTCAATTAATTCCATTCCTAACTTACTATTCAAGACTAACTGGATGATGACAAACAGTCATCCACGAGCTTTACTACATTGTACCACTACTGAAATTTGCAAGAGAATCACTACCTCTCTCAAGCTTCTCTGATTTCTTGTTTGTCATGACACTCCATGGCAGAGTGCATCCCTAGGTGCACTGCAGCAAATATGGAAACAGCTACATGGAAGCAACCGCAGTTTTGCAAGTTGGCATCAAACTCAAAAATTCCCATGGATCCTCTCCCAGCATCTCATGATCCAACTTTTTTGGCTAACGGGCAACATTCTTAAAGTATGAACAGTCATAAAATAAAATAAAATGTTACACATACTTGTACATATACATGTTCTTCATACTCAACAGTTTTTGGAGATGTATTTGAATGTCACCCTTCAGGTGGCTTTGCAAACCAACAACTGCCCCACAAAGCAGAACTGACAGTAGTTTCAGCAATGGCACTTGCCATCTAGCCTGCCTGCAGCTTTACCAGCCGGAGAAAAAGAACTGTCATCACCTGAAGGAACTCTTGCCAAAATACAGCCATTCGGTGCAGGTTTGCATCTGTGTTCAACAAACAGAAGTAAAGGGCTGTTTTGACAACTGATCAGCACGAAAGATGGAACTATAAACACACAGGGAAATATATGCAATTCAGTAAACACTGTTCAGAATATCAGGGGTTAACAGTGTTCTCTACATCTTAACTGCTCATATCTTGCTCTCTCTATGTATTTTCACATGGTGCTTAAACAGAGTATCTCAACTGCTGAGATGCTACTTCTTGTAATGGAAAAATTCCTTAAAATATCCCTAGTCCGCTGAAATGTTGTTCTGTATTTGAAAAAACTGCCAAGAAAATAAAAGAATACCATGTCATGGTACAATCTGAAGTATACCTCAGATACTAGAAATACTGTGTTGTCTTAGGGGACGGGGCGGGGGGCAGAGGCAGGGAGAAAGCCTTCCTCGAAACACATTATACACAGTAATCAATACCACTACAGTTTTGCCCCGGACTTGACAAGCGCAGCATTTACTATAAGGTGGTTTGGCCATGCTCAGGGTGGTGTGGTTCACTTTTGCCTGGGACACCATAAGGAAGAAAAACAGGAACAGCTTTGAGAATGCAAGAAATGGAAAGATTTGTTCACTGAAGCAGCACACAAGCATGGAAGCATGAGGAAAGACAAAGGGGAAAATTTCTGAGTAGAAGCTGAAACTTCAGCATCGCTGCATTAAGGATGCTGAAGACAGTGAAGGGCCTGGAGAAAAAGCCATATAAGGAGCAGCTGAGGTCACTTGGCATGTTCAGCCTGGAGAAGAGGAGACTGACAGGAGATCTCATCACAGTCTACAACTTCCTTGTGAGGTGAAGAGGAGGGTCAACCACTGATCTCTTCTCTCTGGTGACCAGTGACAGGACCTGAGGGAATGGCATGAAGCTGTCGGGGGGTTTAGGCTGGATATTAGGAAAAGGTTCTTGACCCAGAGAGTGGTTGGGCATTGGAACAGGCTCCCAGGGGAAGTGGCCACAGCACCAAACCTGAGAGAGTTCAAGAAGTGTTTAGACAACGCTGTAAGTCACATGGTGTGATACTTGGGGATGGTCCTGCACAGACCCAGGAGTTGGACTTCAATGATCCTTGTGTGTCCCTTCCAACTCAGGATATTCTACAATTCTATGCTTTGAATGCAGTCGACAGGAGTCGGTAATAGAGGAAAGAAAGGAAATACAGTAAAATTAACTAAGTGGGGGTTTCCTTTAGTTTTTTGTTGGGGTTTGGGACCTTTTTTTTCTTTTTTTGCATTATGTGCATTTTTTTCAATGCATTTAACAAGTTTGTGATTTTACAAAAAGATCTGTCTTTGCATAATTTGCAATTTTGGATACTGAATAAAGGCGAATTCTGTATTTTATGCCCTCACTTCCCAGGAACTGGTGAGGGGGATAGGACTAGACATGATGCCAAGATACAGTCACTTTCTGCTTACAATAGGAATAAATCCACTAAGTCAAAAGGAAGTTGCTCTTTCTGGGGCAGGGTGTGTACAACTGGGAGGGGAGGTGCGTGTATTAGAGTCTCCCCAGTCCCCTTACACATCTGAAGGAAAGAACACATCACAGGAAAGGAATAATGATCTTCAGGCACCTCTTCATCAGAGGGGTCAATGCTTGTCCCAGCATACTCATAACAAACTCTAATTCGTTCATGGCTTTTCTAATAATGTCCAGTATTACAGAGGGACTGTCACTGTGGGAGACCCAGATATCTTCCTTTGTTTTTCTGTCCTCCCTGGATACCTCTCCAGCAGCTGTCTTGTCAATGTCCTTGTTGCACTGTCTGTTCTCAAAGACTTTGTAATGATCAAAAAGATCCTTATAATGTCAGGACAGAGTGCAAGACAACAGTACTGTGCTACAGAGCAATAATGCTCACTTACTCAACAGCAATTTTTGCTGTGTATTAAATTCTAGACAGGAAGTTGTAAGTGGGCAAAATGGCACAGAGCAGCAGAGGACACACAGGAAAACAGATGAGTTGACCCCGGTAACATGGAGAGTCGTGTCGATGGCAGTTGGAAGGCGGCCAAAAGAACAAACCAGCACAGATGTGCCCAAATACTAATATTCATTTACTGATGTTCTTTGAACTTTGTACAGCTTCAACTGCAACTACAGAACGTGCATTACATCACCAGCCAATATTTCTTAAGAATTGCATCCTGTTAAGGATGAGATAATTTCAAGGAGCAGAAACTGGTTTTAATGAGGATGAAACCATCTTGCCCAGGCAACCCTTAAGCATAGCTCACCATTCTTCAGAAATAATATCAGCCACCCATATCAGCTCTGGTACATGACTACCGCCTTCAGTGGGGAATTTTTTTCATTTGTTATCATATGAAAGTGATGATGCAGTTTTTACAAATGCATTTGAGAGTTGGATTTATTTATGAACAGAAACTAAAACAGTAGGTCCAGACTTCCAACAAGTCATCATCTTCACTTTTGATAAAAGTCTGTTGCTATTACTTGCTAATTTTCAATTTCTGTAAGGTAACATTACTAATTTTAACAGCCCTTACCAAAGGAAAGATGGACTTCACAGATTTGAAAGATAGAAAAGGCAGTTTGGTCTAATGGGAACACATATTTAACACAGTATCTCCAAGCCCAGAGAGTCCTGCTTTTAAAGAATCATGGCAGGTAATATACTTTAGATCCAAATAACTACTAAGAAGAATCAACTTAAGATATAAAACAGAGGCTGAGATAAGGCATTATTTAACTGTCAGTTGAAAGATATTCCATCAACACTTGAAACTTCCTTTCATTTCCTCCTTAATCAAACTGATGACACCAAATGCAACATAGGAGCTCTTCACATCATTTTCCAGCAATGTGAAACAATGCCCTTGCCAGTGAGCGAGACCTCTGTAATCTTACCCAGAAAAGGAAAAAAATATCACTTTCTGGTCAGACAGGTCAGCTATTTATATTTCTGTTGGTACAAAAGTGTATGTGAAAAAAATATATCTCTTAATACTTATTAATTATTTTATTACTAAGTTCACTTGCTAACTTTTTCATTTTAAATCATATTTATATTTTTGTAGCACTTCTCAACTTATTATTTTGAGTTAAACGTCTGTTTACTGTTCTGCCCTTACCAATTCTTCATGCAATCAGTATTCTCTTTTTATTTCCTAAGTGTTTATTTATTTCCTCCAAACTTCTATCAACAAATTCACTTACAAACAATATGCCGTCTTAGTAACTAAATAAATGAAATTAACCTATTCATTAGTTATTTCCACATAACTAATGCACACCTTGGGATTTTTAATGAAAAGCTGATAGCTTTACTAGTCTGATGTGGGTCACGTCTTTGAACACCTGATCACGTGGATTGGAATTTCTTGAGTTATCAGCTTTCAAAACTGCCTATTGTGTGTTTAACATAAAAGCATATGCCCCGTAAATTACCACTTTTTAAAAATATATTTTAATAATAATTTTTTGTATGTCTTACTGATGAAAAAAAAGTCACTAATATAAAATTTCCCTGGTGTGCTATAAAAAGTATTTAGAACAAGAAAAAAAGACTAGCAGGTTGACTTTTCAATTCAGCATAGGAGTTTTACTGTAGCTAAGTACATTATATAAAACAGACCAATTAGGATTAAAACTCCTTGTCAGAATGACTGAAATAATTCACAGTCCAATCATATAGAATTAGAATATTAATTAGAATATTAATTCTAATATAATTAGAATATTAAATGTGTCATGATTCAATAATTTCAACTCAAGAGAGATGGAAATTTTCATAATAAATTCCACCTTTCACCATATGCCCTTGGTACTTCAAACTCTAATGGGATGCTACTATTACAATGAATCACTGAGCTTCCAAATGCAAGTTAAAAAAATAGTATGGAATTGTAACAGAATAAAGGTTCATATTGGGATTTTATTGTATTATACATTTTGGATTTACATTGAAAGGTGGATGTTTTCAAATCCATCAGAAACAGTCTACAGTTCTACAGTCAGAAACTGAAGTATTACATAAATGGAAAGTGCAACAGAACCTTGCTGCATCTCTAAATATTTTCATTTACAACCAATTGTAAAAGACGTTGTTGTAAAAGATTGGTAGGCAGATTATTACAACTGTAAAATTTACGCATCCTATCCATGGCACATAACTAATAAAAGAGCAACTTTTCCTTAGCACAGGAAACTTAGTTCTCATTTTCTAATTTTGTAGACACTGAATCCATGCCTATTTGTTTGCTTGTACTTCAGCTGCTGGGTTCATAGGGTCACATGAATAATTATAAGATTATTTTGGATAGTACTTAGGGGCCAGGAAATTCTCAGAGTTTTCATGACTGAATTGTTTGATAGACTTTTAGGTCAGGCTACAGAACATGATTTCATGAAACAAAATAACTTTGTTCTACAAAAAGGCATTTTCCACTTTAAGGTTTTTTTGAATTACCCAGAAATAGAAAAGGCACCATTGCTTGCCCGAAGTAACAACAGAATATTGATACTTTGAACTTAATTTTTAAAGGACGTGTCTAATTTTACTTTACTGATATAAAGTGAGTCTTCATTCATCACTGCTCACAATGAACGCTTAATGACAACCCCCCCAAAAATAAAAGAGGGATACCTTGTAAATGTTTTGAATAAAATTTTTGGCTAAAACTAAGCAATCACAATAATTCATCACAGTACAATGAAGCATGTTGGTATCTTGAATCAGGAACATAATTCAATGTTATTCATCTTGCTTAGTCATTAGCTGTTAAGGAAGACTGTGATGTATCTAAAGAGAGTTTCTAAAGTTTAAGCTGAAAATATGAAGACAGTGTGAACAACTAATACATAGTGCAGTAAGCTAAAGAAACAATTTCTTGTTTTCCTTGTTTCCAGATGGTATGTTCAACTACTGCCTTAAACTTAATAACTGTCCTGCAGAACACAGTACATTCAATTTTCACATCCTATTTTAATATTTATGACACAACTTTGATAATAGATACCTAATATACACCAATGGCCATACTTACATTAAGACAACTGTATATTAGAATAAAACTGTATCTGCCAAAGTAAATGTCACTGAAAGAGTTTCTGAGTATCATCTGAATCTGCTAAAAAGATGAAAGGATGGTTACACTATGATTATGCTAAAATTGATGGTGTCTTCAAATAGAGTTTTGGAAGCCAATTCCAAGATCTAAACCCAGGATATTGATTTCTTATTTGTATTCTCCGTTCAGTTCTACTTGCCTGAAAATCACAAAATAATGTTCTGCAATTTTCAAAAGTTCTAATTCCTTCATCACATTTAAAACATGCTTTTTAAAGTAAATATGCTTGTTCTAGGAAGAGAATGAGTGAGAGAGTGACAGAACAAGGGATTAGGAACGAGAGCGCATTAGTTCCGTATCTAAATTACACTTTTTAATTCTTGATGAAGTAAGTTTCTGCAGGACCAGCGTATTTGTTCTCCTTTCTTTTCCCACTGGAATGGAATGTCACTGGAGGCTTCATTTTCAGAATTTAAAGCATCTGGCTTAAGACCAGAAGAACAAGAATATTTTAAATTAACTTTCCTTACTCTCTGGGGATTGTTACAGACCCAGGGACTACAGTTTAGTCATCCATGAGATTTATTTTGCTTTAGCATTAGCTTCAACTAAACTTTGTATATACAAGAGCTTCCTTACTAAAATTCATAGCCACTCTGCTCACTGTAATCATTTTTATAAATTGCAATTATATTACATTGAATTACACGCGTAAGTGACCTGTATGTATGCTTAACCTCTCAGAATGAAGGATAAAACTTGGATTCCTACTATAAGCTTCTCTTTCATACTATCACACCAGCTTTGAGAAAACTTTGAGTCATTTATCTATAAGTACACATGCCCAATCTGGGATTCTTTAAACTTTTACAAAAGCTTCACCTTAGTCAGAAATAACAGCTTTGGGAGGGCTGAGTACAGATTTGTTTTGAATTAACTGCAGCAAGTTTTCATGTACATAATAAAGTATTCATGTACTTGAGAGAGGAAAATTTGTACCAAGCAAAAACTGTTGTTTGCTCTCATTTTAAATAATTATCACAGAAGGATGGAAAAATGTTGAAAGTATTGTATGTTTCCATGTAGCATAACATTTTACTAAAGTCCCAAATACTTACAACTTGACAAGTACACTCTAAAGATCTTTAGAGAGCATTTTTGTCACAGTAAAATTATTCTGAGAGTAAGCAGAAAGAATTTTTGTTCAAATAGTGCTACTATAAGAACTTGAGGGGGCAAAAAAAACCCCCAGAATAAAATACTGTCATGAAGGTTATATTTACTGTAATAGAGAATAACAAGCAGAGATAATTTCTGGACCCTTATTTTCTCGGAGTCACATCAAGGACAGCTATCCCACTGAGGGTAAAGTTTACAAACATTTTTTATAACAGAGGTCTCATCAACCCCCAAATCTACATTAAATATATAAACCTATTATAACACTATCATAGAAAAAGGCAATCCTGTGGTGAAAAAAATAATTTCCATCTGAGACACATAATTCTAAAACCTATTTTAAAATTGAGTCTTTATATTCCAAAAGTTATTTTACCAATTGTACTAATGCATTCTTCTACAGTGAAATCTGCCTATAAAGATTTATCTATCAAAGACCATATGAAAATAGAAAATGAAGCAATGATGGAGGTTTAGCTGCTTATGAAAATTTAAGATGTAAAGCTTGGGTACTAATTTAGTTTTATTAAAATGACTGATACAAAAAACACACTTGCTGAGAGTCATGACCTCTCTTTCTAAATTAATAGAGCAGTAAGAATGAGTAAAGATGGCAACAAATACAATTCCATACACTAAGTTAGGATGGTTTTGATAACTGAATATGTCCTTGACAAATGTGTGACTGTAATTCAACATTTTAGTCTAGTCATTCTTTTTTTTTTAACCTTCTGACTGGCTAACTATCCATTTACTTTATTCATTTACTTTATTCACAGGGCATTACTCCTCTGGACTTACTAATACATCAGCAAAAGCCCATATTCACATACATGCTACTTATCAATATGGTCATTTAATAAACTGTTGTATCTGTATATCCCACAGCTCAGATTTTTTATCACTGTTTACACCCTTTAAAACAGTAACTTTATCTTCCTATACATTCATTCTGCTCCTTGGAAAATAAGTCACACAGCTTAATGCTGCCAGACATTATCCCAGTATATGTGACTTTTAACATCATTTATAATGTATCAACCTTCAGTTCCCCTTTGTTTTATTCCTGTGTAGCAGCACAAAGAAACAACACATATTTTTACCCTTTACTCAAGACCTCAATGCTTTGCCACAATGTTCCCAGGTTATTTGCTTTTAACATAATAAAGCTACAACACTAAACTACAAAGCTATCAGAGAGGAAAAAACTCCTCCTGCTACTTAAGTGAAAATAAGGCAAGTTCTCACAGAGACAGTTTGTCTTAATTAAATGTAACCATCACAACTTACTCTTACTAATTATCAGAGCTTATGTACAAAAGAAAAAAAAAATTGTGTTAATTTTAGAAGTAGGTACTTCTTAAGTTAGTAGTTGGTACTCCATTAACCAACCTACAGAATAAATTGCTTGCACTAAGTCAAAAGCACTGTTCATAGTTTAAATTCCTGAAACATAGTACTTTACTGGAAGATTAATCCAGTACATTTAAACATTAGACAATTTCCAAGTTTTTTAGACAATTTAAAAGTACAACATATGTTTAAAAAAAGGAAACCATTCTCTCACTGTCACCACTATTGTGTAGTGAGCTGTGTGCCTGTGATTTTAGCTTCACATGCACATGATGGGAAAATAAGACACAACAGTACTTTCAGCATTTATAAAAACATACTTACTAATCAAATGTCACCCTGACCGCATTTCTACTGAACATTTTTCTATTGATTATACTAGGTATAGAATTTGCTTTCATTCTACTGAGTATTCAAAAAAACAAATCTTACATATTCCCTTTATGATTTCAATATACTTTACTAAAATATAGCAAGTATTTTCTATAAATCCTTGCTGTGCATGCAATATTTCTTCATCAAGTCACAGTAAGAATCAGGTATTCACTGGGGGTGTTTAACACCGACTTAATTAACTGTATCTAAGTATTTTACCAAAACAACAAGGTAAGAAAAAGAAAAGCCTCTAATTATATTACTTTATTTATAGAGTTAGAACCCAATAGTAAGCAACGAAGTAGACTTTTATAACTTCAAGTACTAAAATTCTGCAAGTGGCTTTACAATCAATTAAACACAATAAGCTAGTAAACATTCACATGCAGTATGCTTATTTTAAATAAAAAAGAAAAAACAGACTTTTCATAATTACTAATTGGTTACACCTGCAGGGAAAGTACTGATTGAAAAAGAAACATTCCAGAAAGAAATATCTTGCTTAATAAATCAAGAATTTTTTCTCCAGCACTATATTCTTCTTTCTGATGAAGGAAAGCTTTCCTGTTATTCCTCCAGTAAGACAAACTATTTTATACATTACATGAACCATACCTTCTCCCCCTGTGTTTCACCATATCCATATCATATCAACTTGCAGGAAAAATGACAGAATTGTACAGAAATTGAAACAAGCAGAAACTGCAAGTTAGCTTCCAGCAGTACAAGATGACAGTCTGCTCTCGTCTACAGAGACTGCCTAAGAGCCTGGAGAGAATAGAAGTGCGTTGCCAAATCTTAATCCCGTTGCTGCATTTTACATGGTGCTGCCTCACCTCTGCAGCTCCTACGAGTGTACTTTCCCAACAGTCAATGGAAATCTGTTCCTTGTAAAAACTCCATAAGCGTTTCAGTTTAATCACAGACACACAGATAATAAAATCTGAAACATTTAATATTTAATTTTGCTGACCTACTGGAGCTTGTGTTTACATTACTGCAAATGAAATGATGCAATGCTAAATTTATCTGAAAGCACCATCTTAGGCTCTTATTATTGTATGAATTTATAGAAAAAAACTACTTTACAGTGCCAGCAATAAGCAATTCCTAAAATGTATTTATAAAAACTGAAAATAATGTCACTGGCATAATGTAAACTCACTGTACGTAAAAGCACAATAATTCTTCCCACATTAGACTTCTCATCTCTAAGCTAGTAATACAATTATATTACTGCAGAAAATATACAGATTAATAGGAAAAAAAACTTTGAGACAAATTACATAAACACAAGAGGATTATTTCTAATTACAGTCCTCTTGAATCAGTTCCCAAGCACACTGCTGAGGCCGCCACACTGCTCCGCTGTAATGCTGCAATGTCCTTTCCTACCGACCCACCACGTTTCTTCACAAGGGGGCACAATTTAGAAAGGGAAGGCCTGCTTCCCAAGTCATTTCTGCAAACATAAAAATTCCAAGGGCGACTGTATGCTACGTTAAGAGGGTCACAGAGGAACACGAAGTGGATGAAAGATAATTTTTCCTACCGCAGGAACTGAAATAAGCAGTTTTACAAATCTGTTTTCTTAGTGATGAAAGTATATATGAAGGAGCCAATATGAAAGTACTGCAGTGCACTGGGTACTTTGTGGCTTCACCATCTTACATTCCTCAGAGAGGGTCCTTAAAGTGGATCACACTTCAAATAAACATGAATAAATCCGTATCTGGTAACCTGGGTAACTTTATCTCAGAAGCAGGTCTTGTTACTATTTAGTTTACCCTCAAATAATGCTCTTCAGTAACTTCATCTGTGGACAAACACTGATTGAAAAGTGACAATAGGTGAGAATAAGTCATGCAAGGGAAAAAAAAAGAAATGTGTGATAAAGGTGATGATAACAAAGGTAAAAGTAGGAAAGCCACTGACTAGCAGAAGCTTTGAGGTAAAAGTGACAGTTGTATATCTTCTAAAAGCATTTTAAACATGACACACCACTTACAGACTTCAGGATACCTTCCCCTACAGTTATGGAAATGCTAACAAAGAAGAAAATCTCGGAAAAGATATGCTACAGTTGCATGCTAGTGTGCTGGAAAAGTAAGCAACATGCAAAACATCCAACTATCAGTAAAACCTGATAGCTTCCTCTGTGTTCTCTTACAATAATTAACAGAGAGCAACAAGTACAGGAAAAGGGTACATGGCTGAGAGTATTGTTCATGTTCAGAGAAAACAGATACAATGATTTCTGAAAAAACACTATGACAAGGGTGTTAATTTTATTGTATTTACCAGGACTGTATATTAAATATAACATGCCAGCGAGGTAAGTAATGCAAAAATAGCAGGAAATAGCTGAGGTCTGTAAAACATTTTACAAAACTTCACAACATCTTGTCATTAAACACCCTAAAGAACATTAGAGCCATTTTAAGTACTACAGGCCCTGGCATTACAGTACAGATTTCTCACTATTCCAAAACTGAGGCAAAGACAATTTCATATGCATGCTTTTGTTGAATAAGACCTTCTGGAGTACGTTGCATCTATTTTTCTCCAGAATCCTTCCTTTCACTAAAAATAATGAAACATCATAGAACAACTACCTGTGAAGAACTTTTCTTCAGAAAAAATAATTTGTCTAACTCTAATGATTGATTTTCTGGTATTGCCTTGATATTATAACACCTGCTTTAGTACCCAAATTCCCTAATACCAATTCGTTGTTCATTTTCTCAAGTGCAGGAAGCCAGCACTTAATATCTTAGCCATTATATTCAGGGGAAATGTACTTTTGATTGACAAAGCATGACTTCAGGATATTCTACAATTTGGCTCATTTTTCCTGTGGAGATTTGTGTCTAGAAGACAACCTCTTGGAACTACCAAGCTTGAAAAGAACAGGATAAAAAGAACCTCTTTCACATATACCAATTTCATCTCATCATTTGGAAACAGAAATAAATAAATTACATTTGAGCAAAAGGGCAACAGAAAAAGTATGCTGGAAGGAGAGTCCATATGGGTAATCAGTGAGAGGAATAGCTGTAGTCTCTTCTTGCCTATTTTTTGCTCAATAATGAGTGTGTTTCTACACAGAATGACAACGTAGTAGGTACATACGCTCTGCTGTTTTCTTGCTACTCATTACCTCTTGTTGAAATGCCTCTGTCAAAATCAAGAATCTTTGATAGATATCTCTCCTACAGAAAACATGTTGGATACAACTTCTAACCATGCCGAGGTTTGCAGTGCAGAATAGCTCCTCCAAGAAATCCCCTACATTATACGTTTTGCAACTACAAGTTACAAAACCCAGCTATTCTTTCTCAGCTGGCCTGCCAGATTCTTCTGTGTTTCCAGTAAAACAGATGTTCTACCTGCTAATATTTAGAAAATGGACATCTTATATGACAAACCTGTTCCTTCATTTCAGCAAAACCCCTTTCTTCATAATGGGTAGCCCTACTTTTACTGGGAGATTATTAACAAAAAGATGTCCATCTCTACTATAATCATTCCAGTCCCAGGGGCAGCTTCTATTTCCACTGTAAATAAGGGAACAACCATTGTTATGAATTAAGAAAACCTAATATAATGAATGAAAATAATAAAGTTCAGACAAGTAGTTTTAATTGTTTTTCTTAACCACAAGAAAATTTATTCCAAGATAAATTTGAAGTTTACTGGCAAGCATCTATGTGCATTTAGTTAATAAAGTATTGACATTTTGAAGTCTATGGACATTTTAAAGGACACATTAATGGTTTCTTAGGAAAATGGTTTAGAAAGAAGGTAACTGATAAGAAACACAAGTTAAAAAAAAAAAAGTTTTAAAAACACGCTAAAATTTAGCTAAGCAGCCCTAAAATCTGTAGCTTTACCTATATCCTTCATGCTGCTGTGGTTCACATTCTTTCATAGCTACTACTCTAAAAATGCTCCAAAGGCATTCTTTGAGAATCTAGAGCAAAGCACCTGAACGAAAGATATACTTTGAACTAAAAATTCCTAACCCCTGGCATCCATAATAAAATCTTCACTCTAAGTGCCTATGACCACATCATTATCCAAATAGCGTGAACCCTGATACCATCTAGCACAGAAACTGTTTTACTCTTATAAGCTTCTTTCATGTGCAGCATGATCCACTATGCAAAGAAATACTTCCAAGACAGCCAATCTGTTCTTGGCAGTCCCAACAAAACAACAATCTAACAGATTTATTGAAATACAATTTAAGTGCACTTCTGGCAGATAAACAATGAAATTCTCTTTCCTCTTTGGGGACTTAGGGTTTGTGTAGAAGAACAAAACACTATCTAAATTCCATGTATAGTTTGGTAATGCTCTCTATCAGCTGAATTTAAGATCATCGTGTCCCTATGGTCCTGAACATATTCTTTTCTACATAAACAGGCTTGTCAAACTAACTAAATTGACAGCACCCTAAAAGTGCCTCCCTACAAATACACACACACACACAAAAATCTATATTCATTTGTCAGGTCTGAGTAGTTTCTAAGATCTCATCAGAAATTCTGGTATCACATGCAGGATATGAGGTAAGTATTGACATGCTTAAACCAGCCAGGAGTCAGGCATCAGTAAGACATCCTTGCTCCCTCTGTCTTAACACAGGGTCATCAAGAAAATCAAATGCTTTTCCTGTCAAATACACTTTTCATGTATTTTTTAGTGCCATAACATATGGACCTAATAGCATGAGAACTTTACAAGAGATTCCATCCATCTGTGGAATCCAGCAGATGAACAACACTGTTCCCTCCAACCCACATCAACAGCTTTTTTGTTGTTTGTTGTTCTTCAAGTCCAAGGAAGAAAAGCTATGTTTTCCCAATAACGTCAAGGAATTTTAGGTAAACAAACCACTGCAAAATGCCTGAGGGATGAGAGTTTAGAGTTAATTGTGCCAGCACAAGGCATAAATGGTGCAACCTGCTTTTGTAGAGGGTGACATTGTCCCCAGCTGCGGAATTTTCTTGACAAAAAGGTGAAGGTGCACTATGATTCAGCTTTGTTTTGCTTCCAAAGAGAACAAATCATGTCTGCAGAAGACTGATTATATGACCTCTTAATTAAGAGTCTGTCAATTCTAAAATAGCTTTACTTTCATAGTGACCTTCTTGGACACTGCAAAGAGCAGAAACTTTGTGCTATGGTACAAAAGCAAACTCCGAATTTCTTACTCATCCTTAAATACATACCTCATTAGCTTTCTACTTCTCCATCTGAATGGAACTGGAGAGAGCACATATCTGCAAGGAATCGTCTTACAGAATACAGTCTGGGGGGGGAAAAAAAATGAAGACAACATCCAACATATCCCCTTTGGTCTACTTGCCAAGTCTGTCCCAAAGCAGAAAAACCCAGAGGCAGAACTCTGGTGTTACAAGTTCTCCCACATACCTTTCATGAAATTTGTCTGTGTAGGTTTGTCTCAAAGAGCTCCAGTTTCTTAGACGTTTTGGAACCTGTGTCTGTACCAAGACATGCATTTGCAATACATTAAGTGCTCCAGTGCTTTCACTGAGAAAGTGTGAGCTGCATTTTGAGCGCCAGTAGGTTATGCTTTTCATCACAAATATTCTGTACAATTTGATCCAAACCATCCCTGGAAAGCTTCTTCTCAGTGAAAGGAGAAAAACATTCCCATGAAAAATTATTTCCTCCAAGAACATAAATGGGAACTCTCCAGCTCATAAAATTACACCAGTAAAGAAGAAAGAGAAAAATTCAGAAGGCGATTTTAGCAGAATTCAAAAAAACAAACTGAAGCCTAACTTACACTTTTTATAAACGACAAAGACCAACTGGAAAGTCTTTATTATCCATCAGTAAAGACTTTAACGTTTTCTTTCCTGTATATTTCCTAATTTCTAAAGTTTATTGAAGAGTTTTACAGTAATAGATGGGTAAATTTTTTATCTTACTTTCTGAAATGCCCAGGAGAACAAACTATACTCCAAAATCAGTACCTAATATCACTACAGTTTTACAAATACAGCAGACATGGAGAAAATAGGCATATAAATAACATTTCCAAAATGAAAACTATTCAGAGGAAGAGGCTGAAGGAAAATCTGTAACTTCTAACTCCTTCTATGGCCACAATTACAAGGCTGGACCGAACTTTTGTCTGCTGCCTGACCATTCCAAGGGATTACCTACCTTTTTCGGTGAGTTAAGATGAACTGGTGTACGAAATAGTCACTCCTGGAGTGAGTTTTGTGCACAAATTCAGATTTTTCAGAGGAGATACAAATCTATGACAATCCTGCTACCTTAATTACACACAAAATTAACACAGAGTTAGCACTGCCAAAACTTCATACAGGTAATATACACCTTTATTCCCTTTTTTCTTATGAATGTTTCCAAGACATATAAAAGAAATTACAGCACAAACTTTCTCCATAAGAGATCTGAGAATAAATCTAATACTAAAAATTTAGAAATATTATGAGAATTATTTTCTAAAATAATGTTTACAAAGCCCAGCTGTTCCTAAGCTTTTGGCACCATAAAGTTTTTTGTATCAGATAGATGAGTATTTGTAGTTTGACGATTTTAATTCTCAATTTGTATGAAAAAGTTATGTCGAAGAAACTACCTATGAACAGCTACGAGTATTAACAAATAACAGAATTTTCCTCCACTCAGGCAATGCAAAAACCCCAATATGACTGTAAGAAGACATCCAGGAGAAAGTTTTAGAGTTTGAGAGTGATAAACATCCAACACGTAAGAGGACATAATTTTTAACCTACCCAGGAGTACTCTTCAAAAGCACGTATAAACAACCAGTGTCAAAGTCATATCTACTCTTAAATATAAACACTGACTTTCTGTTGATCTAATTTGTATTCTTATGACCTAAATGGTTTTTAGAAAGCTGCTATTATTTGTGAACTTCAAAACTGGAGCCACTCAGATGATTTCCTTCGGCTGGATCAGAAAATACAGCTACATGCTGTGTTTAATAGTTAAGATTTTCATCTGATTCCACCTACTGGTAGGAAAATTGTTTTCTATAGCCATGACAATGGTATAAACAAGCAAAAAAAGCTTTGCCCACAATCTTATTCAACTCGAGGAAAGTAAAATGGGCAATCAGGCTTTTACAACAAACAATCTGATTAAAAAATGCACTAGTGTAGACTTTAGGAGGAGATATTCCAATTTCCTTTTAAATTCACAGGCTGTATTGAGCCTTGACTAACTCCAAAACATAAACTTGCTTGAAATGCATAGCAGTGAAGATTGGAAAAAAAGTGAATTTCATTTTATATTGTTCTTTAATACAATCTATTTAGTGTTTGCACTGTTCTTTACATGAAAAAATGTTTCTTTTCATCATTTTACCAGAGGAACGTTTTAATGAGCACAGATTTTTAAATGTTTTTCAAACACATATGTGAACATAGAGGACAATTTTAATCACAACAAAAAGCAAACTGAATAAATCTTTTATATTCAGATAATTTGCTCAGAATAAAACTACTTTTTGTTTACATTCATACAAACGTAACTGTCAAGACATAAGACTATCCAAGAGAAAATATCGTCTCTGTTCAAGCCATATTAGAACACAAAGCAAGGGAGTTGGTTCCCTGATGGGCAAATTCACCTCAAGAAAAGATTATTTTGTCTGGCTTGTAGAAGAAAGTCAGCAAAACACCAAAACCCAACTTTAAAGCATTTTGGGAGGATTCCCAAGCTGGTGAGGGGGTGGATCCTAGAAAACTAAAGTATGTCATATACATCATGGACCTTATTCTCCTAAATAAAATATGGGGTTTAGGCCAATTGACCTACATGACATCACAAAGCCTGTGAAAAGACCTAACTCTTCTGCTTGGTCCCATAGGGTGGGAAAAAGACCTGCCTCTCTAACTGTGCTCTTCAGAAAATTTCTGCCCAGTTCTACAATTAAAGTGGAGGAGGATTTCACTGCAAATTGCCTGAAGTAATGTTTGAATGCCTTTTAAATACCATGAAAACACTCTCCCCAACAACCATTAGGAAAACATATTTACACATGCGCCCTTTTTTTTTTTTTTTTTTTAATCTCTTAATTGAATAGCCTGTTTTGGGCCAGGATTCACTTATGTTTCTCCTTTGGCTGACCATAATTCAATCAGATTGGGAAAAATGTATATTTTTTCCCTAATATAATATGATAGGAGTAATTCAGCATTTCACAGGAAGAAAATAGCAGCATGTGGAAAATGCTTAAAAAATTTATGAGAAAGGATCTTTTTAAAGCAACTTTAGACAGCAGTGTTTGTTGAACCTTTTAAAGTGCTGTGGGCTTTCTGAGGGTAAATAATCATATCAAACAGTAAGATACATAAGACAGACCTGAGAATTTACTCCCAATGTAGCATAAACAAGTTTCTGCAAGAATGCAGGACCATGTGAAGAAGCACAACCCTGTGGACATTTTGGCAATGTTCTACTGAACATGCGTTTCCTGGCCAGTGAAACAATTAAAAGGAGGGTGAACCTGCAAATGCTCTTCCTTCGTGTAATATTCGACACAAAAAAGTGCCAGAGCAGCTTAGTTCAGAAAAGGCTCTGTTATACCACAGTGCAAAAACATTTCAACACTAATTTTTGCAAGCAATGTGAATGCTCGTTCTTCCGTATTTTTAAACATTATCTTTGACTGCTGAGAAATAAATTAGTTACAAGAAGAAAACAGAGCCATGAAGTATGCAGTCACACATAATAAGTCTGTTGAGTCTACTGTAAGTAAATTTACTGTCAAGAAGAATCTTTTAAAATATTTCTAAAGTAGTCAGTTGCTTCCAGTAATAAAACAAACTATGAATGCTTCCATGTGCAATTAAATATCCCTCTTGTTTGTGCACCATGACAGAACTAATAAACCTTCAGAACTGGGAATGTGGTGCAGCACAGTGCAGAGACCTGAACTGGCTCTGTGAAATCAGAAGCATGTGGAAGCAATAGTATTACCTGTTTTTTCCACTGTGTTGTATTTCAGCTCTTTCCTTGCCTTTTCTTTAGCTAATGGAACAACGACATAACGTGGTGATGACAATTCCATTTCACACATGCACTGATTACAATGTATTTGAATAACTTGTTCCTTTTCAGAATATAAGCACAAACTTGCTTTTACTTGATCCAATCTGTAGTAAATCACAGTATGAAAGACATTATGAAGTACTTTTTAAATTATTTTCTTATATGCTAAGTTTAGAAAAAAATGGTTCTGTATATTTGGGTTGATCAGTCTAAAGAAAAAACAAAGGAGTTGTACTATCAGTCTTCCAGTAGATAACAGGACGTTTGATTCCTTCACGTCCACAAAAGAGCAAAGAATAAAAACTATTCAGCCAATATAACAGAAATTCTCTATCAGAATCTGCTCCACTTGTTATCCCATGCTGTGTCTACTCCGTAAACTGTCCTGGAATGTACATCATGAAGCCATGCATCCATGCAGCACTCTGTGAAAAGGAAAATATCTAATACTGGCCACACTCTTTACTGTAACTGCCTAATCTAGTCTGTAAAATACCCAAGTCAAATCTCCACTTGCACCTACTCGCGGTGTTTGATTTTTAAAAGCACGGGTTTCTGTACAAAATGTTACTTAATGAAACTGTGCTCCAAATGGCCGGCAAAATGCAAGGCAAAGGCACCTGAACCTGCTGTATGACAGGAGCCTGTGGGCTCTGAGATGCTGCTCAGACGTAGAGCAATATCCAACCTATCCAACTTGTTGTAGAGTGATATCCAACATGTCAAACAGATCATAATTTGCAATGAGGCAGAGGCTATCTCAATCCTATAAGATCTTTGACTGATTGGTACACAACTTTAAATCTCCAGAATTAATATCTGAAGTGAGTAAAAATGGTTACCTTTCCATTTGGGTCTTGGGGTTTTTCTTCCAAGCGTCCAAGTTGTCTAACCAAATACCAAAGCCAAGTTTGGAATTCCATTTTGCCTTGAATTCAGTTTTCGGATTCTTTCCCTTTGCTTCTGACTAAAGCAATATCCACCAATGCCAATTAAAAGTGATAATGCAGGAAAGAATATAAAAGGATGTAAAACATTAATAGAAGCCTCTTATTACATATATCAAGATTACCAATAAAACTGTATGAATAGTTTTATCCACCAGATGGCATAGACCTCACGTTTTACTTCAAATATAGTCAAACTTCCATACCAGGCACAAATATCAGATTTTTCCTGTTTGTTTTTCTTCTAATGTACAAATGTCAACAATACTTTAGAATTTATATAGTTTCAGCATATGAAAATATATGTGTTGTAACCATGGTATGGAAAAATTAGTTAATTTCCGCACTTAAAATACACATAGACATCTATGAGCTGTTTTGAAACCTTAGCCTTTGCTCTCCTAGCAAGGAGACGCCAGTATAGTTCTACCAGGAAAGTTATACCTGTAAAACTATCCTTGCAAAGATCTGAGTCAGCATAAATAGAGCAGAAGGATTTTCTTTAATGAAGTTTTATTGTCAAAAGCACTCCAGCAAGAGAACAATTTTATCATTATGGGTATCATACCACATATTCACAGTTACTTAGGATTCTGAAGTGTGCATGTGCACGTATGCGTGTATACAAAACAGGTCTAAGCGGAAATCAGTGATGACAGCTATGCAGAAGCCCTGTCAATGCTTTCAGAGAGTGTTTCAGTGGAACTTTAGCCCAAATTTTCAAATTGGACTCCCAAAAATCAAGCCGGTAAACCCTAAGGCTTCTAAATGTTGCCGGTCTGATCATGAGAAACACGAGGCATTCAGCATCTTGGAAATCATGATAGTCTTATCCAAATCACGAATTTTTGGTGTCTAATTTAAATACCTGCATTTAATAATTTTGGCTGCAACTTTTTTGAAAGCATGAATTCTACCTTCAGAAAAGTATAATGAGAATTACCGTATTAACAAAGCTCTCTCCGTTCATCTCCCTCCTGTTTTGGGGGATCAACTCTGACAAAGAGTAATTCAATTCTTCATGCTTTGACAGGTGTCAGTCAGATCAATTGTATCTGCCCATGGTATTCCACTGAGTCAAAGGCACCACGCTGGACCACATGACAACAGCTGGCTGGACAGTAGCAACTTGCATCAATTAGCAAATAGGCCTGCCTTTGAACCAGGGACTGTAAGTGGTTTTAGTGGCACTGGCCCCTGGGCTTCAATGCCCTCAGGACACTCACAGTGAGGAAAGTCACAATGCCTGACAAAAGGACCATAGTGAAGGCAACAGCAGTTAAAAATCTGACATTGAAAGGAACCTACGCTGCAGATCATTGGGCAGGGAGGGAGGCGATGAAAAAGGGTGATATGGACATGGCTGGAGAAGAGGCATAAGTTAGACTACAGAATGATGATGCAATGCTTACAGGGCTTTTCATTTTTTTTTTTTTTTAAATTAGTGTCAATTTTAAATCTGTTCTCCAAAAATGAAAACAACTTATGGTCCAGGTTGTCTTTATCAGCAGAACACGAAGCAAATAATCTCATCTCCGTCAAAAACTACAAAATTTGATCCAGCCGAGTGGTGGATTCAGTCATGGTTTTCCAAGTTGTGGTACATATACTATTAATGATACGCAAATGTCACCTAAGCAAACAAAAACTTTTCTTGTATGTGCACGTTAAATACTGCTGCTACCATGATAATGGTAATAGATGAGCAAGAAAAATTTGGGAGCTCTGCTCCTCCTCTCTGGACAAAGGTGAAAGTCTAAGTCTCTGGAAAGCACAGAGACTCAAGGTATCAGCAGCAATGTTGAATTTTCTGATATGCCTCATCTTAGTCTTGTAAGGAACTTGTTATTCTAAGCTTTCCAGAATTAAGTTTCATTTTATTTCATTATTTAATCTCATTTGTTTACCAGGTAAGAATTTGAAATGGATTTTTAATCAAACTTGAGATTCAGTAACTCTGCTTGCAAGTCTGAATTTTTTAAACTAACAACCAGTAAAAAAAAAAAGCATGTTATTTTCATCAGATACTTTTCATAGCAGAAAATACTGTAAAATATCATCTAATTTAAACTCCAAGGAGCTAGTAAAACTGCCCAACTACTGAGCCTTGCCACACATGCTTGACCTTGTCACACCAGGCCTTGCCAGAGTGTCTCAGTTCACAATGATTTAGAAATCAAATGATGACAAATAACCCCCTTCCAAATTCTATTAATTTTGTTTATATTTCTACTTGAAAGTGCAACCCTTGTATATAACCATCATGACAGCACTAACACTGGTTTACACATGTCTTGGTTCCACAGAAAACCAGCAAAACTGTTAGTTCTGGTTAGGTTTGGAAATAAGATTTTGTTGTGTTTTCCTCTCTATATTTTTCAAGTCCCAAAACTCAAAAGACTCTTTGTCAACTATCTCTTTTATTTTCCTTCCAAGTTTTTCATAGAACACTGGTTCCTTTTCGTTAGTTCTTTCAGTTAACTACCTTTCATATCTCATTAGCAAATTCTGCCCACTACTGTTAAATCAATTTCCACGTCTTTTACTTAACAAGAAAGGGGTTTTTCAGTTTTTGTTCTCTCGGATCCACTGAGTCACAACCACATGGGTATGTCCTGTGAATCTCCTTTCATCTTGGCTGTTGTTTCCTTGCAATTTTTTGCAGACTGGAGAAATTTAAATTCAGCAAGGGTCAGAGGAATCTGGTCATTAATGCCTAATATAAATACTAATTAGCAAAGACTTCTTTTTTTATCCTGATGAGTGCAGTAGGAAAAAAACTTACTAATGTACCACCCTCCATAATAGTTCGATGAAATGGACATTAAATTTCAGCCAAAAATACCAGCTCTTTTGGAAAGCCAGCCACAGTCTAAAAGTGTAATAGTACAACCATTTGCATATCAATTACCCAATGTAAAGTTTGAAGGCTGTTTACTAACCTTCACAGGAAAAAAAAAGATCCACAAAAAAAACATGGAAAGAAACAGGACAAACAAAAAGTTAAAACTGAGATACAATAGCTATAAATGGTACAGATCCTGCACGTGAATTTATATGAGCTCAACATGCTAGACTTAAAACCATAGAAGCAGGAATCCTGATTAAGATCACACAATTACATGAAGAAGGAATTTCAGCCTTAACTATTAAACTCAGCTGAAGAGTAGATTATGAATACTGTGAAAAAAATCTATCTAGTAGTAGAGAGCTAAAGGGAAATATATTCACAAGTTTTTTCTCTGTATAAAAGACTGAAGGATAAAGGAGACTCCATAAAGACCACTAGCCTAGGGAATAGCAAGCAAGCTCAGGGTAAGTTCAAGAATGGCAATAGGGGACAAGAACAAAAGCTACTTAAGAGGTTTGAAGTAAAAAGAGCAAAAGCAGTTAGGAGGAGTTATAAATAATTAGTGTTTTCAAGGGACAGAGGACAATGCTTCCCACTTCCCATCACTGATTTTGATGAGAATCCTCATGGATACTTCCAAGATCAAGAAGCATAGAAAGAGAGGGCAGATCTTGGGGTCATCCATAAAAAGGGAGTGGGGAGAAGAAGCCTGGAAAAGCCATAGGGAAATGAAGTGAGTGCAAGAGGCAGGGGTGAATCTTTTCAAATGGCAACAGCTGGATCATATCCTGAGGTAAGTGCTGTTAAGGCTGGCATTTGTAGAAGATTGCAGAGCCCTTAAAATGGTATGGGATAAGGCCTATAAATGGGTAAAAATAATAATAAAAAAAAAAAACAGTTGAGGGATACAGTACCTTGTCCATGGGAGCAAATGCATCCTCTGAGGTTCTGGAGCTGGGACCGTCACTGTAGACAATGCCCCAGCTCTTCCTTCGCTGGTAAGAAACTCAGTGACCTAACAGATAAGGAATATTTAAAGCCCTCAATCCAGGGGGAATCACTGGCCACGGGAGTTGGCATGCCATCGACTATCTTTGTGTGCTTTCCTACCATGCGAGAGGGTGCAGACTAAATAAAATCTGACCACTTGGGTCACAGAGAGGACTAAAGCAGAGCAATGGACAGGTGAGGCTGGACGCCACAGAACAGCTTGCTACAAAAGTAAGAAGGGGCAACAAGTGATCCTTCCACCATCCTACACAGTGACGATGTCAAATCTGAAGACACGGGGCATTACTTTCATTACTATCTATATAAACACCCTTTGGGTTAATAACTAACTCATTTAAAGGTTCTGAAGAAAGATATCTGAAGCCAGGACAGAACACAGCTGCTGTCTGTGTGGATATGAAGTAATTTCACCATGAACAAAAAAACAAAGTGCACTGCACAAGCTAGTCCTAATAGACAGGTAATATACCAACTCTTCTCCGTCTTGCCTGATACACCTGCCCTGCTTTATTCTGAAAGAATACAAACTCAGTTCTAAAATTCCAAAGTAGTTCGTATGATTACAAAAATGAACATATCCTCTCTCCAAAGCAGTCCAAAAACTGGAGGTGAGAAGCAGAACAGGACAAATATGATGTAATGGTCAGGTCTTTATATAGATCCTGTATCAAATAAATCAAAATATTCTCACATGAACACAAAAACTTGGAACTGCTTGAAAAATTCCATCAACACACACCCAAATTCCACCACACAAAGCTTCTCCCTGATGTTTCCGATGCTGGATTAATTTTTCTATATCAAGTGAGCTCCCTGTGTGGCAAAAGCTTCCTAATACATGAAGCATCTAGGTACAGCAAACAATACTTCATCTTTTGAATTTCAGCATAACTTTACTTGTAATGGTGTCTAACTTATTTGGTTTACTCTTTCATCATTTTATAAAGGTAATTTTAATTCTGAAACAAACGACTGATGCATTTATCTCCTCCTCAGCAGCTGAACCACTGGGTGGGAAAACAGGAAACAGCTGGTCAAAGCTAAAGTGTGATGAAAAATGTATTCAAAACTAAAAAAATATGACTCAAAACTGATCATCATTTACAACAGCTGAATTTGCAGTTTTTACAAACTAATGGCAAAGAAACACTGTGCAAGCTAAATTACATATGCAGTGATTCACAAATGCCTGCTAGAGATGAAAGAACTCTGTTGCTCAAAAGCAGCATTCAAATTATTATAAAAGCCCATCCACAATCTGTTGGTTAAAGGAAAACAACAACAACAAAAAAGAAACAAAGCCCTCTATTTCTGGACTACCAGAGAATAAGAAAACTAATATACTACTGTTTTAAATATGATCTATGTTATACTTCATGCTTATTGATAACTTCTACCTATCTCTTCTACAGCCTCCACCCTGTTGAGTGACTTGGTGTGAAGAGACCCAAGCCTCCTTTATGCTGATGGCAAACCACTACATCTCAATGAAATGCTCACGTAGCAAAAGGTTTTGCACTCTTGTAGCTCTCCCTGAGTGTATTTTAAGTAAGGCAAGTTTCAAAAGGACACACAAGTAAAAAAGAAAATATTCTGAATGCTCATGAAATAACATTTTTTGCCTTTAAAATATTTACATACACAAGCCACCTCGTGCAGTCCCAAGATTGTAAATAACAGAGAGGAAGTCCAATGTTATGGTTGCCATGGCAAGGGTAATGTGCTTATATGAAGTAAAAAATCTTATGCACAGGGTCAGAACTATAATGGCCTCAAGCATGCTGCAGGATGCTCTAAGTCTGCAAAGTTACTCAAGATAAATTCCTAATTTAAAACAGAGAATACTGAGGACAATTTTCTCTCAGGAGTCTTTTTCTTGATCAGATTCACAATCACATTTAGAACAACTTTCCATGGTTTGGATACATTCTTATATTTTTTGCTGAAAGATGAACCATTCAGAATTATCATTCAAGCCTTGTATTCAGCCTAGAAGTATTTCAGTGTTGATTTGCTATATATATTTTTCTTAAACACTTGTTTTAGATTTGCTCTTATGCACATAACTCTAAAATTCCCTAATAATAACATTTAGAACTGTTGGTAAGTTTGATGAGGTTCCCCCCACACACACACTGGAAACTTAGGATATGTCTATTTTGCAGACTACAACGCAGTACATAACTGCTAAGCTTGCTGAGATAAAAGAAAATCTAGCCACAGCATATGGAGAGTGATTGGGAGAAGTTTATCTTCTCCAAACTCTGAGTGAGCTCACTAACAACTAACTGCCTCTAAGTCTAGAGAACAGATGAGATCATCCCTTGTGTGTAAAACATCTAGGATACAGCTAGGATTCAGAAGCAGAGCTTCCAAGCAGTGTGGTAACATGAACAGTAGATAACAGCACATACAGCCGAAAGGTACTGAGGGAAGTTTTACCTATTAATGATCCCACCCGAGTTATATTACAATGCATTATAGTTTAAAACGATAGTTTTAAAACTGCTTAATATAAATTCGGCATACGTCTGTCTCTTAAAGTGTTTGACGTAAAATTATGGTTCCCATAAAGCCAATAGCTCCAATCCGCACGTGCTTCTTTTTCTCCCTCCAAGTAACATTATCCCAATAGGAGATTTTAAACAGATTACGCTCTGACCAGGATTTCACCCATTCTCTAATACTTGAAGGGAATTCCTAAACACATTAAGAACTAACACTGATGTAACATGAAACTAGAGCAGCTAATAATACATCCTTTGTTTTGCCCACAACTTACTAATGAAGGTCTGTATCTGTTCTGATTGCCTGAAAATAATTTTTACAGTGTCAAGAGAAGAGCATAAAAATAACCAGTACATAAGAATCACTTTTAATCACCTTAAAAGAAGCTCCCATTATTTCGCTGTGGATTCAAAGTCCAAATGGTAGCAACACTCAACAGGCATTACAGTTACTGGAAAAGCTAAGGGGAAAAAAAAAAACAACCTATTTTCACAAGAGTCAATTAGAGTATTCAGAGTCCTGCAAAAAGTGCATGTACTGATGGCAAGATAAAAATAAATTTTTTATTACAGTTGCTTGTTTGCATGCTCTGACAGCACACTTCTCTGTAGGTCTCCACCTTTGAGTATTTGCTATACTAAGGAAATTTTAAGTTTTTATGTATTATAAGTGTTACAGAGATGAAAAGACTCTTTCGAACTTCAAACAAGTGGGAAGACAAGAATATTATCTGTAAGTAAGAATGACCGCAAGTCAATCCAACATTTTTTTCTCTTTCATACTCATGTGGGGGATTGGTGAGTGCATCTCCAAAGTGAGTCTTCAATCTCAGTTCAAAAATTTTTGTATCTGGTTACAGTTGAAAATATTAAACAAATTGTTGCTGTCACATAATTTGCAGGACAACACAAGTACTGTCTGATAAATGTGTTTTGCAGGTAAGTAACAGCTTCTAAATATATAATTTTCTAGTAAAATTATTAGAAGAATAAAAAATGGAAAAAAAAAGAAAAAAATAGTTACAAATGCCAGAGTTAAATGTTTATGTTTCCAGCACTGCCCCACTTCCGACATTCCTGATGAAAGCTGTATGCTTGTCACACTGCCCTGAGTCATGCTGGTTCCGACTGCAGCACTGATGTAATTAGCTTTGGTTGGTGTGGGAGCACCCTAAGAGCTCCCCTGTCACTCGATACTCCAGCTCAGATGTACTTGGACAGTACCTAACGGATGTGTTATGTTCAATTGTTATTCCTCTTTTTAGGCTGCCACCAGTCTGTATTTTCAAGAAAATTTCACGACCAGAGGACTCATAACTGTATTGTATCAAACCACTTTTCATAAATAGAGAAACCAAATAGCCTCTTATCTCATGGAGGATGCCTTTGGTATTGTGACAAGTATAATTTCACAGTAGAGATTTTTCCTCTAGGTCCTTGAAATCTCATGCCAGTAAGATATCTGCCTACCAATTACTGTCAAGCCAAGTTTATTCAATTTTAGAAAACTTTATTTTTAAAAGATCCTGAAAGATCGTAGAAAAGCAAGACAAATTAAAATGTACATGAAATCTCATAAATTCAGATTTTAGTTATAACTCACCTACAAAGTGATCTTTATATGCCAGAGCAAACAACCCAACTTTTCAACAGGTCATACAGGTAATGGAGGTAACTTAGTTTCAACTGAGAAAGAATTTAGACAAGTGTCCAACTCTAACACTCTAAAATGAACTCTTTAATGTGCTGCAGGGAGATTTTCTAAACCAGACCTTCATGCTTCTTTACAGTTAATGAACAGTCACTAGAAGGAAAGTCAGAAAATGTGGAAAAAATGAAGGCATAATATATTGCTCTTGCCAAGACTCCCACACTATTGGCTCTAAATACCTAAGTGTGCTCACAGCTAAAACTTATTGTTCATAATTTGGCCCAATATTGTTAAAGGTATAAGGCAACTACAAAACAGTACAAAGTATTAAGTGATTTAACTCAAACTCTATCACACAATATGGTAGTAAAACTGATTTCTTCTACAGACAGAAGGTAAATTTTCTATTTTTAAAGCTAGCCTTAAAAACTGGAGTAACTCAACCCAAAGCAAATATCAGTATAGAGCTTCATTTAAAAAAGTTCAATTTATTTTTACAGCACTTACTGAAAGGAAAACATAATTTCATGCCTATTTGGCTTCTCTCTTGCTTCCCTGATTTTTTTTCCAAATAGTCAATTTTGCTCATGAGCTATTTACTTTAAACAAAGAAACAACAAACACAGGGTTGAATAAAAACCAGCTTGTCCATACCTACCAACTACTTCAACATAAGAGCATAAACATTTATGTCTAAGAAAACATAGTAACATTAGTAATTGGCAAAATACTCATGCACAGTCAGATTAAAAAAAACTGTTAGAGTGGAGGAACATGCCAACCACTTGCAAATTATTTGCTTTATGTCATTTTTTTCCTTTCAGCATGTTGGACTAGAAATTTTATTTCAAAATGGAAAACCAAAAAAATCTCAAAGCCCAAATCTGCCTGTAATCTACAATATAGAATCAAAAACTAGCCCTTTTTTTGTTAAATAAAAGTAGAAGTACAGCACAAACTTTAGCGTAAAGAGCAGCGTTACATTTTAGGTATACATGCAAAACTCTAAGGGAAGGGAGGAAAACTCCATTTAAAGGATTCCAGCTTTTAAAATACGTAGCAAGAAGGAAAAACTGTGGGAAGACCACATAATTCTAAAAAAAATATGGTATGACAACAAACCCAGACCCGAAATTCCTACAGAAACAATTAAAAAGAACAAAGAAGTGAAAGCCAGTAACAATTTAAATTTTTAGGCTGCTTTGTGGGTTGTGAATCTCACAGTTTGGCAGAATAACTTCTCTAATAAGATTCCTATGGCCAGGGGATTTCATGTGGACACTCCACAAGCTTTGTGTCTTCTAAATCAGATCAGTCATCTGAGCGAAACACAGCATATAAACAAGGACTCTTATGTTGCTTATAATTATTATCAAAGAGGGTTGGATGCTTTCAAGCTTTCCTTTCATCTCCTAAGAATCAACATAGGCCTCTTCATTATATAAATTATGCTTTGGATACTCTGGAAAAGTTTATCTTCCAAGATACTACTAGATAACAAAGGTTATACTATTCATTCTGACAAAATATTGAAAATTAAGGCTACAACTAACTCAACACCTGAGAAGAACAACCAAAAAATGTTCTTCTGAACATATAGGATTACTAACCCCTCCTTTGTTCATAAATGTGCTAGCATTTGATGTAACATGTTTATTGAAACAGCCTAAGCAGACATCATTTCTGTGACTGACAGTGAAATACTCCATCTATACTTTCAGAAATGCCAGAAAAGCATGCAGCAAAAATACACTGACTTGAGTTGCTCATACAGCTCTGGCAGGGAGGGGGACTGCAAGGGGAGGAAAGTGAGCTCTCTACGGGTTCAGAATTAAAATTAGTATTTTTATTAATTACAAAATATCTATTTTAATTCTGAATTTATTAAGAATTAATAATCAATTTTAAACAGAAAAAATAATCAAATACTAGCTATTAAACAGAAAACAACGTGTCTGGCTCTATTTATTCAAAAATATTATCCAAGATTACTATTTTAGATACCACATTAATAAAATGGAATAATAAAAATTGTTTACATCCAAATCTTTTTTCTCCCCTTAACTTCTTGTTAATAGATACCACCAACTTACTACAGCTCACCATTAGGGAAATAAAGAAATCATTATACAGGACTCCTTACATTAGCCTTGCATAATCAAAAATCCTTGCACTACATTGATTTTACACAGGAATCATATAAACACCACGGACACTACAGGGGAAAAAACCAAACAACCTGATGCTAACAAATGCTGAAGTACTGTACCAAATCACTAAATTAACTACGAAACACTCCTACAAGAAAAATCTGTAACAGAATCATTAGTCTGGAAACAGATGTGGGGCACTTAGTGTTTTTTTAACTGTTGCCTTATTTGTATTTGGCATTTCAGTAGTGCCTTAGCAACTATGAAGAGTGGCAGATGTATTCAAGTGCTAACTTCTATCTGAGCAGAGCTAAGCAAGCCAGCAGAGTTCTTGCTTCCTAAAGCTCAAACTACTGGCACCAGGAATGTAATGACACAGCAAAGATAGTACTGACGCCTACAAAATAAGCTTAACTAAAGAATTCAGCAATTATGCACTGCAACTATGTTATTGCAGCTGCCATCTGGGCATCTCAAAGTCACTTACCTGGCTTGAGAGAATCACGCTGCAATAGTCTAGTGAGCTGCCCAAATTCAATATCTTAGTCAACAGTGGACCTGGTTCCTTTTGTCATAATTACATCGCCACTACGGCAGAAACGCCATCACATCAGGAAAAGAAGAGGTGTACTTCAACACTGGGAACCTAAGGTCTCACAGATTCCTGAAACTCTGACTCTGGCAATTAGTCAGATTGCTAACACGATGCAGCTGAGCTGAACTCAAGTAATGGCCCAAGCAAAGCCAACACCAAAGCTTGCACTCTCATTAGCTGTTGTACGGCAGATTCATTGCACCTGCCACTTCTTTAATATCTGTTAACGTGAGGGGCTTGCACTGTTCCAACACAGACAAACAAATGTCTCACGAGCAGCCATGCTACACACACCCATCTGTAAGTGCTGCACTGTATATAGCTACAAAATCTATAAGCAAAATTAGAAATAAAAGTTCAACATAAAAATCTTCTCTCTTCATACAACACAATCAGAGCAGAGGAGTCGAAATCTCACAAAAAATATCTACAAACTAGTAATATGCTACATGGAAAAAGTTGTAACTTCATGTATTTTCTATATAGTGCAAAGCCTCACTCCCATCTCCCTATGTAGGGGAAGAAAAAAGAAAAAAATCATGCAGCAAGACGACAGTTCAGTGCCTTTCCTTTATTAGCGTTAGAATTTTTATGTAAGGGATATGCACAAATGAGACCCACATTTTCCTACTTAAAACATAAAGGTCTCTATTGTTCCATGTTACACCAGTCCTGCTATGAAAACTTAATTTCTCCAACTTTTTTTTCCCCTTGAAGAACAGAACCACTGTTCACTTAGCTGTTCCAAACAGAATGCATGCTCAAAGGGTGAGATAAGGGGAAAGGAAGAACAAATTACCACATTCATTTACTACTTTTTCCTTCTTCCTTTGATTATTAGCATGAAAGCTTCCTACTAATGCTCATAATTCATTAAATTATTTTAACCCAGTCCACATGTTCAACAGGTCCATATATTTGTGACATCCTCTAAGTTAATTTCTATGTTTGTGTAAATCCATCTATAATGTGCATAATACAAGCCCAGAGAAATACAAGCCACATAGAAATATTATTACAGGAGCAATATTTGGCACTAAAATAACAGAAAAACTGTTAGGAGTACTTGATGTATGTTACACATAAAGAGATTAAATACAGAGGTTGATAAGAAGAAAATAGTTTTAGTGTCCATTTGGAAGAAGAAAGAAACATAGTTTTAAGCTTTTTCTGACCACGTAAAAACATTCTGTGCACTGTAATTACACAGAGTGCTTTACAGTGGCTGTTCAACTTTGCTCATTTGTAGACAGACATTTTCCTATTTAAATAATTATTCAGTGAGTACTTATTACATTTATTTCTGAATTTACTTATATATACACTATAAAAAATATTCAGTTTAAAGCCCTCACAGCCCAAAATGCTGTATGTTCAGTATTACACAGCAGTGGTGAAAAGTGGGGAAACAGGCATGCACGATAGAAGCTAAGGAACTCATGTCAAATTGGAAATGTCCAGTGAAGAAACCTAAACACATCCTTCAACCTCAGCTACAAAACATTTTCCCTTCTGTCCCCCACCCCCCCAAAAAAACTTACAACGGTACAAATGTTTGGAGCACACACCATGTTACGTAAATCACACAGAATCACATCCACCCCTTCGTGGGAGCACGACCATGCATCATGCAGTACATCTGCTCTACCAGCAAGTCTGCACTTCCATGGACAGGTACAGTGAATTTCACAGTAATGAACAGTACCACAAAGCCTTGCAGCCTGGTACAAAAACATGTCACACACACCTTTATAGAACTCTCCAATCAACTATTTAAGTGCAAAAATACTAGTTTCTAGAAGGACATGAGGATATTAGAGGAGGGACCAACTGTCACGGAGTTCCCGAACCACCAAATCCCCTCCTCCCTCATCACTGACAAAATTTCATATAATCCATTTGATCAGTTTTACAGTAGGATTCAGAGATCTTAGAACTTTTCCAGTCTAAATGATTCTGTGATTCTATACAAGTAAGTTTTCTTCCATTTCAGTTCTAGTGAAAGTTGTTGAAGAGTTTGAGGACTAACTGCTAGAAATTTCTTCCAACAGAAGGGATTTACTTTTATTCAGGACCAGTTCATAAGCATAGCTTATCTGACCACACCCTCCTTTACCTTGATTCCTTTCCCCTCCCTAGAGCTTATTCAAACATTTTAACATGTAGATGGTGTAGATCTATAATATATATTAATACATCTATTTTATATGTATGCAAAAATATAAATGTATATCATACACATTTTTAATTTAAGATAAAAATATCAAAAAATGCATACACATTTTAACCTGTATACCTATATATATTTTATATAGATACATATGTACGTACATACATACATATAAAGTTTATACACATATAAAATTATTCTTTTTATCCATGTCATTTAAATCGAAAAAATTTTGAAGGATGACAATACATTTTTCTAAAAAACAATGTTCAGCATAAGGCTGCTCAATGTGGGTAAGTGAAATATCCTGTTCAACGTTACTAAGTGTTTACTAGTTGAAGGTGCTTTTTTAATGGAAAGGTCAACAGGTTAACAAAACTTAGAAAAAACAAAAACAAACAAAAAAACACTATGAAAAGCTTACCTCATACCATAAAGACTTCTCAAGACAGGAATTAAACTTCCATTTTATTAAGGACTGAATTATAGTTAGATGTTCTGTTGTAATCCTAGAAAGCTTCAAGCCACCATTGTTTCTCCTTTGCTCAACATAATTCCAAGCAACAGTTCCTATGTGCCCTGAAGGTGAAGTTCTAACAATTGCTCTCGTTCCAGTATAAACTGATTTTTTAACCTCCTTATCGTTTTTACAGAAACGTCTTATTAATAGAGTAGAACGTTCCTTTTTGTTTCGAAAAAAATCCTCTTCCAAATCATCTTCACAGTTATCATTGCAGTCTTCAAAATGGCTCAGAAAGGGCTTTGAGGGCATTCTTCCAGTAAAGTTATTTCCACAGAAGTTGTGACCTGAGCACGCCACTTTAACCTTTCGTGGTGCTCTTTCCAGGCATAAATACTTATCCCTTAAAGCATCTTTATAAAACTGCTGCCCATTTTCATTCTCAGAATTATTTCTCAGCTCCATTACGCTGCAAGTGCAGGCTGAGGAACCAGAGGTGTTACCATCACCAACGCAAACGGGCTGCAAGCAGTCATCCAAAATGAAGCTGTTGTGTAAACTGCACAAAGCCTTTGATACATTCCTTTCACCAGCACAATGCAAGTGAAAAAAGGCCACTTTTTCAGGATCACCGCTGTCATTCTCATTTACTGCGGTCTGGCTCCTTAATGAAGATCCATTCGTTTTCAACTGAATTTCAGCAAGCATGGCTCTTTCCAGTGAAACAGGAATTCCAGTTTCCAGGCCTGCCTCTCCCCCTGCTAAAGGATCACAAGATTGATACAACTGGCTGCAGGAAACATTGCTCTTGTAGTTTTTCTGTACAAAGTTACAGTTAATGTTAAGAAATTCCACTGGATCGGGGATGGAGCTGCTCCTCTCCCAGAAGTTTTCATTACTCTTGTCATTAGTCAGTTGTTCTTTTGCCAGAGAGAATATTTTGGGCACTGAGCCCTGAAGACTTTCTTCTTCCAGCCTGTGTAAGTATGACAGAGCGTGTGTGGTTTGCCTTCCCGAACTGGCTGTATGTCTTTTTATAACACTGGTGTCCAAAGCATTTTCAGTATTTTCATCTCCAGCTGACTGAGCAGGTATCACTTTACCCCGTACCACAGAGAGGAGAACAGACCCTGTCATCTCCTCAGAGGTCATCTTGACACAGTCGCTAGTTGCCAGACGTATGCTGGGGATGGCGGGCGGGGGACACTGTCCACCAATCCTCACACCATGATTTCAGTGTAATAGAAGATTTAGTGCTAAATAATCAGGGAACACATGGCAAAATATACATTGACTGCTTGTTCTTTTTGAACGGGCTTTTACAAAAAAGTAATTCTTTTGACTGTTGGGTTACTAGGCGTTCCCAACCTTGCACTAGTGGCATGAAGCACTAACATTTTTAAACCAGTTTCTTATTGTGACGTAGCCATTCAGCTGGTCTCTTTCCACAATTAATTCTTCTGTTATATGTAGCACACACTGTTGCCTCAGATTGAAGATGATCAAACACATGCTCCATGTCAAAGATGCATCTCCCCATAGGGCATCCAAAAAAGTTAGTTTTCTGTGAAGAAAAGACATACATATTTTATACTGAAATGTATACAAAGAAATTTCTTCTGTGTAAAAAGAATGATCACACAAAGTAAGTTAATTAGACTGAAACCAAGAGAGTTCCAAAATCCACATTTAAATCCATCTTAAAATCTCACTTAACCATTTGGAAAATTATAGTGACATTTTACATACTTTAATAGCTGTCCTCACTTCACTGCGGAAAGCCACATGATTGCAGTGAACTAATTTTACTGAAGCTGTAGCACTGAAATTGAACATACAAAATAAATACAAAGGGAAAAAAGAAAATGTCTTTTCTATATTTTTTCATAGCCAAGATAAGTTAAAGTAATTTTTAAACCTACACTGTCTCCTTAAAATATTATTTTCCTATTCAGAATTACAACTAAAATTGTTTTGGTGTTATGTGGTTTTTGCTTTCATTACACTTCCTGTTGATACCACAAAATCATAACGAAAACACAGTATTTTTGCCTCAAGTTTATGACCGAAAAGGCAGTAAGACAGATTAGAGTAAAATATTAGACTGAAATATTAGAAATAATCTTTTTGACCCCTCTACTTGTATGCTTTAAGCTAAAATATTAACCTCCCCTTCTACATTACCATTAATTCTCAGCTTCTTTCCTGCAAACAGCATGGTAGAAGTAAAACTTGGAGTCAGAATATATGAGGTTACAGATTGGTCAACAGAGGAACCAGAAGAATAAAAGAGACACACATAGATAAATCACGGTGAATTAAAAAAATCTGTTCTTACAATTTCAATTTATCATATTTACCACTGATAAAAACCTAAAGTGTATTATTAAAAATATGGAAAAGGCAGAAAGTCATATTAAGACCTAAATTTACTAGAACAGTCTAATTCAATATAAACAAGCAAAAAACCCACAACTTTGAAACTTCAGCAGCAAAAAATATCACAAAACTGAGGCAAATGACAAAATCACTGGTTCAGCTAAATGTAATAAACATCTATACTTGATAAAAATCAGGAAAGCTCAGTAAAGGAAGTAATTTCAAGTGTAAAATCTATTTTGATGCTCTTGTTGGAATAACTAATTTATTTTAATGCATTTTAGACTGTTGGGTTTAATTTTTATTGCTTACTAACTTTCACCTAAAAGCAGTCTGGCACAAATCGAAAGGCGAAACACACTCACAGGATATTTCAGATGCTATATTCTCGCACAATTAATTGTCAAAGTGTAACTAAATGTATCATTTTGCTGGTGTAGGGAAGGGGTCACAAAAAAGGGAAAGATGAATTCACATAAAGTTACATTTTGCTACAAATCTGTGGCTTCAAAGTTTGCTAGCCAGAGAACAACACTGTTTCTTCAGACAGTAGCCAGCATGGGGAAACATTGCAATTTAACGCTTCAGTCAAGATTTCAGTTTTCCTGGTTTAACAAGTGGGAGGGTTGGAAAGGAAAGTGACAGAGATAGAACAAAGAGCCACAAGTTTCACATTCTCCACCCATTACACAATGCACGTGCATGCCAGATCAGCCAGAGGAGATGGGATGGGAAACTCAGACCCTGTACGAGAGAGATTTAATACCAGGAAGGAAAATAACAGCTACAGTTCATAGAAAAGTTGTGTAGAGGGAGATAGCAGTAGTTGGATAGAGTGATGGGGATGGGAGTTAAACTAGAGTCATGTTACCAACACAGTTCACAGAACACCCTATGAAATACTGCAAAAGCACAACGGTAGAGGATGGGCAATGAAAAGCAACAGTCAAGCAATTCTTTAAGTCTACGTTCCCTGCTAGTCCCTGTATCTTTAAGTTGTACCCTTAAATTCATTTTAATCCACTCCCTTCAATCTTACCTGTTTCACTTTATTAAAAAAAAAAAAAAACCAAAAACAACAACAATGCCACACATGCACACAAAAAAGGAAAGCATTCCAGCAATTTTCTTATTCTATCATTTCCTATCCCTCTTCCCTGTCCTCCTTCCTCTTAAAATCCCCAGATAACAGCTTACATAACTTTTTGCCGCTACACACTTGATGAAAACTGCAAGCAATCCATCTAAAAATGATCCCATCTTATTTCTTCTGGCAACCATTTCATGCCTTTCAGTCCAAATCTACATATGATGATGCTAATCAAAGGAGAAAGATCTAGGAAGGAGAAGCTGCTGGTTTTTCTCTTTATCTCTGAAGTTTCTTTCTTTCTATATCAATAACAGTAATTCTTTGTAAAAGGTATAAAACATGTATATGTGTTAGTAATGCTCCTCAGTACTTATTTTTTAAGGAATTCTATGATCTATCAAAATGTCTCAATCCACTGATTTATTTTTCCTGTTTGCATCAGAACAAAGGGTTCCAGACAATCCAATGAAAATAAAAGCCACCTAAACATAGTCATAAATGTACTCCCTGTAATATTGCCAAGCCAGAATAAAAATTAATGGACTGGATTTTCACTGCAAACATTACACCTCTAATTACGCTGTTTGCCAAATGAAATTCTTACAAAACACCACTCTACTAGGCAAAAGGACAACATTATGATGCAACTTTAACCTCACACAATGATTCTGAGAACACAAAACAGACCATGCATGTTAATTTGAATTTTTTTGCTAAAAATTTTTTTTGCTAAAACCAGAAGCCCATATACATCCCACACTGTCCACAAAGCTCCTTCAGAGGCTAGGACTGGTCTTTCACAGTCCTCCTTCCTTCCACATAATTTTCTCATCTCTGTCTTAAGCCAAAGCTCTTCCACAGGTGTCCTCCCCAAACAGCTTCTCTCAGACCTTTGTCTTTTCTCTTGAAACCACCTCACATCTTCCCCAGTATTGGTCACCTCTCTCCTCAACCCCTGAGGCAATATGCCTGCCCATTCCTCTCTTCTCTATCTATCCGTGCCTGTTTGAAATCCAACTCATCAAGAATAATGTCTGCTTAAGAAGCTCCCACTGCATGTCCAGCTGTTCCCATCCTGTTGTGACCACTGCAATGTGATAGGGAACTGATCCATCTCAAGAATCTTTTACTCAAGTTACTTCACAGCTAGAACATTTTCCCAATCCAGTTCACAGTATGGTTGTACCAACAGCACAAGGGAGAAAATGAGCAGCACGGGGAAGGGAGGAAAAAGCTGCTTTAGGTGATTTACACAATTCTGCAATTTGCAAATGTAATTTGGTATTTCAGCTATGTCAAATCGAGCAGGTAGCTGCCACCAAAGCTGGCAGACTTGCTCCTCCCCACACTCTTCACCTTTTGTTCCCATTTCCCCCATCTCACTCATCTAGAGATCAGGAGTCCACAGAGTTAATTCAGCTGGCTGATTTGTCACAAAACTATTCTCTTCATTCAAACAAAACTGACTCACCTTGTGGTCACATGATCGCTATATTCCACAAAAAGAAAATATTAGGAATGCCTGGTAGGGACAACATGTCTCAGTAAAAGCTTCAGTTTAGATCATTTTTGCTAGGATGTCTAAGTGCACCCTGAACTTTTCTTTTAGTGTCTTATATCTAGTGTACAAGTATGTAAAACCTCATTAAATAGCAAGTAGAAACCATGATGGTAGAGCTGCTCATCTACAGACAACTGCAAAAATATCTGAGGCTGCAGCTCTGCTGAACAGATGATAAGGGTTTCATGTGTCCCACATTATACTCTTCTCAGTCTCTGCTTTCCACTGCAATCAACAGATTTCAATTTACTGTGCCCAGCAAATTCCTGAAACTGATGGAATTCATTAGACATGTTATGAAGTGTGTTAACACAGTTTTATAAACGCTATCAAGTGTAAAACTCACAAGCTCAACCAATAAAACTGTATTTTGTATTTTACTGTAAAATTGCAGAATTGTCACTCCCTGTGCCTTCCCTTACTTGCCTATCTCCATATGGGTGGCCACAGCCTAGATCTTCATATAAAACCCTCATAAAAACATATACATGCACTTGCATACAAAAATAGTGCTGAAATTATTCAAAACTTTATTCTTCCTGTTGTACATTCAACTCAAAACACACTGATTTACAGTTAAATCTGAACATAAAAACACAGAAAGTAGACAGCAAAGCCTGCACTGTATTCAATACGTGCTGGCATTTTCTAAAGCCACTAGATTAGCTGATGAAATCCATTAATAACTACACTGGTTCATTTTACAAGGCCTAAGCTATGTCAGAAATGTAGTGTGCTCCTTCTATCAGTAAAGGAAAGCAACTAGATCCAGCATTAGTGAATCATTGTGGATGCAGAGGTCAGCCAACAAAGGCAAATGAATAATTAAAATAAACTGTCTGGCAACCATTCAGCACGCACACACATTCACAAAATGTATTAAGTCTGAAAACATGCGACAAAAAACTAATTTGTCTACCTTTTTTTTTCATTTACACTGACCGCATACACTTTAAAACTTAAAGTGCAAACTGGTTCTAGTTAGAAATAATAATAATAATAATAATATTTAATGATTTCTTCTTCCCCAGACATCTGGAATTAAAGTCTACAACAGTCTAGGTAAAACATTTCATAAAACAGTGTTTTATCTCGGAGACGAGCAGGAGATACTAATACAAAAACAGGGCATCAATGTGTCATCACCACTTTTCTAAATCCCTCTTCTGCGCAGGGAACCACGGGGAAACAGCAAGGAGGAAATAGCTAGACTCTTAAGAATCACTCAGGATGTGTACAAATCCTATTTGAACAGTTGGAAGCAAGTTACAACAACATTTTATTTGGCATCATGTGGAACCTCAGATTTACAACCAGTGTCTGCGTTTCAACAACAAGAAATAAGAACTACAGTATTTATATACCCTGTCATTACAGTCTTTTTTCTAATTTCTAGAATACTTATCTAAACATGATCAAGTATTAGATGTCTCAAACTATGCAAATGCCAGATGGTGAACCCTCTCAACTGCCTCATCATTCATCACTGCATCAGGCAGAATCTGAAGCTTCTGCCACATAACAGCTTCACTCTTCATTTCTTTACAGAAATTCCTTTTCTGCATGAGGAGATGCACCGAGAGAACCCAAAACTGCATTTATCTTACTGTCAGGGTCAGTTCTGCATTTCTTTTTAGATCTGATCTGCAATAAGCTGTTTAAATAAACTTTCTGTTCAGTGGTTACTTGAATTTCATGATAAGTGACCTTATCTGAAAGCTGTAATTTCATCATCGACACTTGGATGAACAAGCCCTTCTATCTGAGATGCGTAAGATAGAAGGCAGGATTATTCTTCTCCACCTTTGAACAAGTGCTTCTGGAACAAATTTCTTCATGTTTTGAGGAATTGTAAACAGTCTTAAATGCACAAAAAAGATTTTTGAGCAGAGTGTCACACTCATAGGAAAAGGGGGTGCAGGAGAATTTAAAACAAAAATGTTCAAAACACAGAATTCAACAAACTTGTCACTAGTAAGTAGATTTCTTAGAAAGATTAGATAAAACATAACAGAAAAGAACTGACAGTTAATAAAATATATGAAAGACAAAAATAATGATTATGCAGAAGAAAAATAGGAAATATAGTGAGAAATAAAACAAAAATTAAAAAAAAAAAAAGGCAGGTAAAAGACAAATGGATCAGTGCATCAGGATTTATTTTAGGACCTGAGAATTTAAAAAGTAGTTACACAAACAATGCAAAAAAAATAAAAATTATTAAAAATCAGGTTTAAGGTTTAAGCCAACCTACTGGCAAGCTCCAGCCAAAGCAGCTGATCCCTTGTGCCCTGTCACTTTCAGTGAGGTATTTTCACCATCTCCTGAACAGGAACTCCTGCAGGAAGGAGAATCAACTAATCCAGAGGGAAATTAACCCAGGAAGAATGGAAGAGAGTCTTCAGGCAGGACCTGATGTCCCCCACAACTCAATCGTGTCAATTGACAGAGACAGCACAGGCATAAAGCAGGGTGGAGACTGAAGGAGCATCCAAAACCAGAGCAGAAATGTATCTACAGCATCTCACATTGAGACAGTTTTAATAAGTCAGCAAAATACATCCTAAAAATCAATCTTTAGGAACAGAGACGTGTAAGTATAAAAATCTGAGAGGTTCAGGCAACACAAGTTACAACGAACAAATTAGATAAACCACAACAAAACAAAGGTAAGTTCCACTACTTGAATATAATAAGAAACAGTAAAATTGGTACCAGCTGAAGTGTTCACAACTCAGATGTTATCCTCTGCTTCACTGGAACTACTCACATAATCTGCAGTGAACAGCAAGTAACACATTCACAGCCCTGCCCACATGTTCTGTGTCTATTTGAATACCAACAATCAAGCATTCAGATCCCTTAAATCACCTAGAGCTTCAGACTGGGAAATAATTCAGCGATCATCACATTTCGAGGCTTTGTCCACCTTTGAAGACTTTATGGTTCCCCTGAATTCAACGCCACCATTCCCATCTTCATTTTATCCTTTAACAAATTCTCAAGTTCTACAGACACACACCTTTCTTTTACATGGTTTCTCTATAGTCAAATTATCCTGTTTCTCAGTTGATAAAGCACAGTAAGTTCCTTCACTGAGGCCACCTGATACATATTTAATACCAGCATATTTAGCTGGAAAATAAAAGGAAGCTCTTCTACTGATTGGGGCTCTAAGTAAAGTCCATCAAACAAAAGCAAAGAAGCAGAAGTGGAGGTGTTTTGTGTACAATGAATCTCAATTACAAATTACTTCTTAAATATTGCAAATGGTGTTTCTGTTAAAATGTGGATGAAAATAATTGTTGTCATCAAAATACGATCAATAAATATGGGGGAAAAGATTGTATGTGCTTCCCATCATTTGCCAATCACTCCTGTGGTCTTAAAACAAAATGGAATGCTTACATAACAAACATTACTGTTCTGAGAACTTGGTTATCACATTCAAAATCTGCCACTTGGAAATATGAACTGTTTACAACCCTAAAAAGTCAACAGGAACCTGGGACTACACACTAAGGTTACTTGTAAATATGGTATACCTCCTCCATTCTAGTTTTTATCAAACTCTTCCTCCAAAGAGTCATTAACACATATGAACTCAGTATGTGAGCAGGAAAAATTACACAATTTGAAAGCCAGATGACTTCCTGAAAGCAAACGGAGAGTAAGTAGGATTCCAGGCCTTCACTTGCAAAAAACATCCAACCACAAATTCACAATGGCACACCAGTGACAGAATTGGGTGTTTCATGCTCTGATCCCATTCTTTTCCTACTACACCTGGGAAAGATGCTTTCGGAGATGCTGCCTTGACCAAAGGATACCGTTTGTCTAAGTCAGTTGCTTCAAGCCTTTAGAAGTTGATGCCTTGGTCAGGCAGCCATCAGCCAAGCCCTTTCAGAGTAGTGACAGAGTAGGTTTCAGATATCACAGCATGCCAACCAAACTCCATGCCCTGCCTGGAGCACCACCTGTGCTTCCCAGCGAAGTTGCTCTCCCTGCACTGGGATCCAAGTCCAGCACATCAGTTTCTACAGCAGTAGGTTTATTAGCCTGCACATTGGTAACAGAGTGACAATTCAGCCTTGAGGTGAAGAGCTGTCTACCAAATATCCTAACACCATTATCTCTCACCTTTTCCTAAAGCAGTACCAGAGAGGTCTGCATCACAAAGCAAAAACCCATGCCCCTCCAACAGGAATCTTCAGCCCTGGCAATCCTCTTTCTTATCTAGTTCTGGTTAACAACAGAGTGCCACTGACAGTAGTCTTCCTGTCTGAGCTCATTAGCATTTTTACCCAATGTGAAACCATGCCTTTAAGGTATTTAAAATGGCACACTGACATATATTTCAATAAAGAGCAACTGCACCTTGTCATAAGAATCTGTCACCCTGCCAGAGTTTTAAAATTACTCCAATCCAGATGCCACAAGAACATTTCAAGTTCTTTGTCTTATTCATTCTTCCTTACAGCATTTTTCTCATGTGAGCACTCAAGTCCTCTCATTTCCCTCTTTCTTCACTGTCCCATATTAGCTGTAATTCTAGCCACTCTGGTGAGAACAGAACAAACCTGTAATAAAAATATTTCTGAGTACTAAAATGTCTGAGGGTATGTTAAAGGTGCATATATCACTAGTTTATCTTCTGTAAACCCAAGCTAACACTTTTACTCACAGTATGCTAAGCCACAGTAGTCCTATTTAAAACATTACTTGAATAATAATCTGTGTTATTGCTCAGCTGTCAAAACTGCAACAAGAGTGAGTCTGAAACCCCAGTATATGTTTCAAATAAAAACCAAACACTAGTCTGTATGTGGAAAAAAGTTCAGCCATTTGTCAACTTACGCACTTACACTATAGTTCTAGAAAAGAAAATAAAAATATTTCAAATGCTGAAGACTAACATTATTAAATTACTGCACTACTCTTTCACTTTCTCAAAATACCTTTTCTTGGTATATCATTCCTGACCTATTCATGTCATTCATTCAGGAATCATAATATTTACTCTCTTATTCTTTCTCTTTTGAACAGCTGCTATTTCATCTGCATATTATTATCATCATGCCTAATAGAGAATATAAGAGTAAAAAACAGGGCAAGAGCAAACAAACTGTTTGCTTAGAAGGGAATTAATTATCTGCTTTAGAAAGATGTAAAAAGACTATTGATTCAGCATCCCTGAAAATACATGAAACAATTCCTATACAACTGTTACTGTTCTAATATTACTAGATACTAAGTACTGAAGTGAAACACTGAAAACAGCACTACTCAAATATAGCAAACAGTATTTGCTCAGCAAATCAACACTTCATTTGTTTTTTGCCTACGATGCCTTTATCAATCACATCATTCTCTGGGAGAAAGCCCATCCTGACATCTGACTAAATCAAGCCAAGTAATTTCTAAGATGTTGGCTCTTGCCAAAATTAACTGTGCAAGCAGCAGGTCAGCACACAACTGCAAATTATTTTTTCAGGATGTTGCAACATGTTTATTATACTAACATAAAACTGATTATGTTGCTAATGACCCCTTAAGTGATCATTTTAAATTAAATGTTTTAATATTTTAAAACTCCTGTAGGCATCATTGTAATTCACATTATAAATACTACTTATCCTATCTTAGTCAATAAATAAATAGGACAGAAAACACCCAGGATCAAAGTTAGGATGTTTCTTTTATAATATACTGTCACATCTTCCAAGATAAAATGAACCAGATACGGAGAGTATACCCAGCAAATTCTATGTTCCTCAAGCTCCACTTGCAATTTTTAACATCTTAAACGATTTAAAGGAGAATCATCAAGATCAAGATTGCATGTCTTTGTATATGATTGTGACACATTTAGGTGATCCTTTATTTGAGGATCTTTAAAATCATTGCAATGAATGTCTATTTCCTTAGCAAGGATGTAGAGATTTATTTGCTTTCCCTGGTTATCTTTCAGAGAATCTATGAAAGTAATCCACTAAGTATTTCTGACTACTTATGAGACCTGTATTTACAACCTCTGGTTTAAAAATGAGCATTTGTACTTCGCCCATTATTTTGGGATAAAAAGACAACCTTCTTCAAGTATTCTATCTAAGTTCAGTCATCATAAAACAGCTCATTCCTGAGCTCCTTGCTTCACGAATAGTAAGAATTTGGAATTCTAAATATGAAAATCTGCTCCCTTGATAAGATGGGACTTTATGCCAGATTTTTAGTCTACTTCAGTCTTCTCAATATAGTTAATTGAGATAAGAATATGTGGCAAAAGCTAGCTCTATACTTACCTAATGCAAACAATCACTTGTTCAAAGTTTCTTATATTTCTTAAAAGTTCTTGTACTTTCAGCTGAATGGAGGGAATTTTAACACAGTGAAGTTGTTGGTAAAATTAACGGACAAGTATTTCAGAGGATATTTAATGCTCATGTAGAGTAGCTAAAGGTAAAATCTAAAACAAAAGAACACACGATAACCAAGCATTATATACCTTAGTTGCTTCTAGAAGTAATGAATAGGGAATAATCATGATGTCTAAGGAAATGCCACTTGCAACTGAAGCTTTTCTTACAGCTGTGGTGGTACTAAAGACTTTCTCCTATATGAACCCTCCACTAATGTGTGAAATCTCAGAGTAACTTCTTCACAGCCAAAGAGCTTTGCAGAACTTCTCTTCTTCACCTGAGTAACATTTGCATGAAATTCATTGAGTCTTCCATGTTTCTGAGATCTGCACTTTGTAACAAACCCGATTGTTACAGGCCTAGTTAAAAGTTGGAAGAAAATATATACAGACACACAGTGTGACTCTGCAAAGTCATTTCCATAAGAAACTAGGCTAAAAACTGCAGTCACAATTTGGAAAGTAACACTTCCTTCTCTAGAACACCCTTTTTTACTTGACTTAACTGGCAATATGTGCCCAGAGAATCTGCTAGTATCCAAACAAAACCGCTTCATTAAAATCTGAAAATGCTACTAGGAAATCTTGCTTGGTTTTTTAACCCTAGACATACATTCCAATATTCATACACCTCAGTAATAACATATTATGTAAAAATGAGTGTTACATATATACTTTCTCAGTCAAGCAGAAAGATTTGTTTGCACCCCTTTGTGAATCCCTGCTGCTAACACATTACTTAACATTTAGGTCAGAAAGGTCCTGGAAGAGAGGAGGCATGTACCTGAGGTATGCCCTAAGCCTGAGCAGAGAAGGGAAAGCACCAGAGAGGACAGTGCTGCAGTTAAACAAGCCCAAGAACACAACAGGACTGTAAAAGATAAGGAACCAGCGTTCACACACTGGAACACCCAAGGTTATTTCTGCTGTAACAGTTAAAGAAGATGAAATTACTCCATTTTCTGTAACGTACTTGGGCATGATAATGACACACCAGTGCTGCAACCAGCACAGCACCACGCGATGTTAACCGAGGATGGGATCAACGCAGATGTCTATCAGAGGGACCGTCAAGGTTCCGAGAACAACAAGTCCTTAAATGCCCCACCTGTGATGCCCCACAACAGGCCCAGGAGCCATTTCAGCTCAAGACTGTCCCCCAGTTTTGGGTTGAGCCCTGTTGTTGGCATCTCTGGGCTCAGACCTTGTTCTCTGCTTCACCTGATCCTTTGACCAGACTTACCACATCAACATCAGGACCTGATTCACCCACTGGTGCCTGTCTTGATACAGATGGACTGCAGCAGAGCCTCATCCCAGGCACATCCTCCCACTGACACCTCCTGCAGCTCCCCAGCAAGGGAGGTCATTGGCCTCACCATCAGGCACAGCCATGCGCTCACCACAAATGATAAAAAGAAGTTGAGGAAAATTAACGATCAAGTAACTCTCGAACAACACAGCAAATAACTTCTCTATGTCACCAAGAGCAGGGATGAGGAGGTTACTCTGAAACGCTGAATCAACCACTATCAGGCCAGTACTGAGGCAGCAAACTGAAAGATAAGGAGCAGCCCAAGGCCCTGTAATCAGGCTTCTCTTGGGCAAGATGACAACAATGACTTCATCCCACTGAGGGGAAAACCCTGCAGACCAGTGCAGGAGGAGGCTCACCTGCAGGACAGACTATTCAAACCAGCGATGACCCTACCAGGCGGCTGAGTGTGTTATGAAGTAATAACTGGCACGAGACAAGATCCCTGAGGGGAGGCAACGCAGCAATGAAAACTAATGATCTGTGCACTCTGCACAGTTTCAAGCAAAACAAGGGCCTATGCAGGCAACAGTGCTCTGCATGCAACAAAAACCTGTGTAATGTTTCAAAACAGTGTAAAAACAGAAAACTGTTTAAAGACAGTTTGCAAGGCGAAGCATATCAGTGGCTTGCCACAACTGGTCAAGTTCATCAATGATATGAGGAGAAAGTGTTCACAAAAGGTAACTCAGAGTACCAGCACTCACAAGGTGCAACAGGCAGTCTGAAGCTCTCCCTTTTCACAATTAATATTTTGCATACTGTATGTGGTTCTTTGTTTAAATAATAACTGTTTATAATGAGGATGGTATTACTTTTCTCTTTGGTACTTTCTCCTTGTTAGGAAGACAAGAATGAAAAATAAGGTCGTGTAGGGAATGTGGTGAGGAGGAAAAGAAATACAGTGCCTGTACACCTAGAATAAAGTTTATGGATAACAGTAGGTGACCTATGAAAAAAGAACATATAAAACCGGCATACGTAAATGAATGCAGACTAACCTGTCCTTTGAGATTTCAAATTAAATATTGTTCATCTGCCTTTGTAGGCATGTTACTGCCACACCTCAAAACAGTTACCTGCTCCAGCAGACCTATTTAATTTCCTTCTTTTCCAGATCAATTGGCATCCCTTAAGTTCTAGGGCTTTTTTTCCTCTTTTTCTTTTTATTTTTTATTCGTAGTCCTCTTATTTTATTATGAGCTTATCTTGCAATCTGTGAAGTGCCTCCTTAGACCTGTTCCCGTTAATCTAGAGGGGACCATTTCACACTCAGACCCACTACATATTCAAGACACCTTATTACTGATTTCCAAAACTATCTGCCTTCCCTTTTTACCTACCTTTAAGAAAAGTAAAATCAGAAGAATGAAATTCAGTTTAGGAAAGACAAGCTTGAACTTCAAAATCTACCTTAGCCCTCTCAAAATATTTCACAAACTTAGTTCATGAGAGTAATCTGAGAATAGGTTAAACTGGAAACAGACAGCACAGTCCTCACACTAAGTCTTCACAGATTTTGTATAGGTTTCTGGCTTATTACCTGTTCATTAATGCTGGCTGGTCTTATTTAAGCATTTTAATGCATTTGTAAAAGCAGAAACAGACGGAAGGAATAATGCTAACAGTACTACAACATTTCAACATATTTTTGAAATTACAATATATGCATTTCATCACTTTTGATTTTACATGTGACCTCTCTGAAAAATAAAGAATATATCCACTACAGAAAATATGCTACAACTATAGAGAAAAAGCCAACAATCAGGTATACATTATTGATACAACTGCATAACAGTTGTACATAATCTAGGCGTGCATAATTATTGCCCGTAATAACCATAAAAACCAAAACTCTTGCTTATTTTTAATGATTCACTCACCAGAAAAAAATCTCTACATAGTCTTAGGTACAGTTATGGTAAAAAGAATGTGCAAGAGGTATTATTACTGTACTACTTCTAAACTCTGTTTAGATCATTCTGATTTTTAATACTTTCAGTTCAAATATTTTACAAAAATGAATTAAATATTTTTGGACCATACCAGAACATATTAAAAATAAGCCTAAATTTTACAGATAATCTTCTTCATAATTTTCTCATTTTATATAGTCACACATCATTCAACAGATTGTCAGATTATCTGAACACTGAAAGTTTTAAAGCTCTGTATAGGAGAGAACCAAGTACTGGAAGTGACTACATCCAAACACACACTAAATAACAGCCTCTGTGCTTTAACTGCACACTCATTTGTACATCAAATATTTTTTAAAAATAAGGTCTTTAGATTTAGCAGAATGAAACACAAGCCACATGCATGAAAACCATAATTCTGTAGAGATGGGATTTCTCATTGATATTTAAAACTGCAAATGCAGAAAAAAATCTCCATCAAACTGATAATCAGAGGAAAAAGCTGAGGTTGACCTATACAAAATCACTGTAAATTAGAGATCTTTTCCTAGGGGCTTTGGGCCACATCTAGCAAGCAAGAGACAGACAAGTCCTACCAAGAATGCATCAGGGAGTCAACACTAGCAAAAATCTGTATGCAGAAAGATCAGAGCTTCCCTTTTTCTTTGACAGAGGAGAGGCCCCAGCTTTCATGCTTTTCTGGCAAGTAGAGGGAACATGGCCAACTTTCTTTGCATTTGCTGGCCAAAAGCTGAGACAGTCTCTGTCTCAATTCAAACTTTAAAACCTTTACTGGGATGCATATGGTTGCTCACAGAATAGAGCTTTGTAAGCAAGCTGGGTAAGGCAGGAAAACCAGGAGACAAAAGCTATCTTTTTTTTCTTAAATTATCCATTGATTTCTTTGAGTCAAATGCACCTAAAATGTATGGGAGAGTTTTGCTAAGTGTAAATTTAAGCAAGAAGCAAGTGAAGGGTTTGCTGCCTTTTTTTTTTCTTTTTTTGTTCAGAACTTTTCGTTCTTCTAAACAGCATCCTCAGAGCTCTAATGCTGTCATACCAAACAATTTTCACTGCTTTAAATTTGTGCACACACCTTCCTCAAATATTTTTACAGCTCTCCCACTACCTCATAAGCCAAATCTATGCAGCTTTCTATAAAGCACCATGGTTGAAATGAAGTTCAAGGGTGCACTGAAACTGCTGTACAGGATAATACTGTGCTGTACCATCGTCTCTGTGGTATGTTTTCTTTCGTCCTCAGAAATTTTAGCCTCAAAACCAGCTTTATGTACCCAGCCAACAGGACAACTGACTGGTAAGGATAAACATTTTTGTTATCAACTTGCATAACAGAATAAAGAGGATATGGAACAAAATGAGGGATGACACAAACATGGAGGCAAGCCTTGGGCCAAGTAGAATGGCATTTGCAAATTTTAAGAGAATACATAAACTTGCCTCTTCTGTAATGGTGGAAGTGAAGACCTTCAGAAAACCCTTTTCTGTCTATGCATCTCTACCATTATTATGCATATCAGTTAATGAAACTCCAAATAGATGTTATGATCTGAATCCTGAAAGAGAATTCAGGCAGGCATAGTAGGCTAATACACAGACATTTGAAAGATGTTACTGCATATTTTAACACTGACCTGTTTTATAGCCTGCTGTCTAGGGAACTGTCTATTTCTACAAACCACTACTGAACCTGGCGTGCAAATCTGGAATCACAGTTCGAATAGTATGGAGAATTAATTTCTAAAGAGCGCTCACAATATTGCTAATTCTTACAGTCATATACTCAGAAAGGCTCTGTTTTTTTAGAAGCCCCTCGTCGTACTATTATTTTACTCATAATCTCAGCTCTAAAAGCAGATCCTTTAGTTATAAAAACAAGATGAAAATGGGAACAATAAAGGTTTAAGAATTTTAAGGCAAAAAGGAAGGTTCCACATTTAATAATGTTAAGCTATACCAATCATAGAAGGGGAAGGGTAATTAGGATTTGGTACTTGATGCTCTGAACAGTTGGTGCTGACAACACAGTTTTCATAATAAAATCAGTTTGTTGGCATGCCCCCATGGATCTGAATGACTAGAAAAAAAACAGTGAAAATACATTTCAGAAACATTATCCATTTCTTAATACAACATATTAACCATTCTTTTTTTCCAATTCTACCAAAGATAATCTAAAGTTTTAGTATTTCCTTATCTTGGTAAAGTAGAAGGACCATTTACAACTCAAAATGTTGCTGATTTCCAAGTTATTCCTATTCCTTTATACAAATGAATCTCCAAAATTTTAAACAAGGGTCCCTATTTTCCCTGATCTCAAGTAATTATATCTCTTATTACAAAGAAATAAGAAGTTTTAAGACAGAGTTCCAGAATGTGCTTCACTAGCATAATCACAGCAAGCAAAACATTCTTCCAAAGAGTGTTCATAATTGAGTGACACAGGAATCCAGGTAAAACATTTACTATAGCTCAGAATTCATTGGAAAAAGAAAAAATTTCAGCTGACCACTAAGAACCAAAAAAAGGTATTGAAAAATTTAAGAGACTCATAAACCCCCTCCTGCTTGTTAGCCTAAACTAACATTTAAAAAGAATATTCTTTCCTTATAGCAACTCCAAAATATTTCGATGACTATATATACACAAATTTAATCTGTGCAAATAGATTGGCAGTTGACAGTATCTGCTAACACAAACAAGAAAGGACAGTATTAACATTATATTCTTTCTCTACAGCAAAAGTGGCTGCTAAAGCTAGATTTTTAATGACCCCAACATTCTTATACCAGGGTACTATATATATATATATATATGCACTTAACTTCTACTTTATTTCAGAAAAGCTAGATGAGAATGGAAACAACTGAACACTGCATTTTGGGATTCAACTGTATTTCCAAACAAGTTTAAACTCTAGATCTTCATCTACAAATGTTTCCTGGTTAAGTATCAAAAAGGCTAGTTTGGCTTAGTTAAAAAAAAACACATTCCTCTTCAACTTATTAAAAAAAACCCAAATAATTAAAAATAAATAAACAATTCTGTTTCATGCTACAACCATGTAGTGGAAACTTGCTATACAGTCTTTGAAATCTGTTTTAATTAGGGGGCTAAAAGGCATAAGTATCCCAACAGCACCCAATGTTACATGGATTTGGGCTAAGCTAATATAATTTCATGAGGTTCTGAAACAGTGATAGTTACTTTCTAAATTTTTCCTACAAAAGTAAATTTAAAAAAGCTATAATTGTACTTAAATATTTAATTTATCCAGGCTAATGATATTAGAAATGCCTCTAAATGGGATTGTCATGGAGGTTTAGTAAATGACACACATGTGAAATCATCCATTTTTATACCGTTTCTGCATATTTCACTTCTATGTCTACTGAGTGAAAACCACCACTGAAGTGGAACCTCTTGTGGAACTTGAATAAGAGCAGATGTATATTCAAAGTAATTATAAACAGCAACATTTTGAGTGGCTATTAAGACAAAAATATTGCCAACATAAGCAGGTGTCCAACTGATTTTATTGTTTCTATTTTTATTGTCTATTCCATAAACAGACAACTAAGAAAAGCAAAACCAAAACAAACAAGAAGGTGCAATCAAAACAAAACAAAGGTATCATGCAAGATTCACCCCTTTTTGTATGACCACTTTGCTCTTTTGGGGGAAAAAATGCAAACAACAGACTATTCATGCTACACTGAAAAACTTCAGGGGTTCTAAAGGAGCCATATTAAGAAATATTCTTCATCTAAAAAATGCACGAAGTACTGCAATAATGCAGAAGTACCATAAAACGAAAGATTTCAAGAAGCATTATCTGCCTGGTACTGTTTGACACCTTTGCCACTCAATATGTCATGGGAAAGCAGCCTGCAGTGTGGCTGAAGAGCAAACGTAAATTACAGAACCAAACGGGGAGGCAGCCAATTGTCAGCCTCTCCTGCAGGCAGAAATCTAAGGGGTTCCAGCCTTGCATAGATATTCCTCCACATTTACTGCTCCCCATAAGCTTGTTGAACTAAAACAGGTGCACATCGATCAGAAACTTAAAGCTTTCACAAGAAATACCTGCAGATAGGTTGTTTTCCCACAGCTTTCAGCAGAAACAATGCAGGTACTCACAGAACATCTGATACGCTCTAAAGTCACCAGAATCTCTGCCCACCAATGCAACCATCTGATGATAAATGCATTTTAACACACTTGTCCAAACTGAACAATAACTAATTTGTTGAAAATCTATCTCTGAAAAATGTCAGAGTATGAAAATTACCTAAAATTAGAACAGAAGCAGAATACCATCTTCAAAACACAATTCAGCCTGGCTACTAAAACACTGGGTTTTCTTTTTCCCTTGCAATTTGGTACATAGCTGAAATCCAAAACAATTGTTGCAACCCTAAAGGAACTAAAAAGGAGGCATTCATGCCAAGAAAGTTCCTCAAGAATAAATCTATAGGTTGTCCTTTGATGTGAACTGTTGGTAGTGCACAAAACAGTAGCTGCTCTGCTATGACCCCTTTTTATCTTGCTAAATTCCAAAGGGAAACCAAGTTGGTTTTCCCTAAAACACTGCTGAAAGGTATTTGTACCACAAAGAAAGAAATTAACCTAATCCAAGCAACAAAGTTTTGTATTAGGAGTAAAGGAATGCATCATGAAAATGTTTGAAAGATGCAGTGTAACAAAAACCTCAAATACCAAGGATCACTGCAGCAGCATTCTTGCTGTATGCTGTAGCACAGACAGAGAAAAATACTGTGGGAGGAGAGGTCTCACATCAGAGCATTGTCTGAAACAGCAGACAGCAAGGTCCTACTACACAAGGCAAGGTCAATGCAACTGGAGAGTCATCTGTTTAAGAAAACACACTATTATTAGATGCAAGTTATGCAGCACTTGTGCATACTAATAGAATAAAACCATTATCCCAAAAATAAATGTTTTCAAATGGTAGCTTCGACTTTGCTCTCAGTGTTTCTACTTCTTGTGTCTCATTTAAAACACTGAAATGAGCAACATAAAGAATACTGAAAATACCCAAGCATTTAATTTTTTTAATTACTTATGAAATGTTACAACTGACAAATACAATAATATATTCAATTTAATACAGAGGCTCCACTGAAAATATTGTAACAAATTATTAAACATTACGTCCTGATAGCAACACAGAATAAAAAGTAGGCCAGAGTTTACAGCCTATTTAAACTATTGTGATGTGCCTCAGAGTACAGTGAATAAACATTACAGTAAATATACCGGCCCATAGAACAGACTTCCTTGTACAAGACTCAAGCCTGCAATGTCTCCACACTCAAAAGCTACACCAAATACATACCAGTTTTGGATGTAAAGAATGCAGAGCACCTCGCACAGGCCACAAGGGGTGTGTCCCTGCTGCTTTAAATCATTTACTGAAAGAGCTGGTATTACCTGCAGCACCATCACTGACACTTGATAAACTGCAGCAAGGTAGTGGGCTATGACAGAAGGATAATTCTGGTGGAGAGTTGAGCTCATTCCTTCTAGCTCGTGTAGTTCACCAGTTTTCAGTAAGTGATGGCACATATAGCTCTTGTTTGAACATGTTGGATTATTTATGAATGACTGGGCAGTTAAGAAGAGAGTATTGTGGATGGCCTAATTTAAAACCAGTGACATTAATTATGGCTTGCACAGAGAGGTCAGCATGACTGAGTATATGAAACCAGAGGACCAGATTTTGATCCCACAGCAACATATTTACAAAATAACTTTGTTATTTCGAGTAAAACCAAAAATTCTGTGCCTCAAAACAGAAGAAAAATATTAGAGACTTTCCAATACAGGAAATTCATAGAAAAAAGGTTACCACTTTATCCTCAGGTCCTAAACACTAGTCCCACTTGAGTAGATGAATGTTTTGCTCAAAAAAATCAAAGAGTGAAATATGACCAATATCTGGCAGAACCAGGACTACGGAAAACCCCACCCACAAGCAGATATATGTATAGGTTTGCCAAGACAAATAAAGCAGTGTGCAGAGTAAGCTGGACTGCTCTCACACAATATGTACTCAGTCATGTAGGTCCTCAAGTACACGTGCAACAACTCTTTTCTAAATGATTAAGAAGGCTCAAGAAGGGACAGAGTCAATCTAAGGAAAAACATGGATTTCATGTTAGCATGCTAATAGCTTTCTCAAAGAGAAACATGATGAAAAGTATTATTTACAAATTAATCAGGATGCATATTAAAGGTACAGACAGCCATTAACCTGCTGTCTGCATAATCAAACGATAGTCATCGCTCAAATGAAACCATCAATGGCTGCATTGTGAGCAGGCATGAGAGTAAGCCTGTCCATGCTGGAGCTGTATGATTTGTTCCAATGTTTCAGTTACTGATATTTTCAAGAAGTATATAGAATAAAAAAACATGTAAATTATTACCAATAACACTTACCTTTGTAATTTATAAAGTTTAAGAGTCATAGTCATGACCCAAAATCCATTTTGTGGTAAGTGCTGTAAAAACATCAAACAAAATGACAACCCTTGGTCTGGAGCGTGGTCTTTAGTGTTTTAAAAGAAGAGACCCTTCAAGAAATACTTCTGTAAACATGCAGGTAAATTAAACTGTTTGCTGAAGAAAACTTAATTTTAACGCTTGATGAAAAAAATCCCTATGCAAATCACGGACTTCTAATGAAAAAATAGATTAATTACTTTTTGCCTCCTTTATAACTGAAGACTTTTTTAACTAATTCTCATTTCAAATCCAAAAACTATTGCTAAATTACACGTGCTCTTCTCCAAAAAAAAAAAAGGGGGGGCTGGTAACTTGAGCAAGATGTTTCCAGTGATTGTAAATCTACAACCCTTCATGAACAGTCACAACTGTCACTTTTCAATATGGATTTTGGTCTTGGATTTTGGTGCAGGTTCTAGTCACTGGTGGATCTTAACCATTCTCTTAACTAAAACAGCCCTTTTGATACAAGAAATACTCTTTTCTATGGGTATTTACAAATAGAGCTCAGATGTTTTCCCATTCTTTTGGATAACCTAAATACAGAGAACTTATTTTTCTCATATTAAAAACTCCTAAATCTCAAATTATCTTATCATCTCTTTCATGAACTTGTTCTATGATCTCCAGTAAACAGAGTTTTCAGAAATTTTTTATTCTGCAGTATGGCTTTCATGTTTCTTGATATAAAAGTTTTACTTTGTGGGGGATTTTTTTTTTCCTTCTTAATGTGTTTGAACACAACAGTTTCATTGGACAAGATGCATCACATGAAATCTGTGTTAACTGAGAGGACAGGAACTGCACTGCCTGGTCTGCAACCACAAAGTCTTAATAAAAAATTTCTTACCATGTATGAAAACAGGAATGAACACACTACAGAATCTGAGATTAATACCTCAATATGGCAGAATAAGAATGAAATCTATTTAGATGACTAAGAAATAAAGATTTTTAGTAATGCTCTGCCAATTTATGTAGACTGGACACACTCGTTCATGTGTTGTGAATTTCTCCGGCAAGCACTTCCTAATACACAAAATGTTGTGTCTGTTTCTCATTTCACCTTGTCTCACTGCTCATTTGTTTAGGTGTTTCTGTAATGATCACAAACACTGGTTGTTTGTTATTGACTTTTCAGGGGATGAGATACCACAGATCAAAGATGATCTTTGTAGATGGAAACACATGCCTTCTTAAACTACATAATGGTTGCTGCTTTGCAATGATTATTAAGTGGCTTCTTCATAATTGGCAGGTTCTCTGATCTCCTTTCAAATATACAAATATAAAGGACTGAAATATTTAGCAAACACTTGTCATACAAACATAGAGGATTGAAGTACTTAGCAAACTTTTTGTCAAACTTTTAGCAAACTAAATGCAACAGCAAGGCCAATTCTGCTTCTCACAGAAATGCCTCCCTATGAAACAAAACGTTTTACTGTTCCTTGAAGTACAGCTGATCCTTCAGGCATTTCTCTAGTACTCTCAACCCAGCTCTTAAGCTTCCTTTATCAGAAGCCCAGTTTGCAGTCACCTGTCTAGGCTCTCCTCTGTATCACCTGTGCTGGTGGCGTCCCAAGAGCGCGCAGCAGAATGGCCAAGCATCGCACACAGACACCTTGGTCCTGATTCTACAAACACTTCAGTGCAACTACTTCTGTAAGTGTTTGCAGACTTTGAGTCATTGTAACTCAACGACACTTCACCAAGTGGGGCAAAGAGAAGTCTGGAGCTGGAAGGAATGCATTCGTGCCTTCATGCCTGGGCGCCAGGGCCTGCAGCACCTGCAAGGAGCGCTTAGAGCCCGCAAAAGGAGCTTGCTGACACCCACTGACTGCACCCTTGTCACTTATAGCCACAGGGTCCATCTAATACCACATCTCCGATGACACTTTTGGACTACAATTTGCCAGACTTTAACTGCTTGTACCATAGCAGTGGAAGAGAAAAAGCAAGTGAAACAGAGCATGTGGGATAAGGACAACCCATCCGAAAACCATCTGCTTTTGCGTTTGGGATTCTCTTGAACCCTCCCGGAGGAAGGCGGGGAGCCCTGCAGCCGAAGGTCAGGCGAGGAGGGCGCAGGAGGGCGCGGGCAGCGGGTCCTGCAGGCGCTGCCGAACATGGCCGAAAGCGGAGCCCCCGCCCGCCCCCGGGCTCGGCCGCACCGGGCAGCCCTCCGCAACCCCCCGCCGGGGCCAGTGGGGCCGGAGTGCTGGAACCCTACCCCGGGGAGCCCCCGGAGGAGAACCAGTCTCACTCGGCAGCCGGGGAAAGAGCCCGGGAAAGCGGGTGGGAGCGACCAGGGGACGCACCTTTCAGCGTCCCCCCAGCATCTTCTCCTTCTTCTCCTTCTCCTCCTCCTCGGGTCGGCCGGTGACTCCAGCGGCGGCGATGCCTCGGTGGCGGAGCGGTCTGCGGGACGGAGCCGCCCCCGCCTCNGACCGCCCCTCCTCGGTGGTGGGGAGCGGGGTTCTCCCGGGGGGCAGCTGCCCCCGGGACGGGTCGCTGGGATCATTCCCCGTACACACGGCAGGCGGGATGCGGCA
>VXAY01007345.1:1669438-1690688 GCA_013399855.1 Oxyruncus cristatus | reverse complement strand
CGTGCGCGCCCCCCGAGCGGGGGCGGGCTGGGCCGCGGCTGTGTCACCGCATCGGAATGTCGGCCCGCGCCCCCCGTCCCCCGCAGCGTCCCGGGCGCGGAGCGGAGCGCGGGAACCGCGGCCGGGCTCGAGGAGCATCATCTCCGGGGAGAGCGCGGAGCCTGGGGAAGGGGAGGGGAACGCGGCGTGGTTTCTATCGGCGCTGCGGAAAAAACGCGGTTTGGGAGAACTCAGCAGTGCATTTTTGCCTACGAGCTCTTCCATAAGGAGTACAAGAAGGAAAAGAGCCTCGTAAACCTCCAGTTTAAAGGAAGCATTCTCATTTTTTAAACTGGCGAGAGTTGGTCATAGATAACACGGGTTTTTTTAGGACATTTTTACGTGAAGGGCAACGATTCTCATAACGAAGGTATGTGGGGATTGCGTCCCAAAGAGGGGCTATAAAATTTACAGTTCATTTACTTCATTCTCTTCCAGTGCAAGGAACTCATCGTACTATTTTGTGTACGACCACTTGAAAGTCAGATTTATCCCTACATATTCTACTCTGTTACCTCAGCAAACACTCAGCACCTCATTGCAATAGACTTGTGACCATAATACAGGAGTATTGATGCCCTGTAGATAGTGATGATAGCAGAGAAAGTCTATTAGCAAATAGTCTATTCAACAAATACATAAAAAAAAAGCCAGTGAAATTACCCAGTGGTGAGTTATGTATTTTCAAAAACTTTATATGTTGTTATTTGGATTTTTTAAACTAATTAGGACATATATAGTGTGTTATATGTTGTATTTATTGACTTACTACTTCCTGGCTTTACATTTATTATCTATTCTGACTCATTCCATGCCTTACATGTTCTGATTATTAGAATAGGGAGAAAAAATGCATCCACTATGGTAAAACACCCTGTTGTTTTTAGCAGTTTAACATCTAAATCTTTTATTAAGAAACATGAGACATGGCCAGTCTGAACTAATTCAGGTAATTAACTATACTATTGAGCATTCTACACTGAAATACAGTACAGATTGGATAAAATCCAGGTCCTATGGAAAATTTAATACTACCTTTGCCTCCAGCACAGCCTGGATTTCATTCACTATATATAGTACCCAAAAAATGCCATAATACAATATTTTGTAAAAAGAAAAATTCAAGTAGTGAATCTTCCAACTCATGTTCTGTGTGATCTGTATATTTTTCAGTACTTTCATATATTTAGATACTGAATACTGGCCCAAAATACATTCAATTAATAATACTCCAGTGTACTCTACAATTTATTAGTGTCAGTTGCTTCATAACAAATTTTGCAATAGGTTTTCAACTCTACAATACTGACAATAAAAGATCCTCTAATCACACTGGCAAAAAGAACCTTTCCATGGAAGCTTTTTCCAGGTTCTCTCTGCTTTTCCATTTTTTTTAAAGAGTGCAGGAAAGTTACTATTGCATTATTCCACGGGAAAATTTATATAATTTGTTCTTTACAATGTGTTCACACTTTATTTTTTCAACTTGCAAAACTCCAACAATAAAAGATATCCCGTATGGAAAAGAAAGTGATACTTTTTACAGAATGGAAAATTTGGAGAAATCACCATATCCTTGACTTGCCAAAAGATTACGGCATCTGTCAAACTTCAGGCGCACATCAATGGGCCAACTTGGCATACCAGGGATCAATAACATGCCCGAGCACTTTGTTGTATTAAGGATTTAATTCCTGAAGACTTCCTTGTTTCACTGAGACACTGGAAGATTATTTAACAGTAAGATTTTTGAACACTGTGAAAGAGACAAGTCAGATACAACAGTGGCAGGTGATATCTACAGAATAATTAGATGCTCATTCCCTCCAGGATGACATTTGCTTTTGTGAATACTGTAGAAAAGAAGAAATTACCAGTATAACAAAGCTTTAGCACTGCTCTCTTTCTAAAATGTATTTATGCAATTAACAGTTCAAAAATTGCATCCCTGTAAAGCATTGCAGGATGAGAAAAATTTGAGTATGAAGCAATAATGGTGCCTAGAAATATCTAATAAAGTAAGTTGCTACTTAACATTTTAATGTGATTTCCTTCTTTAAAAACCAGTAAAAAATTACACGCAGATGATGAGAAAAATGAAATTGCACCCCAGCTACACATTTGCAGTTGAGACGAGGCATCTTCATTCCACCAGAAGTACATGGTCCTCTGGGATGCTGCAAGCAGACTTACTTTGGAAGAAGCACATTTCCTTGGTGACAGGTTAGAAAGCTGCCTGTTAGGATAGTTAACCCAAGTCATCTGTTTGCCTCCATTATGGTGAGATTGACTGGGTTTGGACCTCTCTCCCTGGTTGCACACACAACAGAAATAATTCCCCTCAAACAAAGTCACTGACCTTTTTTCAAAATTAATTTGTTCCCAAGGTGAGAGAACTCTGCAGGCACCCAGACCCACTTTCTCTGGGGACTCCCATGCCCAAGCTTTACAGAAGTGAATTTTGAGCTGCCTGGCAAACTCAGTGCTATACAGTTGAAGAAAATATTTTTTTGCCGAACTTGACTCGTGGGTCACAGTTTCTTTTTAACATTCTCAGCCAAGCAGAGAGTGCCTTGAGAATGCTTCAGTTTTCTCTCTCACTGTCCATCAGTGTCTACCCTGTTTTCATAGGAATTTGCTGTTAACCACCACACTGTACTGCCACTCCATCAGGCTTGACGATACAGAAAGACAACACATCCAGCTCAAATACAGTATTTATAGGCAGACAAAAATACAGGACTTTTGGAAAACATCGATGTGTCTTTTAGCTCTTTTATCAGCTAACAGTTTTCTACTGGCCATGTATTTTGGAATTGGGGTTACAAAACTGAGAGATGAACTTCAAAGTGATGCATAAATATTAAATTCCACACATTCCTGTGAGATGGTAAGTATTGTTCACATTACACAGACGGGGAAACTAAAGCAATGTCAGTTTATTTGGGCAAGTTTCCCATCAGGAAAAAAAAGTAACTACAGTGGTAGCATCAGTAGTCAAGAATACCTGGCTTTTTTCTGCACTCACTCTGAACTGCACATCACTTGCCTAAACCCTGCAGCATAATCTATAAAGGAATATTTTGTTTTCAATCGTGACATTATATAGCGAAATTTTCAAACAATTTATTTAACAAATTACATAAAACACTTAAAATATGCTTTTCATTTAAAAAAAATAGCCAAAAGGTTTTTCCTTGGGCTTCGCTCCAAAATTCACCCTTCCGCTAGGACTAAAGAAAAGCACGCACACTTGCACGCACGCAAACAGAAATTCTAAAAGAAAATTAGAAACACATGACAATAAGGACTGAGAATGTTTTCTTAACTGCACTCTGGTTTCAATACAGTAAAATTTTCATTAATTTACTAATGCATAGAATTTTTCTTGTGAAGTAACACCCAGGCCTTATCTGCAATTAATGCCTTGCTTCCATTAAACCAATTATCATCCTACAGAAGTACAGCCCATGGAGACAGGATAGTGACTGCTCTGTCAGGCCAGCTCAGCTCTCTCTGTTAAGCAGAACTCTACTTAAGTCTTAAGGTGATTCCATCCTATGAGAAGAGTTTTTACAGAAAGAGTTTCAGTTAAGACAACTATTATTTTAGTAAGAGCTAGATTTTGAGGCTATTATTGCTAGATAAATAATCACAACCAGTACAAGTTCTATGCTGACTCTCAAAATAATAAATAAATAATACAAACTACTTGAATTTCAGAAATTGGTTTTAAATTATTAACTCTGGACTGGAGGTTTCTCATGAAGCCTGCTATTCTGTGAATGTTACAGCTTTGTAACTACATTACAGACTTAATGTTACTTTACGTGATGTAATGTGAGGTGTTTTGCCTTTCTGACCATAAAACCATCACCAGTCATGGACGCAATTCTGAAAGTTTGATGAACTTGCTCAGTGACTTTCTGACATTTCAATTAGGAAGACAAAAATTTAACCAGATAAAACAAATAACTGTTAAAAAAGACTGAAACAATGAGCTTTGGAATTGACATCAGCTGTTTGTCTTTCAAATCATTGGTAAAGTCATCCTCCAATTAGTCTTTGGAAGAGATACAAAAGGTTTTGTAGTCAACGTGAAAAAACCTCACACATTATTTTCAAATATCTCTAAGAGAGAACATTTCTGATAAGGATAATTAATTATGCATATGGAATAATTGCATTATCATTTTTTTGGCTATTCAAGTTTTAGTCTGAGACATCTCGTATTTCAGTGGAGTAACTCCTAATATAGATCAAATTAAAGAAAGCCTTTTATGCCTTAACTGTATTCCCATTGTATAACTTAGCTATATTTTTCGTATGCCATTATTTCATGGTATCATTAAATATGACAGGTTTTTAAAAGTTAGAGACTACATTTGAATGCAGATCTTTAAAACACTGGAGCAATAACTCTTGTTTACTTCATACTACAGTTCAGGGACAATAGAAGTCAAATTATTAATACTAGTAGTTAACAAATTTAATAAAATTGAACACTGTACCATAATTTTCTGTTAATTCTCCCTAAAAAAAAAAAAACAATAAAACCCCAGAAGATGGAAAATACATAGCTATTAATTAATCTATGAGAGTTTGGGGCTCAATAATAGTACATAAATATTAATGATATTAAAGTGGCAAGTAATAAACACATTCCAGATCATATTATACAGTCATGATGAAAATGTACTGAGAAGCCTGCTTTATTACTTTCCTCGTATAAAGCTCCTCAATTACACAGTAAGGTCTTTAATATATTTATAATGATAAAATGTATTGTTGCTTGCATGAAATTACATGGTCCAACCAGGATGGAGTATTGTCCTGAGCACCTAAACAATAAAGTCTGATTTATGTAATCTATTACATGTATCTGGCCCTGTATAAGGCCATTAACTCTTCAAGTTCACCTGATTAATCCTGTTGAACAGTATTTCTAGGCTTGTTTCTCCTGACTGACATTTTCAAGGAAGCTTCACCAAAAGGTAGTTCTTCTTTTGCCTCATAACTGTGCCTTTAGTTTGAATACAAAAATTATTATTGTACTCATGGATTCACTTCATCTGCAAAACAACAAATGAGCTGACTCACCTGTGCTGTCATCCCTTTAAACAAGCAGCCAGGAGGAGTTATTAAGGTAATAAATGATAAAATCTGTATTGTCTTTAATGCTCATATCTAAACAACAATCACTCTGCAGGTTAATTTAATATTAACTCCATTCAGTTCCTTTACTGGCAACCTGCCATAGCATACCTTTGACCAAATTCAAGAACCAACACAAGAATAGGTTTAGGTAACCAACCAGAATGGTTAAAGCCATAAGATATTTTAACTGTTTATTTTTAATAGCTTAAAAATTCGGGTGCTAACGCAGTGGGCAATGATATTAGAAAACATGTAATTACCCAGCATGTTAGTATTTTTGCTCTTCTTAATGTTAAGATACTTTATGTTGGATGATTCCAAGTATATTTTTACACAGATGTAAAAATTTTAACTCAAAATTTTTTAGTGTTTTCCCTGTGTAGTGCAATTCTAATGTAGGATTACACTAACAGACTCATTGAAAAGGAAAATAAAGTGAGAAAAATCTTTTAGCACAGTAACAGCACCCATGTTTTAGCCTGGTGAGCACTTCAATGCATTGCTGAAATCTGTAATAAGTAAATAATAATCTAGTGTTTTCTACAAAGTCAGGCTGGCTGATTAGGTGTTGAAAATGTGAGAGCACGGGAATGCTTGTGGTTAATAGTTATTCAGAAATGAGCGTATATGACCAGGACTTTCCATGGGAGAAGCCAGACAATCAGACTGCAAAAAAGGTAATAATTACTTTGCTCCTTGCTCATGAAATTATAAAAAGGATATTAACTTTGCAATATTTATTACAGCCTTCTCCCCCAAAAAGGAACATTATTAAATTTACTGTAAATTCTAAAAATATGTATTTTACAATCAACATGTAAAATTCTAGTATTAAATAAAGGGGGAAAAAATTGCCTTTTTCCATTGTCACATCAGCGCATAGTTTCACAGCTAGTCCTGAACAACTCAATTTTATGTAACCTTAAATACAACAGAACCTTAGTAAAATGTTTTTTTCTTTTATAATAAACCCAAAATAAACTTCAGCTTCTGTTTTATATGCCAGTTGAGATTCTTTGCAGTAATTCCTTCCACATCTGCTCTGCAGCTTTCAGATTTATAAAAGCAGTATCTCCCAATTTCCTTTCATCAAAATATCCAAATGGTGTGTTTTATAGACATGTTGGTAGAGTTTAACACTGAGTCACTAATTACAACTTGGAGTCATATCTATGCTAAGGCTAAGAAAGAAAAATACATGTAGTTATGAAAAATTTAATACTTAAAATCCCAAAAAACCTAGTCAAAAATTCTTCAAAGTGTGATAACACACCAATGAAAGTACACCTGAAATTATCACAGAAGTTGTAAAAAGAAAATTGAGAGTTAAAGAAAAAGTAAATAATAAAACTAAACACAAGTACCACCAGATTCTAAATTAATGACCTAAGATCATGTGCAGAAAAGTTGCCAATCAGATTGTAACAGCAAAACTGTCCCTTAAGAACCAAATGGTTTGGGAAAGAGGCTGGTATGGGAAGATCTTCATAAACCATTTGTCCAAAACATAAATTCCTAGGATTTCTGAGGGCAGTACAGTACTGGTATCTCCCGATTTCAAGTTTCTCAGTTGCCAGTGTATTGTAAATGGCATTGGCTTTCCAGTGAACAGCCCATTGATGTGACCATTCGAGGGGACAGAGAGCATAACATGGACAACCTCAAATCACATTGATCTTCCCTATTTGCAGGATTAGGAGTTTTGCATTGTCCTGACTGATCTGTAGTGCTGTATTCCCTTTTCTGTGCACTGTCACTGCAGACCCAATATCTGAGGAAATCTGTTTTGTCACAAAAAATGATCAGTAAAGACTGCAAAAATAAAACCTTCAATCCTGAAATCAAGTTCTAAATATCCAAGAAAATGAGACAAAAGGCAAAATAGAAAAACGTGCCACAAAAACATCTGTGGGCATCACAGAACTTGGAAAGACCAGAGTCCTCCAGAAAATTTAAAAGAGTAGATCAAATTGGCAAGTATATTTCTCTCAAGGAAAACAGCATAGAAGTTTGTTGATCAAAACTGACATCTAGAGAGCTACAGGCTAACTAACATTAAGTATAATGCACTACCTCAAGGCCAAGGTTTCCAGGTTTCAATAAAGGCATACTAAAGAAACAGAAATTTGGGTATAACTCTAGTTTTCCTATTTTCTTCCATGCTAATCATGGGATACCGGCTGTAATCTGAAGCAAGCAACATGCTCTCAAGGGTATTCTTATATAATCAGCAGAGAACAAACTGTTCCTTCTCTTCCTTAAATCTGTACCCAATCACACAAACAGGGTTCATTGGGACAGCTTTGCTGCAGAATATTTGCCAGTGAGAGAACAAAGATTATCCCCCAGACTTTCCCTTTTCTCTCCCCTTCCTCCTCCTTTCAAGACAACAGCAGATACAAGGGGCTGTTCTCTAAAGCTGGGTCAAGATGATTTATGATAGACATGGACAATAAAATTTACAAGTCCTATTGATGCAGAAAATATGGTTAATCTGTAAAGTTTACAGTCTTTATATCTATATATGTATATATTTAGATATAGGTATATAGATATGTTTCACACCTTCCTTCCTTCCTTCCTTCCTTGAAAAAAAAAATAGCCCAACTGTGCTGATAATATCATAAATTGAAATCAGCAACCTTTATTGCAAATTAAGAACTAATGAACCGCAAAGGAAATAAGCTACATGGTTCTGGCAGATAAAACAGGAAAGGGAGATGAATGACATGAGCAAACAAGACTTCCAGGGTAGAAAAGGCTACCTGGGTATTTGCAGTACTCCCACAGGAGATTTCAGATTTTTAATAATGAAGAAGATGTTTCGTCGTATGGCAAGGATAAAGAACATCAGCTAAGTGTTTTCGTACGGACCCCCTACACATATTACTACAAACAGTAGAACATAGGATCTTGTACATATTACACAAAGATTGTGTTCAATGAAGGAATTGAATACACATCTATTACAAGGCTTTGGTTGGCATGAAATATGGTAAAGTGAAAAAACCCAACAGCATCAGGGTTACTTTTTACAAGCAAACAGCTTTTTCCTTCGCTTCCTGATCAAAACTCAGTAGTGACTGAACAGTTTTTATGGCAATATAAAGGAATATTTGTTTCAAGAAATAAAGTGCAAATTGGAAAGTTGAAAGTAAATATTAATATCTGATTCACAGTGCACTGTGGGGGTTTTTTATGAAATAAAATGGATCTGCCACGTAGCCTTTCCAAATAATATTAAAAAGGTGTTTCTCTAACATTAGCTTCCCAAAAACTGTCCAGTACTTCCTATTAAGTAGAACAACACCTACCAGTGCCAGTTAACACCAGCAGAAAATCCTCCAGCCAACCTTCCAATGGAAAACATTTTGACAAGTATTTTTTCTAGCTTACTGTAGTACTAACTGTGTCACCTCCTCCCTTTCTAACATTCCTCTCCCTTAAATTGAGTTGGAACCCCCTTTCTCAACTCTACCAGGCTTTAGGCACAGCTGGTGCATCTATGCTCAAAAGCTTGCACGACTTCTCCATTTATTCAACTGCTGACTGAAGAGGCTCTTCCAGCACACCTGGTCCTGTCCATAGCCCTGTGCCGCGGGGATCAGAGCAAGAGAGTTACTGGGAAACTCTGGCATTGCAAATATTTGGCAGCAGGGCCCTGGGATAAGGTTCTAGGTAAGGTATAGGGCCTCCATGCCTCAGTACTTGCACCAAGAACCTGCTCAAACTATGCAGGGCTCTCACCCTAGCCCCAATATAGAAATCTGATGTGGAACAGAAATGTTTTTTTAAAACCCCCAGCCAAATGGGAGAAAAACCAGGGGCAACAATTACAACCTACTGATAACTGTTCAGACAGCATATGTGCTCTATATCTGTGCAAAATTAGAACTAGTAACCTAAATTCATCCTAGCTCATCACTTTGATTCTTGCCCCAAAGAATTTAATAGCAAGCACGTATGTGTTATCCCTCCCTTTTTCCTTTAATAAAAAGAATGTTTAGGACATATGCTACATACACAGATTGCTTCATACCCAGCAACATCATTACCAATGAGATGTCCAATTTCATTATCTGCTAATTCATTGACATTCACATGAAGGGACCAGGTGAATGCTCTCCTTGCTCCCCAGAATTGCAGAGCATTGCCAAAGTTTTTCTGTACCCTCTAGTATCTTTTGCTCTGACAAGGGGTGGATGATACTGTTTAAAACATCAGAGATTATTCAAGGATCTGCTGAGCAGCATTCTGTACAGTCATTTAAATGCTTTAATGGTACTTGGACTCCTACTTAAATGTAGTATTTACAGTGTGTACATCACACTGTATTGAAACTTACTGTCTAGAGTTGCGAATTTGGATGTTTAAGATGGTTTAAGCTTATGCACTAAGGAATAAATTAAGAAAAACAGCCCCACCTGCTGACAGAACAGTCACAGTACAGAGTGAAAGTTGAAGAACTTCATACTCCCCAACCAGAAAACACAGGTCTTCTTTCCACCTCTTTCAGAGAGACTCAGAATCACCTCATTTAGCAGAGCAAGAACTCAAACCTCTCCTTTTTCCTTTGCTTAGGACATAAATTCAGATGACAAATTAGTTTCTCATTATCCTTTCCAGAATTCACTGCTCCTTGACAGGATAACATACAAACTTCATTCAGTTCAATAAAAGCTAAATGAAGAGTAAAAGGTACCAAATGAAACCTATTTGAACAATTCATCTGTACATCGTATCTCATGTACTACGTTCTGTGCTCAGGACTGTGAGAACGCTTCACTGAATCAATAAGGGGATAACTCACAGTGCTCTTTTTCTTTTGGGTTTGTGGTTTTTTGGGGGCTGTTATGTTTGTTTGTTTTGTTTTTGTTTTGTTTTGGGTTTTTTTTGTGAGTAGACATAATTCTAGAATTTTGTTTCAAGATATTTATTATCCAGCGATAATAGGTCTCATCTCACATGCCATGTCACCTACCATTTGTAAATAAGGAAGATTTCAGTATTATCTATCCAAAAATCTTTTTCCCCTTTCCTTAAAGCTTAAATTTCTATCTATTACATATTTCTAGCTGTTCGGAGAACCCACAGAACTGCCAAGAGAAAGTGGCAAAGTTTCTTTGACAAGTAATCTTCCCTTGCCTATGCCTGGTACAGTAAGTTCTCTTGAAGTACCTTGCTTTTTCCTTTACTTCAGAGCCTGTGAAATAGATGGCATCAAGTTGTCCTACAATGAGTTAATTTTTGAGCCTACTAAATGAAGAAGGAGGTGCTGGACAGACAGGCTAACACTGCTAGTTATTCCCCACTATGTAACTCATCATTCCCCATCTATTCTTCCCTCTCTAAGGTTAAGTCAACTCACACCCAGAAATAAAATTTGTTACATGCATGAAGCTCTCAAGTGCAAGCTTCAGAAGTCCACTGACACTGTAGAAAGAAGCACATACAAGGATAATAAAAAAAAGTACTCCCAATATTTTTGTAATATTTAGCAATGATGATGGTTTTACACATGAGGTTTTTTTCCCCTGCTTTTTCCTCTTTGGTGAAAAGGTAATTATTGACACACTAAATAATGGGAAGAACCAGGCTGAATTAAGTATAACCTTGTGACAAGAGAGATAAGACTTGAATTCAAATCGTGATGCACAGAAATAAAACAAAACAAAAAAATACACACAAACAAATCACCACTTACACACAGGAAAATTTAACTTTACTGATCTGTTGATGTCACAGTGTTTCCAGTCAAGAAACTGCTGTATGGAAGCTGATGGAGCTTCTTTTTGTCTCTAGCTAATTGCAAGGCATAAAAAGTGATGCAGCATGATAGTATTAGCAGAATTTGAGGCATATGCTCATGTTTAACAGGCACTGTTTGATTAACAGTTCATAAAGCTTTTACAATCACTACATTCAGTTATGTTACACTAATCAATGCAAACCAGAGACTAATTCTTCAGGATCATTTTATTAGCAATGATGAATATAAATCTCTTATGAAAATATTCTTAAAATTTCAATATATAAGAATTGTCTATAAAAATATACTACTACATAACAAAGCCAGTAACTTCTACAAAACATATAATTCAACCTATATTTAACAATATACAGGACATAGTAAAAATCCTTTAATTAATGCTGAGGGTATTTTTACCCCCTTGTCAAACAGTAACTCATATAACATAGGAAATTACTCATTCTGATATACAGAAATGTTATCACCATAGAAGTCTATGTATGTTCCACCCTGAAGTCACCTGCATCTGCAGGAATATAAAGCCGAACTTTTCTTTGGATGGATAGGCAGTCAGGACCACAAAAACATTCTGCTGGTAGCTGCCATGTCCTACTGAAGTCAGTGTTGCACATCTGCTGTCAGCACTGCCAACCCTGAACCCACGCGGAGACAGAGATCATGTTTCTTCTACCTCTGTGGGACTGATGCCATAGAGGAGCCTATCATGGTTAGACAGGAAACAGATTCTTCCTGGTTAACTACTGCTAGTTAGCAAGAAAATTACTTCTAAAGAGGCTACCTCTCTAAAAATAAACCTTCTTCCAACAGACAGCTTGAACAATAGCTCAAGGAAGAGAAAATACCGTGGAGGTGTTTATTCTAAATGACGATCAAGGGTAGTGATCAAGTGCAGTAGTATCCATCTTGTCATTGCCAATCACAGGAGGCACCATCTTGGTGTTTTGGAATTGGGAAAGAGCCTAGTTTCAGGTTTCAGAATAAAAATGACACATTGAACTAGTTATTTTACCAATGCTGGTAAGGTGAGGCTACTTCATGCCTGGTGTTAGGCAGACACAGGAAATCCATTTTAATTATGCAGACTGCCCTTGTCTACACAATGAGCTTGTCAAATTCTTGGTGTATTTAAAGGGCTTCTAGATCATACTTCGACAACCAATTTAACCTGAAAGAAACTGGCTGTTGCACAGTGACAGTACACAGCTTTTTCTGCCATCAGCTTTCTATAGAAGAGTTGGGTACATAAGGCTTTAAGGCTATAAAGTCCCACTGAAGACTACAGACAATTACAGTGTCTTGCATAGTAAAGAATATAAGAACCATCCATGTGATGCATCAATAACAACTAAATCTGTTGACCTTATGTTTATGTGCAAAACAATCAATAGTTATTACTCTTTCTACTCAGAATCCACTGAAATCAGTACATTGAATGAATATGTTGAAATTCCAGAGAAATTTAACTTCATAACACAGCAACTGCAATGCAACAATATTCCATTGTATTACAAAGGAAGAAGTTTCTATTAGAAAAGTATGTTTACCAAACTTTAAAGTAAAGATCACAACAGGACACTACCGATGACAAACATAAATATGTTTCTGAATCAAAGCTCAGAAAAATAACTTTTGACCCTGAGAAACTTGCTGTATTAAAACTTCAAAAGCTAAAAAAGATCAGAATCTGAAAGAATCAATACTCAGCCAGTTTCATTTCAGATTCTCAAACTGTTAAGCTTTGAAGAAAAGTTTACCATCTTAACAGAAATTTTAAGAAATATTTTCCATTAAAAAAACCCCATCATTTCACAGTACCCATACTTTAGTAGTTTCATTATCTTCAAGGGTTGCAACTAATATTTAGGTTTTCAACCTATCTTTGAGAGGAGGAAAAAATTTACAATTGAGGTGGTTGAAAAACTTAAAGCTTAAATGTCTTCCATGCCCAATATCACCTAGAAAAGCTAATTACAGAAACCAGCTTGTCATGCTTTATGACTAGAAAGGCCTGGTCAAGTCCTTCGTTCTCATACCAGTTAAAGAATTCTCTAAAAGATGGATCAAAATCAAAATAATGTTCCAACACATACAGTGTTCTCCAACACAGGATCTTGTTTAGATAATTACTTTAACAATTTAAATATTTAGGAAGGTTTGAGAACAGCAAGAGGAAATAAGCAGATGGAACCATAAGGAGACCCTATAGGTCTGAACAAAGAAAAACAAACCAGTCACCGGGGGTTTTTGGCACTACAGGTATGAAAATATATCAAAATACTTTCTGCAAGAACTTGAGACAAAAATTACCAGCCACTATATCTGGATGCTGATTTCAGATCGGCTTATTTTCTAGATTTATTTATGTTAAGGGCAAGTAAAAAATCCTTTTTTTCAGTAGCCTGTTCTTCTCTACAAAGCGTAAACGAGATTCATTGAAATCATATGAACTAAAGAGTTTTTGATGTAAGCTTCCACATTATTTTTATTCTGTACTGACAAAGCAGCATTCATATGCTGTAATTTGATGTATTATCTAATTCCCCTTCCTACTGTTTTTATACTGTAATCCAGTTCAGGCTACCCTGCTTTTGCTCTTTCCAACAACCTGACTAAAAAGATACGTAGCTGCATCAGCTCCCAAGTCTAGCTCATCACATAACCACATCAGCACAAGCACTGAGTCAACAGAAGGGGGCGGGGCTAGCTGACAATCCAAGTTTACATCAATCTGAACTGCTCTGGAACCACACCTTTATAAGTGGCAATTCAAACACATACATATTAAACACGAAGTGAAGCAGTAAAAAATGCAGTCTGTTTTCCTTCTCTCCCCTGAAAGCTATTGCTCAATGGCAGAGATGGCTGAGCAGCAGAAAAACAATCCCAGTTCACAGTTCCAAGTATTAAGCAAAATAGGTGCCAAACTGGAATTTATTACTACATGAGGCTTTAAAGAGATAGGAGAGCAGTTTCACGCTACTCCTGACCCCTTCAGGAGGAGCTGAACTTAAGCCTTCAGGAGAAGCAGAAAGCACACAGCTGTGAGCAGGAACTGACTCTTTCACTCAAGTGGAATCTGCTCATACCCATAAACACATATGGATTCCGGGTGCTGGTTTACGTACAGAAACTTGCACAAAGAGGCTCCTCACATCCAGATACACCCCAAAGTACTACATGCATTCCAGTCCTTCAGGACTGAAGTCCCTAGATCTGCCCTGACAGGGTGCAATGCTTATTGACAAAGGAATAGACTAGACATCTACAAATCAAAATCAGGAAACATCCACCACCTTCAGTGATTTTAAAACAAACGTGTATCAAGTGTATAAAACACTGCATTTTCCTTCAGAAAAACACTAGAGTGAGTAAATAACTGAAAGCTTCCTCATGATACAAATGACCAAATAAAGATCGACTTAAAATTTTCTTTAAACTCTACTGAGACAAGACCTGAAAGCACATAAGACTCAGTTGGGGAAAATCCCACTTCCTGATACTAAACATTTAGTCCTTCTCAAACATGAAGGACACCAAGATAAGTAACACAAGTATTTTTTCTTAATATTTGTTGCTATCAAGACAAAGCCTATAAAAGTGAGAAGATGTGCAAGAAAAGTGACAAATGTAGATTTAAAAGTGCCAGCTGGAGAAATGGGGCTGAAGTTGCCTACTAGCACTGCCTGATGTAGTGTGGATGCTTCCACCAAGCTCTCCTCAAACCTCTTCTGTAGAATCTCTGTATGGCCTTGGCCAACCTGCATTTTCTGTGAAACTGCAACTATCTTGTGCAATCTTAGGAAGTAGGCAAAAGCTTTATTGTAAATGCTCCTAACTTTATGAAGGCCTAGGAGACTTAAACGTGGTCTCACAAAGAACTTTCCTACAGAAGAATCTAAACAAAAGGGTAGTAAGCAGCATTAAAAATAACCTATATTAAATACCTAAAAAATATAATGTTTTGCATAGAATAAAGAAAAGTGCAGCTATAGAGTAACATTCCATACCACAAGAAATGGCTAATTTACAAGTGGTATACAATTAAACATTATCTTTAATCACTGAGAGTGCAGCAACTAAAGACATGTTTATTGAGAAAATTACATTTGGAAAAATTTCTTTTTAAAAGAAAGCAAAGCTGATAGATAATTTTTGTAAGTTAATTTTCTCTTTATATTATTTGGAAAGATGAAATAACTTTTATTCTTTTAAAATCCAAATTAAAAACAAATCCCCATTTGGCATCTGTTTTGTGCAAAAAAAAATAGAAAGCTTGTAAATGTGCAAGTTTTATCTGTTCTATAAAAGTTGGTTGTTTAAAGATTACTAACTCTTTATTCCCTTCTAACTTTTGTACTGCAATCCCTCTGGTAATCAAGCACAGAATAGTATTAAATAAGCCTGGGAGACTATTTCCACTGCTCTGAAGAATAAAGAAAGGGTCTAAGAAGTGAAGAGTCAAGAAATTTAGGAAAATAAATATTCATAGAATCACAGAATATGCAGAGTTAGAAGGGACCCATCAGGAGCATCACGTCCGACTCCTGGCCCTGCACAGGACACCCTAACAATCACGCCAGGTGCCTGAGAGCGTTGTCCACTTCTGACAGAAAGCAACAACTTCAAAGTATCTTTCTACTGCTCATATTTTCAGGCCTAAATATGAAAAAGAAAGGCATATACCAAATCAATTACTAAAACATCTTCAAATTTTGGTTTAAAATAATAAAAAAAAAATCAATTTATTTTATTGGATATAATTTGGTACTACAATTTGGTAAATGGGATGTTTAAAATAAATAAAAATAAATATTGTGTGTATATATATATATCAAGATTGCTTGTTTCTGCAATGAATTAGTCTTAGATTTCACTTTCTTTAGCTTTTTTCACGCTTTGTCGCCACTTGCGAATGGCGGTTCCAGAACTACTGGCCAGTACACACAGGGCACCACCCACAGTCCACCAAGTTGGCAAATGATTGAGAAAAAGAATTTGCAAAATAAAAGCAAAAACCACATCCATTGTTCTCACTATGGCTACAGGTCCAGCTTTCTCTATTTGTAATGCTTTTGTGAGAAATACCTGACCCCCTAAACCTAACAAGCCTATTAATATTAGAAAGACCCTGTCTTTACCACAGTGTGGTAAACGCCATTCATTCAAAACAAACAATGCTATAACACATCCAATTAAACCGATGACTGCATAATACCAAATTGACAAAAAATAATGCACAGATTTTCCCACCTTCCTTAGTATAACAATAGTCGAAGCTGCAGATGCTGTGCTTGCAATTGCTGCTATAGTTCCTTTAAGGTGATCTGTGTAACTTCCTTCAATCCCCATACTACGTGACCCAAACAGAAATGGTGGTCTAGCAATAAGAATCACTCCAGTGATTGCAAAGAGGGTAAACAGAAGATCCCAAGGACTGTATTTCTCTTTGAGAAAGATCCATGCCAGCAACGACGTAAAAACAGGACTGCTAAAAGTTATAACAGTGGCATCAGCCAGTGGCATGACTTGGTAAGCGTAGTAGAGAAGAACCATTGCAGTAGAGCCAAGGAATCCTCGGAAGAAAAGAAAAATTCTTTTACCTTTTGGTCCCAAAAACCCTGTTCTGAAAAACAGAAATGTCACATTAATGTCACTGGCTCTCTTATTTCATGACTAACATTCAAACACATTTAGATGTACACAACCATTTAGATGGTACACACCTTTATAGACGAGGGACTTCAATATCCAAGTATTTTTAACTGTTTTAACTGTTAACAGAACAATTTATTTTCATCATGATCCCCAATTACATTCAGAGTTCAGAACCTGTTCTTGCTAATAATTTTTTGCATGCAAATTAAGCCAAGAGTATCTACAAATTACCTTCAGTTTTTTTAAGATCATCACTTCATGGAAGATCAAAGCATTTGATAAGATAATCCTCATAGAAACCTCTACAATTCAGGGAGTCAAAGATTTTCAGTTTTCTGAATCATATTAGGAAACAACCAACTAATCCAAAACAATGCAGTTATGCAGCTGAAGTTCAAATTAAAATAATATTGCAATCTGATTTAAGTGAGATAATTGTAGATCTACTTTTAAGAAATAACTTTAAATTTAAACATTTGCTATACTTACTTGTAGTATATTAAACCAGGAAGAACGAATGCCATTTGGAAAACACATCGAAATGCACTCACTTCCACTGAATGTAGATCTTCTATTTTTTTCAGAAATAAAGAGGCCACTGAGAAAAGGAAGGCAGACAGTACGGTATAAAACAGACCAAGTCCTGGACACGCAGCTTTCTTCTTTGTTCCTGCAACAGATATTCCTACAGTTAATAAGGATCTATTAGAAGACTTCTCTGATCAGGTTGCTCTCCACTGCAGTGCTCCATACATCTGAAGCGAGTCTTGCGGTAGAGGACAGGGGAATCAAAGAAACAAATGCAAATATTACATGTATTCACCAGACCTACCTTGAAATATTTGTCACTGACCACCACGTCTCTTTTTTTTCATAAAACAGGGCATAAGAGATGAACTCTAACACCTGGGATACAAAAGTTCTAACATTTCTACACAAGTTAGCTTTACTTCTTGTAGCTATCAGACTAGCATGGGTGATTTACTGTAGGGATTAGTTATGATTCTGCCCAAGGACCAGTAAATATAACTGACTACAAAATGGCCCATGGTCAGATTCTGAAACTTATTACCTTGGGAATCACTTTCTTATGACCCTTAGTTAACTAAGGTTCACAAGCGAGTACTTAATTTCCTTTCTCACCAATTCACACATATAAGATCTGTGTACAGAACATCACTCTAGTTATACCTCATGTTTACTTTGTAGGTAAATCACCCTAAATATGACCTAGACCTACAGAATTTCCATATAACATTTTTATCTTGCTGTAAAAATTCAAATAGGCATCAAATAAAAATACATTTTTGAACAGAATAAATTCAAGTGACTAATCATAGGCCTGATGTCTACCATAATTCCATGAAGACTGTAGTTTATGTTTATTTATCAGACTTCTCTTTCCTGAAATAGTGTCCCAAGTCCAGTGCTTCTATTCAAGCTTCCTCATTGCCTCAGACTCTCTTCCGCAACATACTCTTCCTCGTTCCACTCATTTTCTCCACCTTTAACTATCAAAAAAAAAAAAGCAAACACAGAAGGAAAACTGCTGCTTCTGACCTCAACACCACCTCCAAAAAAATTAGCCTTTTTTATTAATTGCTTTGTTTCATGAAAGGAACAGCCTTTCCCCTGAACCTAGAGGTGAACACCATGGAAAAAAAAAAAAAATCTAAAAATTTGAGTGGGATGTTACCTCACTGGCTCTTTTTCTCTGTCTGCATAAAACATTGGGAGTTACCTTTTCTTCTACAACACTCTCTAAAGATAGGAGTGAGAACTCCATGTCCCAGAGATAGTGTTTTGATAAAAGGGTGCCTCATCTCACATTAGTGTGGCAGCCTGTGAGCCTTATGGATCCTCTAAAACATAATCAGCAGGGTACTACCGTGAGTTGCTTAGCAACTAAATATGGTTTTGAGAGGCTTTTTTTGCTTTGTTTTGGGTGTGTGGTTTTTTTTTTCTTAATTAACAAAACTTGTCACAAACCGTTTTGATCCTCCTCGAGATCAGCATTCAAGGCTCAGAAACTGCACCTTAGTACCTAAGAGCTGAGACTGTGGGCTGACACAGCTTTACAGGCCCAGGCTTTAAAACAGATCTGAAGTAGGCAAAAGGCCTGCTTCTCAAGGGATCCTGCCACACAGCAACCAAAAGTGAGTTACAGCTTCTACTAGAAATATTTCTATTAAGCAACAGCCACTTACATAAAAGTGACTATAAAAACTACCACCAACCAACACTGGACCGGGACATCTACCAACTACGAAACAGCGTATTTCAAAAATGTTCATGAATTATGTAATGTCCTAATCCAGTCACACAACAGAACTACAAAATCAACAATGTCTCAATATTAAAGCAATAGGAATCAAACTGGCCTGTAACTGAAATGGGAAATCCAAACCCATGGTGGCTTATGGATGAACACAGCACAAACAGAACTATTAACTTTTATTTCAGGCATGATAGCTTGTCTGATTACTACAGAACAAAGCCAATCCAAATAATGGAAGTGTTGAAATGGAAAACCAATCCAATTAAAGCAAAATATGCCAAAAGGATCTTATACCCAGAACTAAGCTTTGCACTGGCAGGAACAAAGGAAAAGCAGAAGGAACTCATTTCTGTAAGCTACCCAATATACCAAGCCTAACAGAAACAGAATCTTTTAATACTAGAATTTAAACTATCAACATCTTGCATTGCCAAGGCATGTACTCAGTGCAATGAAAAAGTGTTTTATTTCCTTTTAAAAATAAAATGGTACAATTTCTTCCACCAAAAACAAGAACTGCAGTTCTGAAGTGTACTTATTTCAAAGTAAGTTGTAAGGAGAAGTTAGGTTAAGATAATATTCCCACCCCACAAAATCTTAAGCCTCTAAATACTAGCCCAGTGCCATCAAAACACTCAAGCACTCAAGCTTTTTTAAGACTGTAGGAGCCTGGAAATAAAAAAGTTTCAAGCAGAACCCAAGTCCTCTTTTTTGAGTGGCTACAGATTTGGTTTTCCAATTTTATTCCCTGGCCAACTCCAACCTTTCAGACAATTTTCCACTCCTGTTTTAAGTCCTAGGAAAACACCTCCCACTGCACGTCGTTTTATGTGTAAATTCTGTTGGTGTTTTAATGCCGTGCTTTGTTCTAGAAAGTTTTTATACCTGCAAAATGCATACAGTGAAGAAAATCACATTTCTCACACATATGCATCTCAAGAATAGTAGCAGAGACAGAAGAGTACTGGCTACTGCAAAGGTGGTGAGCAAGCAGATGATTCTCCCAGACCTTCAGGAAAGGCAGAAGACTGTGATCCATTCTTCACATTATAAAAAGCAGAACGGCTCTCCTACAGTCTTCTGTTAAGTGCCAGGAGCACAACAGCCTGCATATGAACTAATCATGGTCATGCAAACAAGATCTAGGGGTGATTCATAAAGTTCAGTCATAGACTCTGTCAAAAATATTGCTAGACAGACTACTCAAAACCAAAGTACTTTTCTTGGTGAGTAAATGCAAGCTTCTCAGGAGTTCAAACACTGGTTGCTTTCCATCCCCCCGAGCTTTGCCTCAAAAGTGACACTAATGTGAGTTTCACTGGTCAAGTACGCTCTTCTCTTCTGAGTGCTCTACAGCACACTATCAAATCTATTTTCCTCTAGAAACTCAATTACAGTAATTTTAACAACAAATACATTTTCAGTGATACTGTTTAAAAACTACACATGCTAAAGTACTTCAGATAACAACTTCAGAAGTTATTTTAAGATATCATTTATGTTTTAAAAGGGCTCCATGTAAAACTTACACGTTGGGTATTTCACAGGGAGTTTGTGGCTTTAACAATTGAAAATGACCAAGAAGCGAAGCACGGATTAAGACAAAACAAAGACTACACTCACACTAAAGCATGGTAAGAATTGCCCAGAAGTCACAGCCACAAGTTCATGGACTTGCTGAACTGCACTCGTGCCCCTGCTCAAACGTATCTAACAGCGCCAGAAGTTCACACTGCCAGAAGGTGCCTCTATTTACCCAAAACTGTCCGGTCTTTCTTCAAAACTTTTACAACAGGAAGTACTGTTTTCCGAGGGATAATCGCTCCCGAAGCGCTCTCAAGAGCCGACAGAGGAGCCGCCCAGCCCTGGGGATTAGCGGCCCCAGCGCTCTGCCCGCTCCCGGGGCCGGGGGGGCACCCAGCGCGAGGGGCACGGAAAAGGTCCTGCCTGCCGTTCCTGTGCACTTCTCCGCCAGGGCCGGCTTGCCCGGGGAAGAGGAGCGGGAAACAGCGAGCGAGGCCGAGCCCGCTCCCGGGTGACCCGGCGGGCACCAGGTGTGACCCGCCTCAGCAGCGGCGGGGCGGGCGCAGGTGCCGGGCGCCCTCTGCGGCCGCCCGAGCCCGCTCCGCTCCGCCACGTGCGGACAGCCCGGTGCCCTCGGGCCGCTCCCCTGCCCCAGCGCCGGCAATGTCACCCCGACAGCGGGCAGGACGCTGCCCTCCCTGCCCCACTCCCCCTCCTCACCAGCTGCCTCGCAGCAGCGCGGCCAGGGCAAGCCCGAGCTGCAGTCACAAGCGCGGCGCTCCTCGGCGCCCGCCGCCTCGATGCCGGGCGCCGGGCACAGGGAAGGC
>VXAY01007345.1:1626226-1669269 GCA_013399855.1 Oxyruncus cristatus | reverse complement strand
GGGCGGGGCGGCTGCGACCGGGTCCCGGCTCCGGCACCCCGCGCCAGGCCCCGCCTGGAAGCGGCCGGGGGGCCGTGCTCTCCCGCGGGCGTACCTGTCTGGCTGCCCGGCGGCCGCCGAGCGCCCCTCCCGGTGGAGGAGGCAGCGCCCCGCCGCTTCCTCCCCGGCGGCCCCCCGAGAGGGACCCGGCGCGGGCAGCGGGGGCTGTGCCGGAGAGGAGAGAGGCTGCGGTGCCTCGGGAGGGGGAGCTCTGACCTCGCCGCAGAGCGGAGGGGCGGCCCGGGTGCCCGGCGGGGCCGCACAGGCCGCGTCTGCCGCGAGCAGAGGAGGCAAAACGCTGAAAACGGCGACGCGAAGTTGTTTTCGGGGCGTCGTTGCGTCACGTGCGCGCCCGAGGGGAAAGTGTCTCGCTGCTCGTGTGCACGGGACTGACCCCTCACAGCCGGCGCTCCTCAGCCCCTATGGGCTCATCAGCACAGGCAGCGCCTGCCACGGCTCCTGCGGGTGTCACGGTGTGATCCCGCCGGACCAGGTTCCACTCCCGTTGGAACAGCCGGGCTGACCCTCGGTGGGCCCGTCAGTGTAGCCGTGTCAGTGAGCAGGGGCAGAGCATCGCTCCCTGGAATACCTGCTGCCTGCACCGGCTGCACTCAGGGGTCTAAGCGGAGATGGGAACCTGGCGGGCGACCCAGTCAGGATTGTTAGTAGGGTACAGAAATCATTTTTACCACCTTCTCGTGGTGTATTCTCCTTAAGGAAACAATGCCGCCTATGTCTTTGGGTAGAGGAATTGAAAAGGATGCAAAGAAATAGAGAATAACCCTTTTTCCTTACTGATCAAAAAGTGCAGAATAAATTAAGCAGAATAAATTTCAAATGCTGAAATATTTCCCTTCCGAGCAAGTCGAGCGGTTATCCATAATTAATTTCTATTCAAAGAAGAGATTTATGTTCACACTCATCTCTTAACTGCATAAATTCATCTGTGTTTATTTCTTCATTCTTAACAAGGTGAAATGTAATATATAGCTTTAGCAAAATGAATACTAAATGGTAAATACAAACTATTTCACACAAACTATTTTAAGTTTTCCCTCCAGCTACCTCAAAAAAAGCTATTTCAAGCTTTCCTTGCTACTAATTTAGCACTTTTTATAGTCCATGCTAACCCACCATAAGTATTTCATTATAAGCCAGTATTTCATTATCTTGGAGCTAGCATTTGATTAATATGACCAGAATTATTTCACAAATTACTCTTAACTAAAAATCAGATGTGCTATATCAATTATTAACATAAGAGAAATCAATAACATATTGAAATCAGACTTATTTCTAAATATTTACATTATTTGATCTTCTACTGCTATAAACCAAGAAAATAAGTAAATATATAGTGCACTAGTTATAAATAACTTTTATTAAAGCTCTTATCAGCATAACCCTCTACAAAGTCTATATTGAAAGCTTTACTAAATCTTTCCTCTAGAGATGCAATGGCAGCTGCTTGTCCCACAGAGGGGACAAGCAGGCCAGCAAAATTTTCCAAACAGACAGCCTTAATTAAGAAGCTACTTCTTCTTAATGCACTTCCCTGTCCCTCAGAGCTTGGTTTAATTTAGAGAGGGAGGTGCAAATAAACCTGGCAGCCTGCTGCTTTCCCAAGAAACTTAAAATTCTCTGTATTCCAAGGCAGCTTTTACATGTCACTGTTCCATGACTTGCCAACACAAAGTTAGAGCTGGCCTTGCCCAGACAAGTTTTGGTGAAAGAGCAGTGGAGATTCTGTTTCTCAGCAGCCATCCCAGGGTGGCATTCCTTCAGGTCTCTCAGAGGAAGACCTGGCACATCCCCTGCCTGGCAGGGGTGAAACAGGCTGGCAGAGCACACCCACAGAGATTTTTTTGTGGCCTCTCATCACAGACACTAGGTGAGTTACCTCTGTAGGCAGCAACAGCAGGAGCAACTTGCTAACTTGAGTCTTCAGTGAAGAAAACCAGAGCCAAAATATTCCACAGTACAGACACAGAACAAAATATAGTGAGTACTTAGCATTTCTGGCTAGTTGTCTATAAACTTTGTTAAAAGATGCAGATTATATATTTCTTTTATAATACTGGCACTATGAAACCCAAAGTAAAATTTTTTAATTGCCACAGTGCCAAGTACTGAGCTATGGAGGGTTTCAAAGTGACTGCAACAACCCCCTCCGTACCCCTCCACGTCTGGGTTTGAAAGGGAACATCTAAGCACAGTGTTTGTTTATGCCAAGATACATAAAGTGTTCTGTTTGCTCCTGGTCAAACTGCCAGGCTTGTCTCAGCTTGAGAGCTTCCAAGTTTTCCTTGTAAAGTGCAGCCCTCTTCTCTGAGAAAGGAGTCAGAGCAGTGCAGCTGCCCAGACTAACCAGCAGGCAAATCTAATTTGCAGTCATGATGCCCTACCTAGATTGGAAAATTAAGTAGGTGCATAAATGTGACAGGTCAATGTTTTATGTAGCCCTTTCAAGTAGAGATTAAGCCTCGTCTGTGTAATACTGTGCCCAGAACTAGCTGTTCCTTTCTCCAGCACATCAGCAGCTTGCCACAGTAAAGCAGTAAGGACCTCCTGTAGTCTCTTCCCTGACTGCAAAGTCTATAAGAAAAAGCTTTATTAAACTTGGGCAATTTGATCATTGAAAGTTAAACTACAGCACCAAGCTAGAATGGCATTTATTTGGTTTTCTAAATACCATAAGTGCAGAAAGGGAGATACCTCCTGCATAGTCACCACTCTCCCCAAAGAGAGCTTTCTTGGGTTACTCTTTTTCAAATGAAGAATATTACCATCTCATCAGAATTTAGGCAGACAAGTTTTTCCATTATATATGCCAAGAACAAGCCACTACTTCACTGCAGGTTGAGATACAAACCTGACAGGTACTTTAAAGTACTGTAGCGAGTCATTGGTCTGGGTCTGTGTGTCTGGTAAGGGACCCTTTAGTGTTCTGTTTTCATCTCTCTGCCTGCAAGTGTTGTCTCAGAATGGCTTTTCTGAAACTTTAACAAGCACGAATGACAAAGCAATTAAGAGAGTTTTGTGGAGAACCGTGGGAGTTTTCTATGAGATTATAATAACTTTATCCACTATCACATCGCTTCTTTTATCCACCACTGAGATACGCTAATAAGCTTTTTGAAACACTGCTGCTCTTAGAGGTTTAGTGAGAACTAAATAATATAAACTGAGGGAGCCCTGGAACTGACCTAGCCCTTATTCACCTCACTTAAAGGCAGCACTAAGGGCTTTGGAAAGCTCCAGAGGAAAAGACGGCAGGATGGATTCCTGGTACTGCACGTGGAACACCCTGGTGACATCCATCCCAGTTTGATATGAATATAGCTGTGTCAGCACAGTTATGTACTGCTTAAGCGATAAAAACAGTAAAAGATTTAAATCAAAACAGCAGTTTGTATTGACGGCTGTTATTCTGTAAAAATGCTAATTCTGTAAAACCACTTTCAAGACCTTGATTTGGGATTTAAGTTGTCTAGCAATAAATTTATTAAAACTACTATAGACTAATGAAAAGGAAGTAACAATAAATAATAAACTTGCATTTTTTCATTTCCTTCTGAAAAGGTTTAGCAAAAAAATAGATAGGAATTACTTTATCAGCTTCTGAAATGGATCCAACTTTTAAGTGCATTGTAATAACCATTTACCTCTGCACCTGAGTGCCATAAAACAGATGATTATTGCAGCACCAAAGAGTTTCATTGTCCCGGTTATTCATTCAAACTTCTGGCCAACCCAGAGTTGTTTGGGAATCATAGAATAGCTGAGGTTGATGGTCACATGGTGCCTTGAAAGGTCATCTAGCCCAACCCCCCCTGCTAACAGCAGGGTCAGCTAGAGTTCAAGACTCTGTCTCTTGGGTATTTGAATATCTCCAAGGATGGAGACTGCACCACCTCACTGTGCAACATGCTCCTGTGTTCAATCTCACTCATATTAAAAAAAAAAAAAAAAAAAAAAGAGTTATGTGTAAAATGAATGAACACTTGTAGTCTTTCAGCCCAGTGAAAATGTGGTCCATATGAGCTCCTGCCTCTCCATCAGATTTCCAGTGCCTGCCTTAGTGACCTTTATGTCCATCTTATGTGTTAGAAGAGACCCATATTTTTCAGCTTCCACGTTAAGGGGGATGGTGTATGATTCTCAGTTTTGCCATCACCACAAATTGTTTCCACATGTATATACAGGACTGTTGCACAAACATTTAATCTTGTGCCACAGTATATTCAGAGTATCATAGTTTTCTTCTTCCCGAGCTTGTGGTTGTGCTGAATAGTGCTATAAAACAGGAGATGGGGTGGATCATTGTAATAATTTTCTTCATTCTTCATGGCATTCAGCACTCTGGAGAGAAGAGAAAGAAAAACAAAAAATCATGTAACTATGTGGTGACTTTCAAGAGATTTCTGTCAGGCAGTACAGTACAAAACTCAGAGAGCAGAAGTACAGCTTGAGTGCCATTGAGTATCAGAGCTTCCAAGGAAGAAGAGAGGAAAGTGGGAGTTGCTCGAAGTTGCTATTTTCACTTGTTTTGTTTTGTTCTGTTCTATAATGGCCTTTGTGACTGTTGAAAGAAGATAATTTGTTCAATTATATTTTTTCACCATCATTTTAACTGACTTTTTACAACTGTTGAGATGGCTGAATGTATAGTTTCTCTTCATGGAAAGGGAGAGAACTATTTCAATCAGCTGCATTTCTTGGCACTTGCACAGTATGTTTCCTATTCTGTAATCTATCTGCCTGGGGCTGCTCTGCAGGGCAGGAAGGTGGAAACTTCCTTACTTGCAACTCCTATGAATTATTAAGCATTTGTTTACATGCCTTACTTGAAGGAAATTCCCCAGAACAACAGAATAAAAATCACATACAATGTACACAACCTTGTCACAGGTGATGGATCAGTGTTACTGTATTGGAACTCTATCATACATTTATATCTTTATATATAAGTATGTAGAACACTATACAACATATATATAAATATATAAACCACTATGTATTATATAAAACACTAACATGATTCAGCCTGTGCACCTCTCACCTTGTTCCGACAAGCTAGTGCAATGCTTACTCCTCTCAGTTTGCTTATACTGGTATGCTGAAAGGGGAGTGATCTGAAATGCGCTCCGACTCTGGTTTTATGGAGAGAAAACCTTGCAACACAGGTTTAAAGCCCTCTCCCTTTCTCACAGACATAAGTGGGGGCGCTTTTTTCATCCCTTTTTAATTGAGTCAGTGCTCCTTCATTACCTCCAAGAGCTGCAATGCAGAAGAGCATTCCTTGTTATAGCAAGCAACCCTGCTGCTGCCATGCGTGCGGAATGTATCTATTCCAGGCATTTTGCTGTCCACAAGAATACCCCCTTAAGGCAAGAAGCGTGGTTTCTTTTCCTTCCTTCCTGAAGGCTGAGAGGGTATCCTGGGAAATCATTGTGCTGTAATTCCCATACTGTTGGGGCTTTTTTTAAAGCATAACTTCCAAGTAGGCAGGACATTGGAGCACATGAACCCAGGTCTAACTCCAATGGTTATTTTGGTCCCTGTAACCTCAGCTAGCTTAGATCCTGTGAGCAGTGCCAGAGTGGCAGCCCCTCAGGAATGAGCTGACCAAGCTTTTGCAGAGTGTGCTGATCTCTGCAATCTGTTCCTAGCTCCCCAGCAAGTGGATGCTAAGTGAGCTCGAGTTTGATGACATGCACAAGCTGATTACTCCCTCTGAAATACCAGCAGAACTGGGAATGTTCTGACATGCAAGAGCTGGTGCCCTCAAGACCTTTCGAAGTTCTCCTTGTCACTGGGAGGAATGCCTCTGGTCTGTGGCTGTACTTCCAGGAAATTGTTGCTGTCTAGGCTTGCATGGAGCTTGTTCCCTTCTTCCAAGGGCAGCTTCTGGGCTGCCTGCTCCTTGCACAGGCACAAGGAGGGCTATAAACTGCTCTCAGAGAAGGAGACAGCTTTGCAATTTACTAGCGTAAGAGAGCTCTGGTTGTATACAGTGATGTTGCTCGAGCGTAGTTTATATGTAATAGTCTTGCCAGGTACAATTTACAGTTCATGTCATTGAATTTACTGATTATTTTTGCAACTGTACTTAGTTAAATTTATGCAACTCTTAGACAACAGTCACAACCACAGGATTTTTTGAGAAACAGTTGAAATTATCTTCAATTCTTATTCTTAAATCCTCTGATATTGTCACTGTTCTCAAAATAATTTTACAGAAATTCTTAACTTAGTTGTAATTCTGGAACAAACATTCATTTCCAATTTGGTTCAAGATAATAAAATATGATTATCATCCTGCTGTTGCAGTTTGATGTACTCCAGAACCCTGTATAGAAGGCAGAGCTTTCCTAGCAGCTGCTGTATCAGATATTTTTTCTTAGTCTCAGATTTAAAGTGAGTTTAGTTTGAAGGAGTTATTGTTATTTTAAATAATGCTAAGGAAAAGTTAGAGATAGGATTTAAGACTGGATGAATGCCAGTGAATATGAATTATTTTAAAGCAGTGGATTTTTATTTGTGTTTGTAGTCTATAATCCAGGTAGCTAATGCCTTCAAATGTAAACATTAAAAGGATGTTCTCTTTTCAGGAATCATCTATATCTCAGAAAATTTAGACATTCACAGGTACAATTAAACTTTCTATTCCAGATTTGTCCTTTTTCTTCCTTTGTTTCACACTCTGGAGCAAAATATTCCCCAGTATTTTTCCTGAATGGGCAGTATCATTATGTTATTGTATATGGGGGACAAAAGGGAGCAGGATAGGGGTTTCAAGTTCCAGTTATTTGGAAATTGTGACATTGAGGTTGTTTGTTTGTTTGTTTTTCCAAAATTGGTGATCTGGTCCTGTGATTTAGAACTTACTCCCTCACGGGATAATCCTATTACCTGATTAATCATAAGGCACTTTGCAGCTAATATTCCTGCAGCTCTAATGTTCAAATCTTAATAATAAGCTTATAAAAAGGCTAAGTTCTGTTCTTCCCACGGGAGTCTACTTTGGTCAGGACTCAAATAGCTGAATACGGACCAAGTTGTGCAAGTACATTCTCAAGTGTTTGCAAATAGTTTGCCAATATGTTTTAATTGTTGACATAATTTCAAGGAATTATGCTGCCTGTATCTTTCAGATTTTTTCGGTATTGTAAATGCTTCTGAACAGATAATTCATATGTACACCTTATGTATTTTATTTTGTGGACCTCAGCAATGAAGTTGAGCAATATGCCTCAAGAAATGAAAATAGGAAATACCACACTGGAGCATATTCATTATGCTGCTGCCTGGCTTTTCATCCAAGATGGCTAAAGCGAGATGCTTCTGACAGAAGTTCAAATAACCTCCTCTTCCCTAATGAATAGCAATTATGTTCAGTAGTAAAAAATAGAATTACAATTTTTATGTAATTTGTCCATGTTTGACTTCCTTAATGGTATGTTACTGTACTCAACAACTGCCTATTAAAACGAATGTCACAGTTTATTTTAGGGGGGAAGGTATTTCAGTTTATGGCTTGGTGTTTAGCAGTGTCATCTTGTTCCACATCTTCAATGAGGTTTTCCACGTCTCTCTGAGTCCTTAATTACCTTGCAGTGTGTTTTTTTGAGGTGGCTACATAGGGTTATCAGTCTCTCAGATAAGACAAGAACACTGATTTGCCATAACATGTAGTATTTTATTCTCCCTATTATCCTGCATATTTGGTAACATTATTTATTCTTTCCTGTAGCTGTATGTGGAGATCATGTCTTGCTGAGTTGTTCAGGACAATATCAAGTTGTCTTTATTGCTAATTTTAAACTTTGCAAGTGTTTCTTTCCTATGTGTAATATTTTGCATTTCTGGACCCTCAGCTTCACTAGTCAGCTTGTCCCACATGCTGAGGTACCTAATTTCTCCTGAAATTTTACACTTCCATTTTAATTTATAATTTCAGATAAATGTGGACCTTACTGGTCTGAAACTCCATTGCTTATCCAATGAACTTTTTATAAAAATAGACATTATATTTGTTACTTCCAGTTCTTTTGCACTTAAATGGTTTTTAATGAAGGACTGTGTATTCTTAGCAGATCAGCCTGTTTATTCTGAAGCTCTTTCAGCATTTTTGGATGCTCACCATCTGGGCAGGTTGACAACTTGCTAACATACTGCTGTCACTATCCAGGCCTTCGAACAGGAAGTGAGAATGGGTCAGAAAGTCCTTTTTCAATTGAAATAATTCAGTAGGAGGCATAAAGTAAGGCTGAGTTGAAAACAACTTTTTAGAATTCAGAAACTGATTTGATGAATGGGAGATTGGGAACAGTAACATAATTATTGCCATCATCCACTTCAGTTTATTTGGAGTATAAATAAACAATTATATGAATATAAATATGCGTATTTAGGGGCAAATTGCTTTCTACTGTAACAAATTTGAAGACAGAAGTATTACACTGCCATAACTAATTGGAGAGATTCAAAGTCTCAAAGCACAAATACAACACCACTTCTGTATAGTACACTGGAGGTCTTTGTAGTTACAGTTCATTTCAGGAAAATTCCTGAATAGAAATAGGGTTAGGTTCGCCTCTGAGCACTTTGTTTAAGTGAACTATAAACAGAGACATGCCTGTAACACCAGCCATTAGAATTCAGAGTCATCAGTAACGAAGAAAAGTTGCCATTAGCAGTAAGTCAGGCAGTGTACCGCAGCTCTGTCTTGAGGAATTGAACTCCCCAAGACCTCGACATTTATCGGTCAGTTTGTGGCCACAAAAACACATTCAGCCATTCTAATCAATAGAGTCTAAATCACAGCTGTACTACCACGCTCAGGTCTCCAGATCAGCGAGTAAGCGAGGAGAAGGCTTGCAGGCGTAGGAAAGGTAGCGGCAAGTGTTGGCAATATGTATAACAAATCGGAGAGAAAGCCTGCTAGGCAGTGGGGGAGGCATTAACAGCTGAGTGAATTGAGTTTTGGGTTTGCACTTTCCATCTGCTGAACCTGGCTTAACTTCTGTCCGGCCCTGGCAGAGCCCTGGCCCTTGCAGTGGGCGGTAGCGTGCTTACCACTCCGTATGTGTCACCATGCTTGAGACTGATGTAACAAAGAGATGTCAAAAGGAAAAAATTCCACATATTAGGATCATGGATGAAGTGCATTAAGTTTGTAAGCCTCTGATTATATTTTGCAAGAGCTGGGTGATTTTCTGGATTTTCAGGGGTCCACACAGGGGGGAACACATTCTGTTTTCATGGTAAGGAAAATACTTCCTTGAAAGGGAAAACTTCCAGACTCCTGAGACTTGCTGTGGGCTGATACTCTGTCCCTTGTAACATTTTGGGCATGATGACTTCTCAGCTTTCTCTTGGTGCTATTGTCAGTCTGAGGACCGTTCGTTACTTCTGTGGTTTAAATATTCTTTATTTTCCATTGAATGCTAACACAATATATTGTTATGCTCATATACATAAATACAGCTTTTAGACAGTGAGCTTCCCACTAAAACACTTCAAAGCATATCACACATCTTATCAATTATGCCAATAATTGTTTCCCATCCTCAAGTGTACTTTGAGTGGCTGTTACAACCTCTTCAAATAAAGTTAAAAAAAAATAAAATAATTAAAATTAAATACAAACCAAAAATACATTTCTGTTTGGTTTTTTACCTTACACAACAAGATTTTTCCTTTCTGAATTTTCTTCTTAGTAGGAAGAATGCATTTTGGAATATTTTTTCAATGGAAAATAAGTGGAAACAAAAAACTCCCAAGTCCTGGACATTACAATAGAAAAAATAAAAAAAGTTACACATGGTGTAGTGTCAGGTATTCCGAATGTATTTTATATATCTCTTCCAGAGTAGAGAGGTGTATATTCTTTTATATTTGTGCTCTATTAAAAATAAAATGAAGTCATTGTAGGAATACAATACAATTCCATTAACCTTTTTTTTATGTCTTAGATGTTAACACGACTAAGCAGCAGCAAGGATCAGCAGTACCCATTAATAACCTTCAGTACTGTCTTCTGTAATACATTTAGTACTTTACATACTCTGTCAGTCACACACAAAACAATTAGGGAGTTCGGAAAATCCATTACAACTACAGAAGACAACCAGTCAGCCAGAAGTAACACAGACCTTGCTGAAAGAAAAGGGGTTTTTTAAACAACATTTTTTAAAAGTATCAACATATATATGATAAAAGGTTCTATTCTAGTTATTGTCTGAGTCTTCCACTGATACCAGAGGGAATACTGAGCAGAGAGCCAGGATGGAATATGGCCTTATGCTCAGATGAGCTGTTAAAATGCCCAGTCTCTGAAATTAGAAAGAAACAGCACAGGGAACCACCTAATGAGCCTTTACGCTCTTCTACGTTAAGGGTTATGAGTTCTGTTCTAAAAATAACCCGGTTCCTCATGTGCTGCAAAGAAATGCTATACTTGCACAGTAAGAAACTGCCTGTAGTCCCTGTGAGTATCCACCTGACATAAACTGACTAGAGAAAGGGATTTTCAAAAGAGAACAGATTTACATTCAGCATTTTATAGTAATTAGTTCACCTTCCAAAAAAAGGATATAAGCATTAAGAACTTTCCCAAAAAATTAGTGCCTGACTACAGGTCAAATTTTCTGCGGGAACCACCAAACCGATAACGCAGCTGCATACTCCAGCAGATTAATCCCTTGCTACCCTCCACCGTACTGCTGTTAGCTTTACAGGCATCATGAATGTAAAATTCTAGTGACTCACACCCTTGCAGGCTTTTAAACTCTTCTTTTAAACCCAGGAGTAACAGTGAATTCCCGTAAGTCTGTCATGTTATTTCAGGAAAACAGTCACAGCACTACTGTAGCATAGGGCATAGCCAGCATGGCTGGCTGGCTTGGAAATACGATTCCATGAAAAAACCTTTCTCAAGGAAGAATTGTGAGACAATATATTGGGGAGTAGTGATTGTAAATAAATGTTGGTAGCAGATTAGCAAGGGTCTCCAACTCCACTTAAATTCATAATATGTCCATAATGAGACGGATACATAGCTATTATCTCTATAATTTGATAGAGAGTGCATGTAGGCAAGTATAATGGGAAAAATCAGATCAAAATCAGTGCATGTAATTCAATAGGACCTTAAGTAAAAGACTGAAACAAAAGACAAGATGAAGCAGAAAACACTTCATGATTTACCAGTAGATTGGAGATGGGTTCATGACTTTGCATTTCATTTCTTTGCCATGCAAGCACTGAAGAAGAAATGGACAAACTGATGTGCAGCCAACATTGAGAAACATTCAAAAAGATTATTTGGGTTCAGCTGGGGTTTGAAATCATGCTCATATAAAACTAAAAATATATAAAGAAAATAAGGTTTGACATATAAAAGAAACCTGTCAAACAAGAGATGATTTTTCAAGACGATTTTTGAAAATGTATTTATTAAGAACAAATTTGGATGCTTCAGCTGTGAAACATAGTTTAAAATCTTTCTAGACACACTGTAAGTACTTATGAAATAGGTAGTTATTAAGCCAATTACTGACCAGAACCCAGGCAGCTATAAATAAAAAGGCATCCAAAAAATTACCATATTAGAGTAGTATTGTTCAAGTGGGATTTTTTCTTTTCAAATAACATTTAATATAAACCCCCTCCATTCTTTATAATAGAAGCATACTGTTCAGGACTGGCTTCTTAAAATACAAATTAATCAGCTCATGTGATTAGCTGACATGCATATGATTAGTCTTATTTGCCAATCAACATCTGTGAATGTTAGAAATGTGTATATGTGGTATTCATGTGTATATTTTAAAGATGGCAGTGGAGCCAAAATGCTTGATAACTTCAAGTGAAGTGCAAAGGTTTCTAAAATAAACTTGAGCTCTCTTCCTGAGCTCTACCAAACCATCTTCAGCAGCAGTGTAGGTTTCTCACAAGTGATGCACTAGATGTATGTAAACAAAAGACTATTTTAAGTTTGAATTTGTAATAGATTTTGATGCCAAATTCAGATTTGGCACAGTTTGACAGATAAAGGTATCCTTCCTGGAGTTGCATATGCTATACAAACTGAATTTATCCTGCCAAATTCAAAATTCCCTGAATTTCAGAAGAGTCTGTTACTAAACTTCATTGCAGGATAGTAGAAAAAAATTATTTCACATTCGCTAGCTTCATTCAGAATGAGGAATAAATTCATTGAAGATTAAATAATTGCAATTACAGTGAAAAGACGACAGGGACACACAGAATTCATGCAAGTGATGTGTGACAGTTCAGCTATAGAAATATTAGTAGCTGAAAAATAAGCTGTGCTTCTAGCTTTCAGCATAGTAACAGCCCCAGTGTTATACAAGAGATACATTTTGTGCTGCTTCAGCATCAGGTGGAGAAAGACACACCTTTACTTTGTCTTTTATTCTGCTGATTTTTTTGTAAATTTTAGAGAATTGGGTGCTTCCAGCTATACACAGTACAAAGCCCCATCCTATAATTAGATGTGTATAACTGAACCCTTCATCCTGTAGCCAGATCTATAAAACTAAATACTTTTTCTGGGTCGAATTCTGTTTAAATCAGTGAAGCTTCACATAACTGCAAGGATACATCCAGGTGATAATTTATAGGCTTATGTTACAATGCAGTATTTTTATCAAGAACTTCTCTTTATATGTAAAACCCACCTGATCTTCAATATTGGGCATCTTCTCTGCAGTACAACACTTCTTGGGTTTATTTTATATGTGTATAATATATACACAAATAAAAAGTATCACCTGCAAATAATATTTGGAATGTGAAAGACACAAAATGTAAACATTTTATTTGGCAGTTTTTTCAAACAGGTGAATAAATAAATGGAAAAGTACATCTTAATATTCTTTATAGCAACAGATGCAGTTGCACACATATTTACATATTGTGGATGCAAAGAACAGTTACTTTAATTTCCTTTTGTTAAAAAATGCAACTTCCAACACCACTAGACTTGACAATTAAAGATGAAGATACTAGTAATACTTTGTTCTAGCAATCTCAACTTTTAAAGGCATTCATTTGGAAGTAAGATAAGAGAGTCATCATGCATTTAGTTCATTTTGTCCTCTTATGGTAGAAAGTCTGATGTAATCTCAGAATTATGAGTGTCATGCGCTTAAGTCAACTATGACATGTTTATAAATCAATGTAGTTCCCTTAAAACTTGAAGCAAAGAGAAAATCTCGTTTATCGATGGAGACATGTATGAAGGATCTTGGTGCCTGTACGTTTAATTCTTGAAACTTCACAAATTTTGCCTTTTCCGCATCCCAATAATAGACTTGAGTAAAAGAATAATCACTTCCAAGAATGGCATATTGGTAATTACTTATCTGAAGTGGTTGGAATACCATTGACCCTCGGGATGGCATCCTTTGTAAATCCAGAAATGCTGAACCACCCCATTTCATTACTTTAGAGTCCCCAATAAATCTTGTTAAGCAAATGTATACATCCTCTTTCACTTTGAAATGTTTCACTGCATATGCATCTTCCATATCTTGGATGTCAAACCGCTTAACAAATTCATTTGTTCCTTTGTTCCATTGATATATTACAGGTCTTTGGGAACTACTTGACAGAATTAAATGTGGTTTGCCAGATATTTCAAGATACTCCACATCAGTATCTCTGTACCAGGCATGCAGAGACTGATGGGAATAAAATCCATTCCCATTCCACTTGTAAACTGTGGTGAAACCAGCCTTTGAACTGTCTGCAACAACAAAATACCAGTCTTCAGCAATCCTGAAAGTTTCAATGTCATTGGGTTTTCGGATTTTAAGGATTTCAATATCTTGAATTTTTATAAACTTATTAGCAAAAATATCTCTTTTATATATGTGGGAGCCTCCAAACAGCTGTGCGACAATGACATACAGCTGACTCTCAATAACTATAGGTTTACACACAACAGTCGAAGTACCTATAAAAAGAAAAGTAAAAGACAGGGTTAGCACCACTTTTTGGATCAGCTGTTGGAATGTTATTTGTCAAGCTGTATTCATACCTGTAATGTTGTCATAATTCCTGAACATCACTTCCACATGGTCCCATTCAAGAAAGATGCATTTTCCAGTAAAAGGCTGAGCAATAACCACGTGTTCATCATTCATATATGAGAAAGTATCTACTGACAGAGACTGGTATGGCAGGGACTGATAAACTTCAAATTCTGCAAAAGTGCACACAACAGATGATAATTATAGAGATACTTTACATACTGTACTGAAAAAAAATCTGCTTATCAGATACCAATGTTTTACAAATTACAGTATTTCATCACTAGTCCAATTTTCCCATTGAGAAAGGAGCGCTGCAATTTGATTTTCAACTTTTCTTAATCAAAAGAGGTGCTGTTTTATGTTCCAGTTCTCCAAATCCTTATGTAACATATTAAAGTCTGAGTAGATGCCGCAATATAAGACCCCGATCACAGATGATTCCCATGTCAGACTTACACCTGCACAGAATTCATATTGATTTTAGTGGAAGTTCCATCCAGGATGCAGACTTCCTGCTAGAATGGGCTCTAGAATGAAAACCTATAGCTTTGACTTCAATTTAACGAGATTAAATAATTTGAAGCACATTACCTGTAATAATGCAATCAAATTCTTTTGGAGAGAGGCTATTGATTTTGCGCTTCTTATATTCTGCTGGGCTTTCACAGTAAATGTCTTCAACTGTTGCATTGGTGCTGCCCAGCCATTCCACTAACCACTTCAGTTTGCAGTCACAATTAAATGCATTGCCTCTAAGATCTCTACAACAAATCAATCATGCATTGAAAATAAGTAGTCAGCTGATGTATTCCTCCTTGCAGGACAACAAAACAGGATCATGTTAAATATGTGCCCTCTTGCTTATTCTCACTTGATGCCTTCCTGGCTTAATTTGTCCTGACCCGTAGTTAAATCTACATATCAGAACCCACACAGATTTAATTATATTAAGGTAAACAAGGACACCTTAACTTGATGATCAGCTGGAAATTTTTGTTGATTTCCCCAAGTTTACAGGCCCTCAAAAGCCTACAAAATTATTGACCCCTGTTTCTTTTGGACTACCCTTTCCCTATAAGAGCATTCTAGATAACAAAATAGAAATTAGCATAACCTTATGGTCAGCCACTCAGTATTCACTGTCCCCTTTAGATATACTCATTTAGGGCTTTAGGAGACACAAGCAAAGGTGTTCTGTTCAAGTCTTTTACAGCTGTCTTGAGTTAGATTTCCGATCGATCGTATGTACAGGAACAGGCAAGCGCCAGGACCAGACTGTGTAACCACCTGGCCATGATCAGTCGTGCCAAGTAACGCCACCAGATACACTGACCATCTCCACATCTTACTACTGCAGCTCTACGCCAGGAATTCAGCCTACCTTGTGACTAGAAGGAGCAGGCTTTTTCTGTGCTTATTATCCCAAATCAGGTGAACCAGGATTTGGTATAGTGTAAACAGGATCTATTTCAGTGAAGCAACTATAGGATTTATCTGTTTATTTATATTTTGTATTTTTACTGGTATTTGGTTATATTTAAACAAACTGATGTTTTGGTTTGGTTGCAATTAGATTTAGTATAGGATATGGTACTTACTAAGACACATGCTTTTGTGATACAGGATAGCTTTCCCAGAAATTACTTGCACATTAAAATATTACTCCATTAAATACCTTCCCCTCATGCCTTGCTTTCTCATGCATCCCTAAGGATACTTCCTTCTTATTCACAAAGTATTAATGAACATGCAGCTTCATTACATAACTACTAACAATATTACTTATCTTCATAACTGGTGGAATATTCAGAACTAATGTAAATTCTCAACAACAGGAGAGGAAAAAAAAGAGTCCTACCCATTCTGTGTGATCTCTATCCAGTAATAAAATCCCATTACATGCTACTGGTTTGAATGGTTACTCAGAATGTCCTCTAAAATAAACTCCTTATACTTTTAGTATAATTAATAGATTAATTAATTGCTTTCTTACACATTTGTTAAAGAATCCAAGCCTTTGAATATGTCTTTTGGAAGGGACTGGAGATTATTATTTGCAAGACTCCTGTAAAAGAAGACACTTCAGTATTAGTGCTAGTTGATGAAACTACACATTTTTGCAAGGTGTAATATACTGTGTGTGGTTTTTTTTTCTTATGGTAAAGAACACTGGTATTCTCCAGCACTTAGTTGTAAAAGATTGCTTTTAAGGCTAGCTCATTTACTTTGTGACTTTTCCTTCCACTAAACTGCCAAGCCTCTTTCTACTTTCACACTCTTCAGCAGCCTTGCAGCATTTACAATACCTCACTTAGCAGAGTAAAAAGTGCAATCACCTTTGGTGTTTTGCCAATGCCATTTAACATTTTAAAACAATTAGTCATGATTGGATCTACTGACATTTTCCTTATGAGATCCCAATACATGGTGTTCATATTACTGCACTTTCCCCACTCTCTTCTATCTTTTCTGGAAGGAAAATCTTGGTACTATGTTACATTTTAATGGGTTTAGGTTTAGCTCATAGTTTTTGGAAATATGCAGTAATAGACAATAAATTGCTGATCAGCATGAATTTCTTTCCTGGAATGTGAGTGTATGAGTATAGGACCAGCAAAAAACTGACATTAATTCCCAGTTTTTAATATTGGGAGAACTCATTTCAATTCAGTGAGTATTCTAGCTAGTAAAAGTGATGAGGAAATGTGAGCAGGCTTTAAATAAACAATATATAACATTTCAGTCAGACATATCTGTGTGAGTCCACCAAAGGTCTTGGAGATGTCACAGAGGGCATGACAGAAAAAGAATGATGTTGTATGGTATAGTTTACACCTCTTTCAATTAACAAAATTATTTATTATTTATGAGAAGAAACAAAAATGGAAAGAAATTATTCCAGTTTAAGATCCCAGTTAGAATTTGCAGCTAGTAAGACTTAGAACCTCTTCTGTTTTAATTTGTAAACATAAAAGTTATTTATTAACCACCATTTTTTTAGCCCAGCAAAGACAGGCATAAACTTACATTCAAGAACAGGCCCAGATGTACTAGATCTGCTGCCTCATTTAAAATTAAGTGTTTGCCTTATCAGGAATAGTAACTACGAGATGATTCCATTAGTCCATTCTGACTTCACCACTTTCAAAGTACATCTGATTGTAATACTGTATGTGTATGTATCATGTGCTTCACTTATGCCTAATTTTATGCTCAAGAACAATTCTTAAAAGTCAGGTGACTCACATGGAGAAAGCTTTGTGGACTTGCAAGCTGAGACAAGTTTAATGCCCTGTATAGTTTTTATGTATTATTACATAGCAAAATGAAAGGGATGATGTACTTGGAAGTAGCAGTGGTTCCCCACTGCCATGGGAGTATGACTGACAGAAAAATTTAAATGAGTTTATGCATTTGTCAATTTTTGAATGAAAATTATGTATTTTATATTTCACTGTTAAAAAGCATATTTATATATTAGAAACCACTGGCTTGTCTAGATGGTGCTGGTGTTTGGTGCTGGAACTGGCTTTATAATAAGAGAGTAAAGGTTGACTCAAACATGCATTTAAACTTATGATCACAGTTCTGAAAGAAATGCAATCAAAATTATATATTGGGCATAGAAATTATCATCCCATGCTAACTGCAAGATTTTGATATCAAATTAGTAAATTACTTTAAAAAATGTTACTATTCTCTAATTTTTCTGTTCTTAAATCTATTCTGACCAGAAAATAAATCCTGTTGCATAACAATAAATATTAGATGGCTCTCTTTTACAGTGAGGACACACTGTAATTATCAAAGGTAATGGCATTATAAAAATACAAATGTTTGGATAGCTTACCGTATTGCAAAACTAATGTTGTGAAAAGGAAGTGAACAGATTAGACAGAACAAAGTTCATCTTATCTAACTTCATAGAACTCATTTCTATGCTTTTTTACTAAGATTCTTTTTAATATATTTTATGTACACAAGTACTCCCTTGTTTTTTAAATGAAAAATGCCTCGGGGTGCCAAATGATTATTCTTAGTATGTATGTGCAATTTCCCCCAAAGGATGGGGAATGGTTCTGCAAGCAGATTAAACTAGTCACATTCTGTGGTGCCTTTGCAGTTATTTTCCGCAAAGTTCTCATTGTCTTTGTGAATAGCACTCCGTGGACAATAGCAACATGATGCACAAGTCTATATCCCAAAAATATGCGTGCAAATGGCAGTGGCTCCTCAAACGTGGTACTGTCTTTTGCATATGTTTTCTCTTGTGATACTCCTGAAGCCTCCCCAGAAACCAATGTAGCAGGCAAGATGAGATGTTACTCTTGGACTGTATGCTCTGTGGAGAAGAAACTGTGCCTTCCTCTGTGTTAGAAAAGCAATTTTTTCACTGGCAGCAGCAGCTACTAAATAAGTAAATGAATATGATAAATAATGTACTGAACCCATTTGTGAATATAAAGCTATTCATGTGCATAAATATTTTGAAGATAGGGTCCCACTTACCAGCCTTATCCAACTATCTGCGTTTTTTAACAAGAATATAATTATGCCTGTATCTTTAATATGGGTTGTTATGGGATGTGCACAGCCTTTTTATGTACCTTTTCCCCTCTCCTCTCTCTTTCCTCTTCCTCAGACCTTGAGCCATTCCACAAGTAACTTTATTTACATCAGTAGTCACAGTAGGCTTGGTTTCAGCCAGCTGTAAGTCTTGTTCTGACCAAAAAGGAAAGAGTAAAATGTTTTATGGTACATTTACTGTGTGGTAAAGGATGTGGTGAATTGCAATTCCACTATTATATTTATACATTAACTATTTTAAATGTAACCTTTGCTTTCTCTCCTCTGTCAAAATATATGAAAGAAAAAGTTAAATGACCCTGTTCCAAAACCGTCTTGGAGGTTATCATGTTAAGGCCAAAAGGTCAGAATCCATTCCTCTATCTATGACACACAACCCAACAGAGATACTTTAGAATGCAGATGCTGAGAACTGGGTATAAACCCATGTTGGGCACACTACACATGCTTTAGTCTCCCTTTATTCCAGTATTTTTGTATTTTTTTCTGTCTTCTTATAGTGTGTATTGTGCTTTCAATAAATTTATTCCTTGCTGAAATAAAATTATTGCTAAAAGATAAACCTTCTGTAAAGTAAGAGACAAAAGCCTGTCTAGAAACGGTCTCACCAGCTCAGAGCACAAGGATGCCACTCCTGTGTTTGCAGTGAAATGTTGTAGGTGTTTGTTGCCAGTGTGTGTTTCGCCTGCTGAGCAGAGTGTGAGAAATGCCCCTGCTGGGGTGGGCATAGGGTGAATTGATCCCAACAGCCACACTGGCATCCAGAGTGCCTTGGGCTTTGTCCTCTTGGCTAATGCAGCAAGGGGCTGCAGCATGTCAGAGAGCAAGGGTTGGCCAAGATAGCCAAAGGGCTGAGCAGCAACACAAGGAATGTTGTGCAGACCCCAGTGTCAGTGTGTGACAGATCCCGACTGTGAGATGCTCTTGCTTGCGTGCAGAAGAGGACAGGGTGCAGAGCAGGGCTTTGAAGCCAGTCCTGCTGGAGTCTGGCTGCTCCACTTTACAGTGAAGTGGAATAAGTGGATCAGTAAGACATAATAAATGCATCTTGTTGCAAGTCTTTGATTTAAAATTGTTCTGGGTGGGAATTTTCAAATTTGATTTGGTCAAATTCTTTTGGATACCGTTACTAGCTGAAGTGGACATGGGTACAGGCAGTGATGGCCTGTCCCAGGAGTGCTGTAAATGTTCTTCTGGATCCATGCCAGACTGGGGTGCTTGGGAAGACCTGTGCATTCATTCCTCAGCCTCTCACCTTCCTAACCACGGCTCCCACTTTCCTCCTCCCCATGTCCCAAACTGGGACTCACCTCGTCAGTGCCAAGATTCCCAACCCATACTCCTTTCTCTCTGCTCCTACATGCTCAGTTGGAAATCCCCAGTGCTCTGAGCAGGGAGCTACTGCCAAACATGTACTGTTTGGAAGCTGTTCTGGTCATTGCCTTCTACACATACCACAGTTTGGAAGTCTTTGGTGGAAACACAAAGATTAACATTCTAATCAAATTGCTATTAATACCACTTAAGCAAATATAAACAGATATATATATCAAAATAAGAAATTCAACAACACAGTGGTTCAGTTACTGTATTAAATATATCAAGTAATATATCCAACCACTTTACTTACAGGTGAATTAAAGATTTCAGTCCTCTGAAAGTATTTCTTGAAATGGACTTAATGTTGTTGTTCTCTATGAACCTGTAATGGGTCGTAAAGTCATTCTGGTCAAAGAAATGCCTGGAACTTGGAAGCCCACCCACTCTATTCAATAATCCCAGGAAATATACTTTTGTCCACTCACAAATATTCTAGATGAGGAAGGCCCATGAAAGCATCATCACTGATAACATCAAAAGTGTTGGACGTAAACAACCTGCATAAAGAAGTGCAAAACAAAAGAGCAGCTTTAGAAAATGGTTCAGCAAGCCATGGTCGACCAAATTTCCACTGCCTGGTTTTATGTTTTTTTCTGTGCACTATAGGAATGTAAGGCTGATATACAGCACCATGGTCTGGTGCAGAGGAAAGGACCCAACAATTGTCTGCTGGGGCTATCTGATAAAATTCCATTGACTTCTGTGGAATGTAAACGTGGGTTTATCATGCCAGTAAAACAGTGGGATTGTACAAGTGCTTCTGGAGATATACTAGGACAACAATGAGATGTTCAAGTACTACAGAGTTTTAAATTCTCTTGGTTTAAATTGCTGGTTAGCCAGACATCAGGTTGAATTTGCACCACTGACAAGTAGGAAAATCCCTCCAGTTATAGGTTAACTTTGTAAACTTATTTAAACTGAGGGTACTGAGAAGTTACTGAGCAAAAAAAAAAGGAAAATCTCTTCATTTAGGCAGTGTTCAAATCAGAATTGGTTTTAAGACTCTGTTGTTCCTTCTGGAGATAGCTCTTAGTGTGTGCATCTAAGAGTAAAAATATCAGCAACACATTTAATTTTATGTAATTTTGTAAGCATTAAAAGTGCACTAGCATTGATTTTTCCAGTGTTATTTATGCCTATCAGCCATGTTTGCATTTGTCCATTTTAATTCAGCTCTGGACTGCCACAGACTTAATATGGTGAGACATCATCAACTACGATGAACTTTATTCCAGTGGAATTCTTGATGCACATCTATATTTTAATCAGTTGGACCTGATGGATAAATAGATTCATACTATGACGTCCTTAGACATTCAGGAATGCAAGATTTCCAAGTACAAATTAATCCACTTAATAAGTCCATCTCTTATTTTAAAGTTTTCATTAAGACGAAATTGCAGTTGATTTATTTTCTCACTTGACTATTACAGACTGTGCTTTTTCCACTTCAAGTATGTTCCTTTATGAATTGTATAAAAAATATAAGCAGGAAATTCTTCCTTAATGTCAGAAATAAGAAATACTTCCATTTTAGAGAAAATAAGTATTTTTGTAAAATATCTGAACCAGAAGACCAATTTAGTAAATCCTGAAACTAATTTTACTTTTCTGATGTGATTTCACTGGATGATTTTTCCTTGTATGTACTCTAATGTATAATTTAAAGAACAGAGTAGTATCTCTTTAAATAGTATAGGTACTGTAGAGATTGCCAGGCTTACAGCATAGGTCTTGCACTTGGTGAGCTCATTTGCCTCCCGCCTCATACCTCTCTCCAATGGCTGTGTCACATGTATTTAAAGCACAAAGTGGTTTTTCTCCCACTCTCTGACCTCAGACCAGGATTTGCTTGATCTGAGACCCACCAGCCAACTACTTCTCAGGAGAGAGACTGAAGGTACTGCACTGTAACCAGGGATTAGATAGTTTAGCAGGAACTGTACAGTGATAGCAGGTACGAATCCTGGTGCCATGATTCCCTCCCCTCTTTCTATGGGCTTTCATGTCATCAGTTTATAAGGGCACTCTCAGCACGTTGCTGATACACAGAGATACAAGTGCTGGCGATGACAGCAGGGAGATTGTCTCTATATTTAGGAAACGCTCCTGCTGGCACTTCATCGTAGCTGTGTAGGTTCTTTGTATTTTTGTTGTCACATGAAGAGCACAGGGCATACCATCCATACTACACAAGAAGAAAAGCTCTCCTGGCCTGGGAGTTACAAGTAGTGTTTAGCATGAGACCATGATTTTTTCAGAGACCACTGCCGCTACTACATTAAAAATAGTAGTAAATAATAATAGCAGCAGACATATTCCATATTTAGACTGGTGCACTGGAGATACCAAATGGACTTCAAAAATGTAGTGCTGGAGACTAGTACTATTTCTATATGTCTTTCTATTAATATATAAATACATACAGTCTTCTAAATCTTGCTGTTGGCTAAATTAAACATACCAAAACAGCTATAATCATGCAAAGCTAAAACTTACTACAATTTTTAATTAACCTGAGTTTTCCATATTCTTATGTCCCTTACTATCTTCTGCCAAAGATGAAAATTTTTCTTTCCCATATACAAACTGGAGTATTGTCCCCACAGATACAATCCTGCTCCTATGGTCTAATGTTAAGGAGTCATTTGCCTTAGATCAGCAGCCTGACATTCCAAAGATGGCAAGCAGCTCAACTACCATGTTAGAAATATATCTGGAAACCCGATCACTCATCAGAGCCCATAATGGAACAAAAACTGCTTTTGTGGGGTCATAGGTTTTGTTGCAGCATTTATGGACAGCAGCGTAGAACATGCGTTTCGGTGTACGGCAGAAATGGAAATTATTATTATTACCAAAAGGCCATAAAGCCGTTGCCAGACCCCACTGTGCCAAGCACTATAATAACTCGAAATAAGATCACTGTGTCTGTCCTACTCCACCCTACCCAGTTCAGCCTGCCTGGCAGTGGGATCGCTAAGTGTAGGTGGTGTATCGTAGCCAAGAGAGATAATGTCCTACTCACTCTCTTCAGAAACAAGCTCCACCAATGCTGCTGCTTTTTTTTTTTCCTCTCCTTTGAAAGGCCCATTGCAGGAATTATGTGAAATGTGTCCCTTTTGTGATCTGTGAACAACTGGGAAAAGATTCTCTGGAATAAAGCACCATGGAAAAGCATTTAGGTTTCCATAGTAACTGCATTTACCTATTTACCCTGTATCCAAAATTGCACAGTATGTCTGCACCTCCTTATCAGCTCCACTTGAGGTAGCAGAGTACAGCCAGGGTCAGGGCTTCAGCTATCGGTATGCCAGCAGTTTAATTTAACAGTCATAGGGCTCCAATACATCAACATTACACCTCTGACCACATCTAGAGTGCACGGGAAGTCAGCTTGGGACAGACATCCGATTTTGATTTTCATCACATCGGGGAGTCTGTCTTGCCGGATTTCTGAGACAAATCTGGGTGTGTGTCAGCCTGGCAGCGCATCCACTATAAACAGTTCAGGTTACACCCCCTCTACCTCTATATAGCTCACAATTATATAATCGTATGCCCACACTTCTAGGAAAGCTTGTGAGCCTGTAAAAATTCTATGTTGAAATGCAGCTAATAGTTAAACATCCCAAAATACTCTTTTCTGTGTATACCTCATTGCAGTATTTGATTTTGAAATAACTGCTTTAATTTTTTTTACTGGAAGAAAATCTTCATTACTTTTAGGCATAAAACAACAAACAGGGTCAAATCCAGGTGCTATGAAGGCAAAACTCCCACTGAAGTGACTAAACTTTCCACAGAAGTCAATGGCAATTTTACATGGAAAAAGACTTCAGGACCTGTCCCACTGCCATAAGGGGCCTGATCTGAGGGGTTCTGAGCTCACAGTCTTATGGGAGTTACAAATGGAGAGCTTTATACTGGGAGCAGGTCCCAGGACTGCAGAAAAGAAACGAGTAGTTGTTGCAATGCTCAAGTCCCTACTACAATGTTAATTAAAGTATAATGAAGATAACAAACATTGTCACCAAAAGCTTCAGCATGTAATCATTCCAAGTAGCACTGACAACAGATAGCCTTACAAAATACTAAGTAGAAACACTTCAAAAAATCAAACATGTACTGTCTTTCAAATTGCTAAAAAGTCTTGTATTTTATCATCTAATGAATCTTCTGCTGATGCTTCCTATAAAATTAATACTGAGACCCTTTCTAAAATCTTTAGGAATACATATACATTTCATAACAAAAATTGTATCATATAAATATTTCTCACAGAAGCTGCAGAGATGGTGTGAGCAAAAAACTCCCTTCTGGGATTTTAGTAAAAGCAGATCTCACAAAGGATCTGTAAAGAAGGAAAAAACAACCATATATTAATGTAGCATCATATATCCATGGTTATAATACTGATCTGGTCATCACAGAGAATTTTTTTTATATAAGTTAAAAAAAATACCCCCCCCCAAGAAAAATAATGTTGCAGGTTTCATGTAGTACAGAGGAAGGTATAAAATGAGATGTGCGCACATACACAGACACACAGACAGATGAAAGAGATATAAAAATCAAGATTCAAGGATGCAGCACAATTTTAACACATTAGCTGATGATTCTGAATGCTGGAGGTACTCCCTGCAGCAAGCATCCTTCTGTATGCACTGAAAACACCACACATCGTAGTTCATTTTAAATCATAAATTAAATAACCAAATGCTTACAGCCCTTACAGTGAGATAACATCAGGCGGAACGCTGCGAGGAATAGATCTGGCATTTTCACATAAAGCATTATCTTTGGTACAAGTACACCAGGCAGGACATTTTGGCTTCACTGGTTTCTTCCCTTCAGTCAGCAAAAGCACAGATAAAAGGCATAAGAAATAAGCAATTCTTCTAAAGGGTCTGCTGGCATTTCCCATTCTTTTGATCCGCTCTCGTTCCAGCCAGTTGAAAGAATATCCCAAAACATGAACAGGGTTCTTTATTCAGCCATTGGATGTCTTTCTATAAGTCCAGGTCAATATTTGTCTCTGCTTTCCCAACCCTTTTCTTTCTCTTTCACTCTGTTTTTGTAGACAGAAACCTGCAGCTGATCTGTATGTTTCCACTCACTCAGGCAACGTACTGCTCAGAGAAGAGACCTGCGAGGTGCTGTAAGATGGGGAAAATCCAACCGGCTGAAGGGAAAAAAAAAAAAGGAAGGAAGGAAAAAAAAAAGACTTGCATCACCACAAAAACACTGAGCACAACACAGCATTAGATTGCAAAGTGATGTAACTGAGAAATACACTGCTTTCTGTTTTCACAGGGAGGCCCTTTCCCTGTTACCAAAAATAGTACAGCATTATGTTTTGCTGGTGGGTGGGTGAGTGGGTGTGGGGTGGAGTGTATGTGTGGGGGGGAGAAATCAGTCATCTCTTACTGGATCCCTACAACCTCGTGAACCTTTCAGAATTATGCTTCACATATTTCAAGCAGCAGAACTAACGGCAGTATCCACAGGAAAATTAAATCGAGTGAAACCATCAAAAGCATTGCTGCAGAAGCTGTTAGATTAATTTTTATCCTTAGCCTTTATTGCACATATTTATACCACTGAAAAACAAGCTGCCACACATGGAAAATATTACAATGTATGAGAGAGTGCCTATGACTGTCATTCCTAAACAAAATATTTTCTCATGCAAAATAAGATCCCAAGTAACTGCAGATTTTTATTTCCTTTTTTTTTTTTTTTTTTTTTTTTTTTGGAAAAAAAAGGATCTTTTCTTTTTTTTTTTTTGGAAAAAGAAGAAGCCTTCTTATTTGTTACATATTTCCCGTGCTGGTTGAATAAAGTGGATCAAGCACAGCTCAATATGGACAACATTAATTTGAAGTTCAAGTTAAAATATTTATTTACTTGGAAGCTGTTTTGATCATTTTAGATGGAAAAAAGGAAAATTGTTATTTAAACACCAGTTATGTTAAATGCGTACTTAAGAATGGATCTTCTTTGAAAAGTGACAGGATAGGGATGGATCCTGGTGGTAATGATGAATCTTTACAATACTGCCTGAAGGCTGCAATTCAAATGAGTGAAAGGTGTGGCATGAGGACCCTGTAAGATACAGTTCTCAGCCTGAAGGCTTTACAGTAAACTACAATAAATATTTCATAGGGAACTTAAGCAGCACCTAAGTGTTATTATATTAAGAATGGTAAGACAAAACTTAATGAAAGCCAAATGGCTGGAAAGCCATATGGGAGGATTTTTTGTTTTCAATATGTGATTGCTATTAGAAGAGTTTTGCAAACTATGACAGGTCTTAACACTTGCCCGTAGGACTGTTTACATTACACAGCTCACAAAGCCTACTAGGGTCAACCCAATGGTACAGACATTTAGCATGGTCAGGCTTACTATTGGCTCCTTCACACAGATGTTGTCTCCTCACCAGGAGATGCTTTATCTCCTGATGAGATCCCTCAATTTCTGGTTACCTCTCCCTTGATTCCACAGGGCCACCTGGCTCTGGCCCATTGCTCCTGCTCTACAGGCCATGAAATCTCAAGATCAACACTGGGCCATGTCTGTCTTCCTCAGGAACAATGCCAGCAAGGCCCCAGTGCATATCCAGATATGGGTGCCCAGCAGGAATTTGATATGCTATGGGTGAACATACGGCAAAGGGGAACAACAGCCCACAAAACTGCAAGAAATTCAGTGTATGAATACAAGGCAGGACCCCAACATTGCTGAATCTTTGACTGGGCAGTGGCTGAGGTCTGTCTGCCTGGGATGAGAGGAGATGCACAGAGCTCACACCAGGTGGTGGGGCTGCATCCTTTGAGGGACTGGGTGCAGGCAGAAATGTCCAGAAACCTTTCAGAAGCAGATGGCCACCCTCAAAGGCCGTGCCGGGAGAGGACTGCAGTGCCTGTGCATGGCTTCCTGCCAGGCATCCGTGCCTGTGGAAGAAAGGGCAGCTCGTGCTTTCTCAGCTCCCTCGCTCTCTGCGTTGTGTTTTCATAAAGCTCTTTATTAATTTAAGTGAGGGCCCATGTTTTTGCTCTTAAGAAAATCTTCCCTGTCAGCAGTCAGCAATTCTCCTGAAGCAGAATTGACTTCATCAAAGAATGACAGAAACCTGTGTTATTTCTGAGCCCTTCCACCTTCTGCAAGAAAATGGTACAGAATTACAGTAACCAAAGCACTGAAATAATTATTAAGCAAATGTCAATGCCTTCCCCTGCATATAAAAGTTACTTCTTGCTCTGGAAATGATCTAATTGTATAACTGAGAAGGGATTTGTGGGACTTGCATAAGTAGGGTACACCATCTTCTCCCCTCCAAGACGTCCAATGGCACAGACTTGTTGAGGTGAGAACAGAAAATTCTCTAACTTTTTTTCCTGAAAGAGAAGAGGCCTGTTGTTGTTTGTTTGTTTATTCCTGGCAAAGCTACCCATTGCCATGGCAATATTTTGCCATTGATGGTGAAACCCCGTGTTTCATTTCCTTTGGCTCATTCACTGAAATCCACCATCAATTACCTAGGCATTTCTCTTTAGTCAATCCTCTGACCACATTGTGAACCTCCTGAAAACTTTGCAGTGTAGCCTTTTTTTTCAGTAACAAAAGTACATTCTGCAGCAGAGCAGTAACCTGACTCCAGTTTTGTCCATGCCGAGAACCGCCTGGAAGTTAGTTTTCTATTCCAAACTACATGCCAAAACAACCGCTTTTTCCAAAATTGCAAATGTTGTGAATAACAATTCCATCAAAAGAGAGGCATAATTTTCCAGGGGCCTTTTCTGCCAAGCTCAGCATCTCATTTCTTGCCATGCGGTAGTTTAAAACCACATTGGTTCGTGGATTTCCAGTGGCACAGCTTCTCCCCAGCCCCAGCGACATTTGGCTCACCCTTCGCGATGCCATCGCTGTTTGTTTGCTGGCCAGCGGAGCAGGCAGTGGCCTGCTGTGCCCACGGACCAGCGCCTGCCTCTCGCTCCCCGCTTGTTTTCCCGGGTGTTTCAGGTACTGAGTAGGCACAATGGGATTCAAAATTCATTTATTTTTCTTTCAGCAAGGTTCCAGCAGGGGGGATGAGGGAGTTGTGGATGCGTTCCGCGGTCCGCTTCCCATCACTTGACGTTCTGGCCGAAAAACCCGCACCTTGCGGTGCCGCGGAGGGGCCCGGCGGGCGGGCATGTTCCGGGATGGCCCGGGGGACCCCGGCTGAGGCCCGGCACGGGCGCTGCTCCGCCGCGGCCCCGTATCCCGGCAACCCGGGGCCCGGGCGGCGCCCGCCCAGCCGCGGCCTCGGCCGCCCCTCGCCTCCCGCGAGGTCAGCTCTCGCTGCGACAACGGAGGGCTCTCCCGGCCCGAAGCCGGGCGGCCCCGGTGCTTCTGCACGGCTCTGCCGATATATTTCACCTCTTCGGTGTTGAGCCAACTACGCCCTAGTGACCCATCGTCCCCCACGCGGTGGCTCTCTACGTGGTATCAAACAGCTTGTTTCTTCCAGTGTATCCAAATGGCTTGATAACAACATTTTTTGATGATAGTCAACCATTTAGTAACAAGCGTGGTGCAGGTATATGACAGTAAAAATTAAAGCTACTTTTGCCTGCTGTCACTAGAAGTATTCACCACCCACCACTGCCGGTGCTCCAGACTTACCACAACTTCTGTGGCTTGGTTTCTAGAGCAAAAATATGCATTTATTATTAGTAGTATTTACTAAGCATACATTTTTAGCAAGTGTTCTCCAATATCTGATTAAAATGTGAATACTTCTACAAGTAAACGTGTTTGCTACAATATTTGAGGAAAGCAAACACAAATGTTCAGAACATAGGACCAAAAATTATTTTTAAAAATATTTAATATTTTTGAGGGATAAACTCTACTCCAATGACTATATTTGCAAATTTGCATTAGACCAATATGTTTTTATTACCAATATATGACAAAATTTGAATAAGCTTCCTGTGGTTCATGCTCAGTACATTTCTCTTTGCAGATACATATACTGTTAGAGTTGTCCTTAATTTCATCCTGTTTTTAGAAAACTGTGTTGCCTTTTTTCTGATCAGGATGAGCTGCCTGCACATATGTAGCCTAATCGAAAACCCGCTGATGATAATGATGATGAGACTTTAGTGAACTTTACTGTCCTTGGTGTTCAGCCCATAATATTACACCACACAGATGGGCAATAGTCCGAATCACGCTCAGTATTCATGGATCTCCTAAAGAGCAAAACATTGTCATTGCTAAGTTACCACTGTGTTTGGAGCAGAAGGATTTTGAGATCAAAGACTCCTACAAACATGAGTCTCAGTTTTTTGCTCTCTCAGTGCCACCCTTTTAACAAATTCTGTAGCAACTGGCAAATTTAAAGCAGCTGAGAATGAGGCTGTACTTTCAATAAACAAAACTAAGTCTTGTGAATTCTAAACAGTTCTGAAAAGACTATGCTTCCTGGTGGATCTGGCACCAAGAGCCATTGCCAGGAAGAGGCCTTCTGCAGGTTAGGCATAAAAGTCAAGATGCCTTTACAACAGCTCATAGTACAGATGAGCTATGGGAATGATCATAGGGGCTGCCTGAAATTTTTTATTTGGAAAGTTCTGCTGACTTTGCCCTGTCCTGTCTATACAGGTTAGTATTATGGGTATCCTTCTTTATTATACCACCAGAGTTTCCTTGAAAGCAGGACAACCAGGCCAGTTCCTGTGTCAAAAAGCCGCGGAAATGGTTACTTAATTGCTGCCAGCTTTGAAGGAAAGAAAAACTTGGAGGGTGGCCTCCTTTCCCTTGCATAAAGTAGTCAGTTCACAGTTCCCCATGGAGTTAGAAGTGATCACCTCTGATGTGAATCAGGTCTTAGTTCTCATGGCCAAAACTGCACAGTGATGTAGAACACTTACTCCACTGAACATATCCTGGTGAGTGTGCAGGGGTCTCCAGAACTGCTTGCTGGCTTAGACACAATAACTTGACCGATGACAAAAGGTATGTCAGACAAGATGAAATGGTATCTGAATGATGTCTCTTTAAGAAAAACAGATGCACAATGTATTTCATTCAAAGAGAAGCCAGGTAAAATTAATCTATGTTTAGGTTTTATTTTGAAGCAACCAAGGACCTTCAACATCTTTATGAATCTTGATGCTTCATTTTCAGTTGCAGGCTTTTAAATATTTTAAATATTAGAAATTTAAATATTTCTAATATTTTAAATATTAGAAATTGCCTCAGAACACACTTTAAAGATATAGGTTGATTTTTGAAAGGCTCTCTCAAGCTGGGAAGGACCCTGGGAGAACAGCTCATCCAACCTCCTGGGTAACCAAGAGGGATAAAGGCTAAGAAGCTAGATAGGAAGTATCCAAAATGTACTATATTTTGATTTCACATGGCTTTTAAACCAGTATCACAAAATTTTAAAGACCTAATCCATCATCTTTGAACAGCTGATGTTGACAATACTGCTAATGTTAAGTGTGTTTACACATTCTGTGGGATGCCTGTTCCTGCTGGTCTATCTTCCAATGCTGGCAAATCAGTGACACAACTTAGTAGCTTTGCTTATGTAAGTAAAGAAAAAGATCAAAACTATCAAACAGAAAATCCCATTAAGTGTCTTTCAGGTCAGACATGGACATAATCTCTACTGGACTGGCCCTTCACCATGAGAACAAATCCTATTGATCTGATAATGTATTGACCCCCAGTTTCTCCTGGGGCTCTCAATTCCTGCTCTTAGAAATAAAACTGGACCACTATATAAATCCTAGAGCTGGGATTCCTCAGCGCTTCCCTAGATCCTGCATTCTGTTTTCCAGCAGACTGGGACCAGTTGCTTTCTTGGGTTTCGGAAAGGCTTCTAAGGTCTGTTATAAAGAAGTGTGCTTAGCAGCACACAATCCAATAGTATGAAGTTAGCTGCTGTCCTGATTACCAGCTACTTTCTCCAAACCTAAACAAATAGTTCTTGCTTTGCTTCTGTTGTCTCTGTTTTGCCTGGAAAATCCTAACAATGGATATTTAGAGTTGGGGGGGAAATGAAAGACCAAACATACAAGCTCAAGAGCAAAGCAGAACCCAATTCAAAGATGTGTGAAGCTGTGCTACTTCATGATTCACAGCACGAACTGAGACCACACCTAATACAGGGGGAAGTATAAGAAAGGAAACAATATAAAAGAACACTAGGTTTCCACTTGCTGCAGAAATCTGAATTTTTCCAATCCTTCAAGAAAACTTTCAAGAAGATTTGCCTGTAGTTGATTTATATTCAGGGAAGATCCAATTCTCACATGCTGGAAATGGGGACACTTTTGAGACAGACAACATGCCCATCCACTTTAGTGAAACCAGCATCACACTCATCACATAGCATACATCCTACTGCAAGATCAAGTGCCCTCTATATGAACCTCTCACGGAGGAAAAGTCTTGTTCAAATACGTAAGTTACTTTTTTGCCTTTTTTTCCCCCTACATAGCTAGATGACACATTAAAAACATGGTACTACTGAGAGAATCTATGCTTCATTTATAATAGGAAATTGTCTCATGACTTTTGAAGAAACTGGTGTGGTGATTTTAAGAATGTACTTCTGTGCAATGCTTTCCTTAATGGGATGGTTTCTCTCTTACCCACTCTTGCAAGAACTCTTGATTCTACTCTCTTCCACAGCTCACTACTTATGTTTCTGACTCCAATGCTATTCTCTAAACTGGATTAAATAAATGATTTGATAGAAGAACAAGAAAACAAATAAAACCATAAACAAGCCCAAGTCCTTCCAAAAAGAAAATAAAATTGCGAGAGCCAGAACAAGCAGCTGAAGTGGGCAGAGAGCATTGGTTTCATAGTCAGAGAAAATGTATAGGAAGCCACACTCTTGAGGGGCAGTTTCATGTTACAAATGCTCACAAACATTTAAATGAACCATAAAACAGAACTGGTGACAAAGTACCTCAGTCTGTACCAAAAATGGACAAAAAAGGAACCTCATAAAGCGCCCTAGTATTTAGCTAGCATAGTTTAAAAGTCATTATCTAATCGGAGGACAGTCTTTCAACAGGTGTATACAAAGTGACACTTGGTAATTATGATCTCCACTCTGCCAGTTCCTTGCACTATTTCTTAGTTTATTAGTTATTCATAGATTATTCATAGAAGGTATCCTTTTTGCCCACAGAAGGAGGCATAAGAGGGATAGAAAACCCAGTCCAGTAGGAACCCTGTATCCAAAACAAAATGTCCCAGATTTTCTACCATGAGCAAGTTGTTTCTGCAGACCCAAAACAACATACTACTGTCACTGTAGCTAAATACCATTTAATTGGCAGCTAGAAAAGTCTGTAATACATTTCTTCATGGAAAAAATGTTTGAACTCTTCCAGTTTGTCAAGATGCTAATTAAAAACAGACGGCATGTTACAAAATCCTTTCCTTGACCTGTGCTATCTTACATGCCCTTCTGTACTTTTTTCATGGCATTGGTTCCCTGAAGAATTAATCTAATCTTTATAAACTTGAGTTTTCCTTGTCATTTTGCAAACAGAAAAAAAGTCACAAAATATTATTTATTTAAATGTACACAGAAAATTTATTTGTAACATGGCAGAGACAACAGGCTTTTGAGGAGAGTCTTTACTTGTTAAAAACAGAAGGTTTTTACATACTGAACAATTCAAAATGGAAGAAATCTTAGCACCACTGAAGTCACTGAAATAGTTCAAGTAAAAGCCTTGCTGGAGTGCCATTGACATAATAAATTGCACAATAAGGACATGCCTCATCAAACACATATTATTGTTTCATCATTGCTAATCAAAATGCTTTACAAAGCAGGGATTTGGATCAACGCTGAAACATTTTCAGGGGTTGTTGGTAATAGCTCCACAAGTATTTTACTGATGTTTTTATTGTTCTTAACAATGCAAGAAATTTGACAAAATACCTTATTTTGGTAAGAATTAATCCTTGTTACCTCAAGCAAATGCCAGATCTGCCTGACACCCCACCCTACACCATGGCAGGCACGCTGCCACTGCACAAGCCCAGCACAGATTCTCCATCAAATAAGATACCGCACCAAGCTGAATGTCCCTTTTCCTTATGAACCACATCCCCCAGCAGAGGAGACTCTGGAGGGCTGAAGAAGTCCATCACATCTATTTGCTCGTATGCCAACATGCTATTTACTCTGTACAGCTTTAAGAAAAGATGGTCTTTTGGCTGGTGGCCCTCTCCCTCTGCAGTGGGAGAACAAAACCAATACAGCACCTTTATCTAAGAACTGTCTGTAGTTTTAAATATAATTTTCATAGCAACAGAGAAATACATGTTTTAGTTATGACTGTTCAGAAGCTAAGGGATTTTCCCTCCCTTGAGTATAGTAACATTCACATTTTGGGTTCAAAATGCTTCCTAATTATCACTTTTCTAAGATAACAATCCAAATACCATACAGCTGACTTTTTTTTAGACCCCAATCACTTGTAGGTATCTGTAAGTTTCCACTGTTGCTGCCCTTGTGATTTAGGCGAGAGCCATTAAAACTGGAGGGCCTAATTCCCATCCTCAATATATTGCATTACTAAGAAGTAATAAACTCCTCAATGAAGCAATATAGCTCCCCAGCTAAATAAATGGCACACACTACTGATTAAACAAAGGCACATGTGGCATTTTTTCCTAAGACCTTTTTTAGAAGCAAATGGATAAATATATAAGAGAAAAAGAGAGGAGCAAAAAACCGGGAGTGGGAACTCAAGAGAACAGTTGAGACATCACAGATTTTGGCCCCCAGACATGGAAAGGGGGTCTTCAGAAATGTCTCTAGAGAACTTCTCAGAGCAAATATTGGCTGAAAAGATCTTGGAGCTGCAAATAGTCTCCTGCTGTTCAATTTGCTCTTCATTCAGGGAAATGAAGGCTATACATTCTTTGCAAGACTGAATCAAAGATACCTGATTCCATTAACAATTTATTTTCCTGAACAGAATAATTGGAAATTGTAACTTTTTAGATAACTGATCAGGTCAGGAGTAGTAATAATGCTTTACTCTGTACATTCTAACACCCCTGCCTCCCCTCAGGGAGGCAGATGCCCCTTCATATACACATGATATACATTAAGATCTCTGTCAAGAGCTATATATAGCTTCTATTCACAGGCGAGCACCACAACCACTTATTCATTCTTTTCATGCTTTACCTGCTGTTTTCAAGGCTGCCCTGATGCTAAAAATAGCTTTGCATATTAGAGGAGGGTTGCTATAGATTCCGACTGAGTGATGTTCCAAAGACAGCTAAATCCCTCTTTGCCAAGGACATGGAGGATCCGTGTGGATGCAGCTGACGGGCAGCTGTGACCAGGGCTGTGATGCCCTTTCATAAAGACTCTGAGGTTGGGGTATTGGTGTTGTTTGCAAGACTGCACTGAACTGCCAAACAATACAAATCACGGATGTCATCGCAAGTTTAAGGCTTTGTTTTTCATACTGTAGTGTTAGATCACAGTACAACAGTACCTTCATATATTAATGTCACATTAGCTTCTTTTTAACTAGGAAAACAATTTAACAGTCTGTTGTATGGGCATATTTTTCTGCAGGCATTCATGTCTTCAAGTAAGAAAATAACAAAATGCTTCACTAGTCTTCTTACTATAGAGTGGAAAGGATGACAATTCATCATCTACTTGATTACTTTCAAGAAAGCAATGAAATGGCATTAAAAATTGTACTACAACAACTACTGTTGTTTTGAACTTCTGGCAGTGTGTCCTCTGACAATACTGACAAAGCTAATGTTAATTTTGGAAGGTACCTTCCTGTCTACAATTTAATGGATAGTGCAAGTGCTTGTATATAACCTTCCAACTCATTTACTGCATAAAACAGTGAAGTCTGCTATAGTTGAGTCATTTGACTTCAGATTATTAAACCTTCATTTACAAAATTTGTCTAAGAAAAGGTTTGGAATCATAGGAAAGATTTTATTTTACCAAGCTTGGACATGTAGAAGTTTTGAGGACCCTTTCCAGAACATATTTATCTCTACATTATGCAACTAAAAGCATCATAAAATGTTTTCTACCTTTTAGAAATCATTTTTCTCCATTAGGAGAATATCACTGGTTGCATCCTTTCAGGATAGTGAAGACTGGATTAATGAAAATAAGCAAGTGTCTGAACAAAACTTACTTTTCTTTCATAATGTAGTAAAATCCTTTCAAGGTATAACACTCTGATCTTGAATGTGAAGGCAAGATACATGAAATAAAGGGTAAGTTTTAAGAAATAATGGATGGCAGAATACTGGCCATTAAAGTAACTCCTGCATAGAAACATGGGAGTTTTATTCCAAAGTATATATTAGCTCCCAAACATGTAATAAAACAGGTTCATGTCTGTATACAGAATATCCTAAACTTCCTCAGCTACATTCAATTTTTTAAAAATTTAGTGATTTTTAGAAAATTACAATGAAAAGCTGAAACTCAATAGAAAAGCATATGATAAAGATTATGCTTCAGGAGATCTGTATTAGAAACTGAATTTAATGTTTCACCTTGAAAGACTAATTTTTCTAGTTCTTAAAACTTATGGTTGGATTATGAACACACCTAAGATAAATGAGGTAATTAGAATAGTATTTTCCTTTTGTTAGCAGACTCATATTACAAAAACCTGTCAAATACCAACCCTGTTAAGGCTGAGGTTCAAATAAAAGTTGTACAAGGAAAGAGTGCCATGGATTTACTAAAAATTGTTAAAATATATTAAACCAGATCCTAACATAACTTTAAATAACACCATCCATCTTTTAAGAACTGTGTATTTGAGGCCAGTGTAATGCAAACTTGTGAGAAGATTTAATGAAATGCTAAAGGAAAAGTTTTTTCAGTCAAATCCCACTTCACGTCCTGACCCTTATCTTGCGTGTGGTTATGTTTTATTTCCATTCAAGAAAGGCAGTAATCTAGATAGTTATCTATCTACATAGATACGTAACTGTTAATGTTTTGACTTGTAAATTGAATGTGGCTTCAGCAAGCAGCATGATCTCCCCCAGGGTACAAGCTGGAACATTTCTTTTTACTCGCCATAGATACTTTCCTCAGTGCTTTTTTCTGAGTCTGCCATTTTCACGTCTAGAGTTGTGGGTATTGCACAGCTCAGTGTTGCTGGCTGTGTAACAAAACTTGATACTTGTAACTAAGTTAGACTAATTATTCGCATTTAAGATAGTTATCTTTCCCATTCCACTTAGGTGCCATGGAATGAATAGTATCCTGACAATACTTTCAATAGAAAGGTTCATAGTATCTCAGTACGTTATGTCTGAATGATACTGCTGATTAAATAACACAAAATTGTATTTAATTGGAAATATAATCCCTATTATTTCCAAAACCTAACAATCAGTAGTAGACTTTTACTAACAAAAGGTCAGTTCTAGCAGAATGGCTAAGGGTATTATTAATTAAATGAGGTCTCACAGCAGTACTCTATAAGCATGTTCATTAAAAACTGTGAAATAGGAATTTTTAACTGATTCATCCTACTTCACTGCTCAGACCAGCCTCTTTATATCCCTTTATCCTTGAGTTTCCACTGAAGGATCAGCTACTGATCAGCTCAACATAGATAACATCAGCCTGCAGCTACTGTACTACTTTACTATGTAAGTAATCCTACTGATATAATAAGATGAACTGAGGGTTGATTCTGTCATCATTACATCATATTATGCCCTTGTACCTTATTTTTTAAAATTTGACTGTGAGATTCCAAACAATTGACTACACCACTGTATACTACAAATAATCTCTGATATATTTTCTTAGCTTTAGGTCAACTAGTGGAAAACACTGTGATGAACATGTCTGACCAGGTGCATAGTACAGTTTGTAGGACTGGCCTTGATTCCTGTATTAAGATCTCAACTTTTAAGTTAAGATGAAACACATCTCCAAAAAAAAAGGGTGTTTTCTGGAACATGTATGTAGGAATGAGACCTTATTTCTCTATTACACTGTATCTTAGACTCAGACTTTGAACATAGGACCAATTCCAAGTTATGCTGAATACTAGGTACATAAATTGTGCTTAACAGCTTCCATGATTCAGAAGATCATAACTTGTGGGTCACCTTTCTGTATAGAAAACTTTAGATTCCAAACATTCACTGTCAATGATTTGTACCTTTCCTCAATTCTCATGAGTATTATGAATATACGTACATGGCAGACATGAGGCACAAAAATGCATGTCAGGAAACAAGAGAATGTGTATCGTTTCCACTATGGTTTAAATGTGCAGTGGATTGTAATTTTGCTCACATATTGTCTTATTCCCATGAAAAAATCCAGTGGGAAACAATAAAATTTAAAGAAAACAAGTACACTGCTTGTTTGTCAGTTGCTTCGGTTTTTTTATTTCCCCATTACTATGTTTTCCTTCTCTTGCTAACTATTGTCTATCATTTTTCATCTTATGTAATAACTCTGATATCAAACTGGAAAAGCAGATTTCCCTTTTTCTTGTATTTATGTACTTGAATGCCATCAGTCACTTTCCACCGTAGCAGATCTAGACATAAAAGTAAGATTAAGCATTCTTTGCTCTCTTAGGAAATTGTTCATACTTCAGGGAATTTAAGCATAATGAACTTCTAAAAGCTCCTCAAAGGAAAACTGGAATACGGTGGAGGAGGTAGTTTCTGTATTCCACTTACTTCGATGCAGGTTGATAAAACTAAGAAGTAGTATTTTCTACATTTTAGTAATTACTTTTTAATTAAATTCCTTACAGGCTGAAGTCACTACCCTTGTTTATGCACGCCTACATAATAATCTTTTAGTGAGCTTTGTTCTCAGCACAGCTGCCAGACGGTAAGCTCTGGAGACCAAAATTACCTGCCACACAACAAATGTGGCACTAGCAGTGACAATTAAAGGATACTAGACAGAAGTCTACATAATGTATCTCTAGGGGATTTATCAAGTAAAAGTCTTTCCATTTTGCAAAAATAATCTCAAACTTTAGAAATAATATGGGAGGTTGCTTCTATTTGTTTATGAAAGTCTGATTTATTATTTCCATAACTGGATCAGTCTTTACAGGATCATACTAGTATTATTTACACTACACATCTTAAAAAAGGCTTGAAGACGACTTTATTTTAATGATATTTTTGAAGTACACAGAAGTTTTAGGGTGAAGGTTGATGCTCTAAGTGTTCCACTAATTGCAACAAAATGAATGAATGAAACCATCTATTTTTCAAGATATTATTATGACTCTTACATAACTCTGTAGTCATAGTCAAGAAAACTAAAATAGATGTTAGAAGTTAAAACAGTTATATTTCTTCTGTAGTGTATCTGTGATTCTTTAGCATGTTAAGAGTGGAAGTGATGCTACCATCAAATAAACTGTTGAGAAGGACTTAAACTACTTCAGTCCATAATAATGAAGATTAAGGCTGCTCCTCTGCCAACAGTAACAAGAAACCTTTTTGTGAATTGTGGGTGAAGTTGAGAGGCCTTATCTGTGTCATAGGAGGTGGAGCGAATGGAATATATCAGGTTAGGCTGTATTTTCTAACATTGTGGCCTAAACTGGGATTCTATTTACCAAACTGATCAGCTGAGAATAAGGGTGCAATTTTCTCATATTTGACTTCTTGGGAGATTTTCAGATGAACAGAAAGATTCAACTTCATTTTTAGTAAAATCCTTTGATGCTTGTTTTTATCCAAACAACAGAATGAGCTTAATGAGATGCGTACAATTCTCTTCTTGAGCTTTTCATTAATGTTTATAGTACTAATTTCCAAACTCTCAAAAAAAATGCTATGTAGACAGACAACAGAACCAGCACCTTCAGTGCATCAGGCAATAAGTGGTTGTGGAGACTGGCAGGGATTTGTTCACCCCAGAAGTACAGGAGCCAGGAGTAACAAAGGTCCATGGGTCAAATTCTACCTCATATGGCCTTGTAAAATGCCATAATCTGTTGGCTGTCTTTTCAAAAGAACTAAGTTTTCCAAATTGTTTATCATATTGGAAGTCCTAATGTCCTAGAAATTCTGTCCCCACACGATGTATCTGACATTGATATCCAATGGTGTTTAACAGGAAAAATTAAGAGGAAAATGTCCACCAATAACTGGAATTTAGGAAATTTGATACTCTTATAATAGGATTAGATATCATATTACTATCTCTATTTTATCTCATTAACAGCTAAAATGCAATTCAATGATTGTCATTACTTATACAAAGGTCTGCGATTTTGGAACTAGGAAGGAAACTGACGATAAATCAGATGCTATGTTTTCAAAGGCACTTTTCTAACAGTGATTACACACTGAAATGGTAATTGCAACTTCAAAATAGCATAAAGCTGCACAGCTGATCTTGAAGTAATGGACACAGCATGGGTTTGCCTCTGATTATTTTTTTGTACCTGACTCTATACTGGAAATAACTTTAAACACAGAAGTGCTTTTCTTAAATAAATTATGTTATCAGCCAAACAAATAAAACTGCATTTGCCTTTTAGCACAGCAACATTGACATCTAGTGGCTAGTTAGGCTCCATGTTTGATATTCTTTGACAGAAAAATGTGGAACATTTACTGAATGTGACAAATTAAACGTGCATTGCAATGTTCTCTCCACATAACCTCCAGATGATTACAAAATGACTGGTCTTTTAATGACTAGTCTGGAGTGACCAGTACCAGTGATGTGAACTGGTAAGCATGAGCCATTGTCCCTCCTATACAGCCCCACTGGTTTTCCCTGACTGTCAGGAAGTCTTATGCTTGGGAGTCAGGTGCCTGACTGAAGTGTACACCTTCCTCGGGGCTTGTTGGGAGGCACAGGGCAGCCCTGAACTTGTGCACGGGTACACCCTAAATGAAGAACTCCACTTACTGAATGTGATGGCACATACTGGCATATGTGAACGTCCATTTTTAGTTTTACTTGCTTTTCTACAAATTACTAGGGGGCTTCAGATAGGAGGAGGTAAAAATCAAGAACATGACAGATGCTAAGGTACTGTTTGTACTATGAAGACACGAAAATAAATGATTTGGCAACTTACTTCATAGACATGTAGAAGATAGGAAGGTGCCAATATCAAATAATTTTAGAAAGTCTAATTTCCTCACTTGTCAACAAAATAACTGACTTAATGGAGAAAAAAGGAAAGATTAAACAGGACAGATCTCAATTTTACTAGCCCTCTTGATTGTTCCACATTACTGTCTCATAATCAAACTCAAATGTAGTCAGGTATGTCCCCTGCAAACAGTTTTAAAATGGATGTGGTTGACTGCCTTGCCCTTGTTCTCCATACCAGTGGTAGCTGCCTCTTCAGGCCTGCTGGCAAAGCCTCCTGATTTACTTAATTAAAAATTGGACCAATGTTTTAATTGGCTAACCACACTAATTTTGATTCAACAAATCAGAGGCTGTTGAGTTCAAACAACTTTATGAGATCTTTTGCAGGAAGGCTGAATACTTTTGCAGGTGTTTCTTCCCAGCTAAATACTGTTAAGGACTAAACAGTTATGCTTTGTGTTTCTTAGAAATATATGGAAAAATCTGAGTCTGGAGAAGAGCAATAAAACATAGAGTTCTCCAAAATGTAACCATTAAGAAATTATCTCAAGTAACAACAAAGAAGATTTTTCTCAGATAGCAGGAAAAAATCCTTTATACCTAAGAGGTTAACAGATTAAGCTATTAATGCTGTGAACTTTCCTATACTGGAAGCTTTCAGGAACAGCTCAGTAAGTATGTCGGTATTCTTTGAATTCTGCATCTCTGTCATGTATGTACCATGTTTGACTTAAGCTTTTTGGATACACTAGGTCTCACACTTCGCCCATTCTAGATTTAGAGTAGAACTAAAGTAAAAACTACAATGATGTCTCCTTTGTGAACCATGAAGTTCAGGGCTACTGTAATTTAAGACGATTGTTTCACACTACTGCTAAGTGATCGAGTAGAGAGCTGCTGCTGAAAGGGCAACTCTTTTTTCACCTCCTCCTTCACTCCTGTACCATCTCTCCATCCCTAAGCTTTTTTGGCCCCAACACTATTACTCATCAGACACCTCAGCAGGATAGTCACAGGAGCTGGGCTGACAGAAATTTAAATACCGCAGTTCAGCAGAAGTGGTCAGATGAGCACCAGGGCCACTTCAAGAAGAGGAATGCTCTCTTCAGTGGCAACTAACCCATAGATTGATTTATCTGTAAAGAAAAGCTGTGCTCCTAAGGTTCAGTTGTACAGTCATTGAAATCCAACTCAGAACAGTAGCACCTCCTGCCTGAAAAGAGTTATGCCCCTCTCTTCTTTTCTTTTTCCCATATCTTCCAGTCCGGTGGGACTCATATAAGAGAAGTGTCTTTTTGTTGTCAAAGCATACTGTTGCTGTATTTAAACTGTAGAGATACTCCCACAGGAGCAAACTATGATGCATATACCAGGGGCTAAGAACACGTTCAGTTCCAACTTCCAATTTATTTAGGAGGCCATTTCTGATTGAGTTCCTCAGCTGTAGCTTACTGTAGCCCATATATAAAAAGCGATCAGGTGATATTTGAAAGCAACACAATCAGACATCAGAAAAGCATGGCATAGCAAGATGAAATTATCTAGCCACTATTCTGAGGAAAGCTGTATATAAAATAACTTCAGCATCTACAGCAGTTGCTACAGCTGGACTTACTGCAGAATTTTCCTGTCCCAGAAACTTTATTTTTTCTATATGCAGGCTTTTGTGGCCACAACAAGAGTTGTAAATCTTTTCTCTACCTTTCCCACTCTTCTTCAAAGTGCATAATCAATGATATGTTGGCCCAGTTTCCAGAACCATGTCAGGATTCATTCACACTGAAGCAGTCTGTCATTTCCATAAGAGAGGAACAACAAAAAGATGTCTGCTATTACAGCTTTGAGGGTATACATTATTTATTTTGAGATATTTAAATTATTAATTAGGATAATTCCATTTTTGCAACAAAGTCTCTGCCCTTTAGAGGAAACGGGCCACATTCAATAGGACTTTGGCAGAATACTGCATATATGCAGATAAGCATGATCCCACTCAGTTCCTTTCTGTGGGACACTTCAGCATCACCTTTACATCCCTTTGCAGCAATAACATAACGAGTAACACAAACACTAGGTCAGTAGAAAAAAATACTTTCGTTTTTAAAAGGGAGATTTGGTAGGCAAGGTAAGGAGATACACTGTCAACTATGGGATGTGATCACTGTACTGTGTAACAGCAACTACCTATAGCTTGTATTTTACACCCTGCATATTGCAAGGACAGCAGTAGTATTTTAAATATTTCCCTGTATTAAGTGTATCTGTGGTTTAAGAATCCCGGAATCAATAACACAAATGGAAACTTTGATACAATCCAGAAGAAAGTATCTGTGATGGATTGATTAAAGCATTTCAGAGCTCAGCAGTCAAAATGCTACTTCAGGTATTGTGTTTGATGGGAAACTAAGCATTCTTAGACAGCTACTTGCTGTATCTGATGACTTAATGCTGAAGATTGGTACTTCCCAGCTACCTCATCAAAAAACACTTTTAGTTTATAAAGCTCCTCTCTCTGATACAACCCACAGGCTCTAAAACTCTAATGCTCAGCTTCCGTCGGTCCTCACAGAGAAACTGGGTCACATATGTTCTGGGTCACATTTCGTCCTTCTAACTGCGAGATGCGATCGAAAAGCAGGCTCGGAGTTACAGCTCGCCGTGCCCGGGCTGTGCCGCGCCGAGGGCAGCGCGCACCTCCCGCACGACACGGGCACGCCTGGCAACTGCTGCCCGCCGCCGAGCACCTCCGGGGCCCTTCCTCCCTGGGGGGCCCCTTCTCCCTCAGGGGTCCCTTCCAGAACGCC
>VXAY01007345.1:1460992-1625387 GCA_013399855.1 Oxyruncus cristatus | reverse complement strand
GGAAGGGCCGAGCCGCTCTCCCTGGCCGGCCTGCCGAGGGTTCGGGTCTGGCGGGCCGGGACAGGGCTGGGCGGCTTGCGGGGCATGAGAACGGCTTTAAAGCCGCGTCGGACCCACACGGGGCGGCGTTCGACGTGACTTTTCTCCGTGGAGCTCCATAAAATTCTAATCCTCGTTGTAGTGGTCTTCTGATACCTGCCTTTTACTCCTGCTTTTTCTTTCCTAGCTTTAATAAAGGGGCAGTATCTTGTGGGTGCCTTTTCTCTTTGTTAGGGCCATCCACTGTACAGTATATGCAAGCACTCCTTGTAGTTGATTTTACAAGGAAGAGTAGTTTGAAGCTAATTGAACTTAATCTCAGGGCTTTTTTTCCCCCAGATGGGGGTTTCAAAGCCTCATAGACATCAGGCTTTTTTGTGTTCATCTGTATGTTGTGGTCAGGAGCCAACATGAACTGTGATGTGTCCATTTCACTAGTGTGCATTTACCTCATTGGAGGCGAAAAGGAGGTGCATTCTCTGGATGGAAATACCTGCTGTAAGTGCAGTGCTGGGGAATCTGTAGTGTCCTGTATTGAGACCAAGAGTTGGTATCTCTGTCTGCCGTCAGCTGTGTACAGCATTCATACATTTACTGTGTTTAAATTGCTGGGGTTTAGGACTCCTAAGTTAAGTGGAATCTGTTCTGTCTCCAATTGTTTCACTATTAATTAATCCAAGATGTTGGGATTGCTTAAATGTGAGCTAAATGTACCCCAAAGCATATTGGTATTTGTTTTAATTTTGTGGTTTTGGTTTGTTTTGTTGTTTGGGAATAAAAAGTTCAGTGTTGATGCAACAGACAAAATACACTGTACCATTTAAGTTACATACCTTTCAGGTTTGCGTTTTGATAAAACACTTGGTATTTACATTAATAATTTACTAAAATCATTCTGAGTCTGACAAATTCCACCAAAGCAAAGTTTATATTAAAGGGTTTATTAAATAATGAAAATACTGATTTTGAATATTGTTGACAATTTTGCATGCCCATGTCTACATCTGCTAGCTTGGGCACAAAGCTTTGGTATCTGCCCCTCTTTAACTACAGTTAAATATTAAATACGTTTTCTTTATCTGGAATTGTTCTCTGGGGTTTTTTTTGTGGGGAAGGGAAGAAATCTGTCATGAAATTTTACAGTATGAAGCAGGTGTATGTTTGCATTGTCCTTCTAAAATGGAAGGATTCATTTATGGATGAGATTCTTCGATGGAGTTTATGAAATGAACTAGGTATGTTTTACCTAAAAGTCGGGTGGTCATCTTGGTATCATGCTAAAGCATCAGGTCAGTAACTGTTCAGTCCCAGTCTCCAAGAGTGCCATCCGGCACTGCTGGAGCTGCTGATGCCAAACCCAGCTTCAGTGCAGTACCTGCCCATCTGCCGTTGCCTTTGAAGGAGGAGTGATCTAGAAGTGTCAGGACATCGGTCATGGCTTGTATTCTTTTTCACTCTGAATTTATCTGTGAGCTATTGTAGTGATTCAGAGGAATGTCTGAAGCTGTGGAGAGTTTTCCTGTTGGAAGAGCAGCCTATACCTGCCTTAGCCATACTTGCCCTTACATTCACAGTTAACTTTTCAAAAGGCAGTCATCAACTTCTGAGAGCCGTACAGTATGACTCTGTTGGAGCAGCTTTTCTTGCATCTTTTTTTCTTTTTATTTGAATCATTCCTGCAATCAGTTGAGAACTGATTACTGAGGATGTCTACTTCTTTCCTGGGGCCCATCTTCCAAGGTCAACTATTTTGTGAAAATCTTTCATTTGAGCTTTCCTCTTTTTGCCTCCTTCTATACTTCATCTGTCTCATGCTGACTTTCATGTTCATTGTGTTGGCTGGGACCTCGTGCCCTTTTGAGTGTGAAGGAAGCTCTCAGTGTTCATCTGGGAAGCATTACTTTTGCTATTTAAAACATTCCCAGATTACCATGATATTTTTTAAATTTAGAGGCCAAATATAAATATATTTTCTGCACACTCTTAGAATATTCAACCTTTTCTAAAGACTACATGAGCTTCATTAATAAAAGTAGTGATAGGATGGCTATTAGAACCACCTCAGCTATGGAACTTAGTACCATTGCTGCTCTCTTGCCAGTGCATGACAACCACTTACACCAGACATCTGCTGCACTTTTGTTTGTTTGTGTGTCTGGTAACTGATAATTTTTATGTCTCTTGGGAAATAGAAAGCATAAAGGTAAATCAGAAAGTTCTGGTTTGCTTTTGTTCAAATATATATGTATATTCAAGCTATGTGTTCTTCAGAAGAGTTCAAGAGTGGAAGGAACATTGCAGTATTAGTTTATTATTAGCAATAATAAAAAAAATTTTAAAAATCTTAAAACCAATCCTTCACTGTCAGTTTGAGAAGATAGTGTTTTACATGCTCTGCATGATACAAGTCAGCTGTTGGTGTCAGTAGAGGATACACTTGACTACTCAGCATGGCATTTTTGGGAGGCATTTGCATCCAGAGAAGGCACCTCATCAAAATTATCCTGAAGAGATGTGTCTTTTTTAGAGAGTTTGTGTTTCTCAGCTTTTTGTCTGAGGAGGAGTATGATTGTATGTAATGTAAGAATCAGCTGAGTAAAACACGTTTCTTTTCTCATCCACAGTCTGAATTACCAAGATACTTAGGTAGTGTGTGTTTGAGCCTTTCCACATGCAGATATATAATAACCATCCCTCTTGTTTTTACCTCAGTTGTGTAAAAGCTTTTTTTGGTGTCTGTGCTGGTTTATGCAGTTCCCAGCTCTGGCTGCACTCTCCCTTGTGCTACCCCTTCAGCTGGCTGGTGTAGCTGGTTGCAGGCCCCTGGATGAACTGTCAGGAAACTTACCTGGGTTAAAATAATCTTTCTTGGATAGGTTCCTTTGTAACATGGGTGAGTTGTTTTATCTGGCTCCTGTGTAGTTTCACAACTGTAACCGAGTGACTGGAAGGATGGTACCAGAGTAAGAGTGAGGGAGAGGAGATGGGGTCTACTTAAACCATTGCTTCTGCTGAGGGAATTGACCGTGGAACTGTACCTTGAAAAGTGGAGGTGATAGATCTGGGCATCAGTCAGTGCTTGGTTGCTGAAGGCATTAATTTGGCATTGTAGTCCCAAAGTGTTTGGAAAAAAAGACTTAATTTCCTGGTAGGAATGTTGTGCTGATTAGGCAGTATGTTTTTGCAGGCATATTGGTGGTTTGTATTTTAGTTATTGTTTCAGTCAGATTTCCAGTTACTAGTATAAGATCTAATGATCTAAAATGCTGTACCACAGCCCAAGAAACTTTTGTTCCCATCTTTGTTTATAATGTGGGCATGTTGGTTACTGTCCTCCAGCCCACTGGAAGACTAGCTTCTGGGGAGAATACTCACCTTTTTCTTATATAAGGAACATTGTTTGAAATTAAAAACCAAAGGTATTTATTGTACTTCTGGTTTTCTGCATCTATGTGAAGATTAAATATAGGGACATCTGCATATAAATTATTTATAAAGGCATCTTTAGACAGACTGACTGTCTTTCTTTACCCTGTGTTATTTGGAATATACTCTGCATTGTCTGTTGAATTTGGCTTCGTTTAGACGTATGTGAGAATTTGCACTTTTTTGCTTACTCTCTGTCTTTCTCTTTTATTTATACATGATAGACAGTACTGATTTGTAATTATGCCATACCCATGTTACATTAGCAGATATATTGACTGGTCTATTATTTTCAGGCACATGGCCATGGAGGCTATGATTCTGATTTCAGTGATGAGGAGAGTGGAGAGAAGTCTCTGCAAAAGACTAAAAGGTAATGTAGTACAGAATTAACACTCTGCATTACACATTTTGTGCAAATGGCCTCTTAGTGTGCATAGAAGATGATGCTGTTGTATGTAAAGTCTGGTGTTGAAATGGTTTTCAAAAAAATCAATCTCTTTGATTTTTGCATCTCCTCATGTCAAGCTTGCCAAAGCTTGTCATCTCCTAGGGGCAGCTGATTGAGATCTGTTCTGCCATCTCCATCTGGTGTCTATATCCTCCTCAGTTCTCAGAGCAGAGTGTTTCGTTTTTCCAAGCATTAGTATCCACTGCTGGGATTTGGCAGCACTGTTCACTTCACTGTGAATCCATCAGGACAAATGGAACTGCTAGGAGAGCAAGGCAAGAAAGGCCAAGTGGTAGCAGGCTTTGTAGATATAAAACATATATAGATATAAAGTGAAGAACTAATGCTACTTCTTTATTATTTAATTTGTGAAGAGACCTGGGAATTGGTGAATTGTGTTGTTTTCAATCCTTGAAGTGTAACTGCACATCCCTTATTTGAGATGACTTTTGCTAATTCTTTCAATAGCTCCCACAATTAGTGACCTGGAAATTTGTTGTCTGATTTCATTATATTGTAAAGATATTTATTTATTTATGTATTTATTTTGGTTTGGCACTGTAGTCCTTTGACACTTTCTGCACCATACTGAACATTTGGCCTACATTATGCATATACATTTCTTTTTCCTGTCTCTCCCTTGCTCTTTTACTGGACTTTATTTAAGAAGACTTTCTGGAAACTTTCCTAGGTCTCTTGCATATTTTCCTTTGTAGAAAAATTGAAAGAATGGGTTTTGTAGTGTCTGACTGCATTCTGGGGGGAAAAAAGTCATGTTTTAATCACTGAAATAAGAGCAGGCATTGTGGTGTTTCATTTATTTTATAAATATAGCTGTTCTCCGTTAAAACAGTGACTGGTTTTGTTCAGGTTTTGTTTTCTTTAAAAGGCCATTATACATTATACCCTTCCACTTTCAAGGTGGTATATTAACTAACCATCGGGAGCCTTTCAAAAATACCGTCGTTATCCTTGTTCTGGCACACTACTGCTGATTCCCAGTAGGCCTTTTATGTAGGTTGACTCTCTCTATGTGTATATCTTCTTCCTCTATGATGATATTTATTTTCCCTTTAAGGAAAACAGTTGTCTTAAATTTTCTCCAAATTGCTGTTTTATGGAGTCTCTTTATGGGAATTTTGTGCTTACAGATCCTTTTGAGCAAATGATGCCCTTAGTTTCTAGAGTTCTATTCCATAGCTTGGAATATAAATTCCCTGGCTTGCTTTCTTCAGGTTTCTGACTTCCATTCTTTCTGTCAACTGATAATTATGGAAAAATCTTTCCTTCACCTCTACTCATGAATGAAACTAACTAAATATACCTTTTACTAGCTAAAATGCATCTCTTTATAGTTAACTTTTTATTACTTTGTTGAATTCTTAAGGTATTTTTGGCTGCCTCCTGACAAGTATGGTTCACAACATGGCAGTTCAGTTTCAAATTTGTGATTCTTGTGATTACACTGCAAGAGGCAGAGCTGTTTAATGAGGTGAAGGGCCACTGGCATGGAAGGGTGGGATAGGGTTATTAGCAGTCACTCTCATTCAGTGAACACACTGTCCTTTCTGTTCCTGCTTTGCTGTGTTGCTGAGATTTGTAGCGGACTTTGAATGTCAAGTGAAACTGAGGAAAACTTTGGAGGTTTTTCGTTGTGGTTCTATAGTGATAATATTGATAAAAATAAATACTAAAAATTGCTGGTTTAAGCATTTACCTTTAAATGCTAACTGTAAGTGATCGCCATTCTGATTTTGTTCTGTAAATGAGATAAAATCCAAGCTAATATTGGTTCTAAAGATTTGTTTTATTCATGTAGAAACTAGCAATATAACAGTTTTTGTTAATCAAGTTAGTGCAAGGTTTGGCATATGGAAATTCTATTGCTTATGGGAAGTTCTTGACTAACTTTTCTTCGTTTTTCCCACCTACCTTTAGAACAGAGGACGATGGCCTTCTGGTAAAGCCATTCCAAAAACCAAAGCAAGGCAGTGTGGTTCACAGACAATTTGCAGCTGAAGAATGTGATAGGTATCTTTTACATACTGCTTTTGTGAGACATTTTTTACCTTAAGGAAAAGATAGCTTTCACTGAACCATGTTTGTTATTAACAGGGAAGAAGCAAGAAAAAGAAGATTTCACTTGATATCGATGAGTGCTGTATCCTTCTGTTTCATTTTTCTTCAAGTTTGAAGATGGGGCACAGATTATCTATTATGGTAAAATGCTGGGGTTTCTCAGTTATGACAGCAGTTGACTGTCATAACTGTGCAGCACCAGATACTGAGTCATTCTTCAAAGGAGCTACTTTTTGTTGTTGAGATACAAGTTAATTGCGAAGGAAGGCATATATAATTTTTTTTTTTTTTTGTGAAGAGGCTTATTTTCTGAATAAATAATTACAAATTTTGCTCAAATTGTGGTACAAAATGTGTTTCATATTATGTCTCTGAGGCCAATGTGTTCTAAAAAGCATTACATAATTTTCCATGATTTTCATCTCCAAACTAAAGCATACAACTTTTATTTGTATGTTGATGGTAAAAATATAATAAATTATTACATTTTAGTAGCCAGACTGTTTTTATAATACAGAAATACAAACCTGTTTTAAACCAAAACTGCAGTGCTAAGAAGCTGTTGTCTAAAATACAGCTGAGAAAATAAACCAAGTTTCTGTGTATATGCGTACAGAGCATCTTTGGTAAAGGAAGACACTTTTTTAAAGGACTGGCAGCTGAATGAGGTTTGAAATATGAAATTGCCTTGAATTCCTGAATTTGGAAAGTAGCCTCTGTGAGAGGTTAAGTAAAAGTTGCTAATTAATTCTTTTCTTTCTGGAAGTAACTGTTTGTGAGGAAAAAAAAGTCTTTCTCTTGAGTATATAAAAAGTTTTTTTGTTTTGTTTTTTTTTTAGTTTTAAACTATGGTAAAACAAAAAAAGTTCTGAAACCTTAATTGCTTTATTCAGTATGAGAGACATAAAAAGTTAGTGCATGACTACATTTTATACTATGGTGGCAAAATAGAGGACTTCCGACGAACTGGGTGAGAACCATTAGCAAACTTTCCCCTCATGCCCCTAAAGCTCCCCTATGTCAAGCTGTTAAATATATATTATAGCTTTAGGGGCAGAAGCAGATGTGGCTGTGTGTGAAATTACTAATTATTTTAGTCAAAAATGGTAACTACAGTAGCTGTAAATTGTAAATCCAAAAAACAAAATTACGTTGCTTCATTTTGGTTGCATATTTTTAGATAAGACCATACCATGATCTGAATTATTCTTGTTTTGTTTTGCAAAAAGAAAGATGACAGGTGAGCATTAATTGAGGGTACATTGAGAAATATCTGTCAGTACCTTCAAAGTAACAGTCTGAAATACTTTTGAAATGTGTTGAATTGCTATCCATTGTCCAGAATAATGATAACCTTCTTTAGAGAGATATATATATAACTGCCTTTTAAAATCACTGTCTTCAATAAAGAGTATAAAAAGTATTTTCAGATAGGATCAAGTCATCCACAATTTCAGTGGCCATTTTCCACCCTGAGTGTTTTGGGTTTTTTGGGGGAACAGGTATGCCAGGGAATACATTTTTGATAGTTTTATTTCATAGCAATGCATTTCTTTATGCTGTGGGGTGGAAATCACAACTGTGAAATACTGATGCTTACCAGATTATTATTTGATGGACTTCTCACTTTAATACTACATTGCACTAAAAAAAAGTGTGTCCTTTTATAGAGCAAATGACAAGACGGATCTTGATGTTATTAGAGAAAACCATAGATTCCTGTGGAACGAAGAAGATGAAGCAGACATGAATTGGTACTGAAAATAGTATAGAACATGTTATTTTTAGATCACTTGTACTAAATTTGTAGTGTCCCCTACTAATTAAAAATTACTGTGCATACTTAGTGATCATTCTTTGATCTTTGATGCATTTGAAAATGAAAGATCATTAGGAGGTCTTTCATATTGCAATATTGCTCAAGTGGCAACATGAGTTGATGACAGAAAATCTAATAAATAATTGTGCATTCTCTGAGGTTCAAATGATTGTTCTGAAAACTCTGAAGAAATTCGAGTTTTAAAAACATGCAGATTTATTTCATGTATATTTTTCCAATTTTATCGAAATTACTCCTTAGTTTAATGAGTGTATATCTGTTTCATTTCTCTGCCGCTTGTGTTCTTTGCATGAAACAACATCTTGCTAATGTCATTACAATGTAAAGTGAACTTTGTCATGTTCTATATTTAATAAAAAAATACCTTTTGTTATAGGGAGAAGAGGCTTGCAAAGAAGTATTATGATAAATTGTTCAAAGAATACTGCATAGCAGATCTCAGCAGATACAAAGAGAATAAGGTATGTTTTAATTATCATAAATCACACTGGCTTTAAAGTATGTCTTTTTTAAAAATTTCCGTATGATTGTGGATATGTTGTGAAACCAGAATGTTGTACCCCTTCCCTAGAGAAAAAGTTGTGAGAATTTGTCAAGTTACTTCATAAGCAGCGGGAGTTTGAATCCAAGCATTGTCACTGCCCCAAAAATGTGCTTCTGTGGGAATAGGAGCATTTCTGTCAGATGGTGTTTTATGAAGAGGTACATTGTGTGTGAAAAGGGCAGCAAATGCAAAGGGGTTAAAGGAAGAAGGCTAGAGAGGTTGCTTGGAGAGAAGCAATACATGAAGCCTAAAAAACCCTGGAATGTTACTGTTAAAAAAAAAAAGTCTAAAAAGAGTTTTGTACTTGAATGCTGGCAGAAACAATTTTGGAAAAGTCTATTCTAAAGTAGCATCTTTTGCTGGTTGTTCTTTTTTCTTCTGTTTGTGAAAACAGGATCTGTATGTGCCTTGTAAATAAATAGAATTTCTTAAGAGAAACAGCCTAATTCCAGCACCAGGTTTTCTTCTTAACTGGAACAGCCTTTATTTTCTTCAAGTTTTTGGCTGACTAACTTCTTAGTCAGAGAGCATACAGGAATTTTCTATTGTGGTTTTGAAAAGAGTGTTGCTGAACTCAGATGTGTCTTGGTGTTGTTAACACATAGTAACCCAGTGCTGTAAACAGTGTCTATATAGTTCTTTTAGACTATTTATAGTATTGAAAACTACATCCACTGGTAAATACTTGCAAGAACTGGGCTTAACTCTATTAGGCAGAAAAGATGATAGTCATCTAAAGACAATTGGAACAGTAAAATGTGAACATTTAATTAAAAATTAACAAAAATGAAAATGCTGAAGATGCCTCCCCTCCTTTTTTTTTGAGTAAATTTCATTTTATTTTCCTATAATTGTTTCATATCACTCAATGTCTGCTCCATTCCCTATCTGATTTCCCTGGAGCAAGCTTACAGATTTTGTTTCTTTCACTACTGTGCCAAGTTTCTGTGTGTTTTCTATCTTTTGTGGGAAACTGTTCTGCCCTAGATTTTGTGTGTGTGTGTGTGTGTGTGTGTTGTGTGAACAGTATTTCCCTGTCAGACTTCAAGGGTGCCTGTCCTAACTTTGAGGTCACTCTTAATTCCCATTTATACACATAAGTCATTACCTATATTTTTGAAATTCCTATGTCAGCATAACTGTTGTGTCATGGGATTTGTAAAATAATTATGCTTTCTGTTCTCAAATACGTTCTGATCATGTGAAAGTCCTTTCTTAGAAATTCTTAGAAAAATAGGAAAAAAAAAGAGATTTTTTTGATTACTGATTTATCCATGCCTATGTTTGGTAGAGAAGGATTTCAAAGCAGGCTTTTTTCTTGGAAGTCTGAAATAGGCTGCTGATCCCATTCACACCAATGGAATGCAGTCTGTGCTTTCAGATTTTTCCTGTCTTGATTTTTTTTTTTCTGCATTTTAAGAAACTGTTGGATAACTTTAGCCCCTCGCGCCTTCTGTTTTGCAGTGCTGGTGCTGTGAAAGGTGCAGGGTAGGTAACAAGCTTCTTAGCTGGCCAACTTTTTCTATGATAGTTGTTGATGCTTTTCATGATGGTGCTTCATATTGATATAAGAAGGAAATTTTTTACAGTGGGAGCACTGGTTCACTGGAACAGCCTCCCCAGTGGCACGCTACAATCCCCACGGCTGGAGGTTTTGCAGGTGCAGTTGCAGGGTGCTGGATAATCTCATCTCTGCTCCCTTTGCCATGAATAAGGTGGTCTGTCGAGGTGCCTTCCAGCCTGGGCTGTTCTTTGATTCTATTCGTTCTATATCGTGCTTAGATGGTGTCAAGTAAAGTTGGAGGTCAGTTTTCTGTAATGTTTTAAACATATATATTGCACAGATTGAGACTTGCACTTATGTGCTCATCATTTTTCACAGGTGTAATTGTTCTGCTCCAATGAAATCTTCCAGTCAGATAATTTTTCTAATGATCTCTGCATAGAGACTGTAGCTCAGATCTCTTTTGGAACTTTTCTTCCAAGAAAAAACAATGTTTTCCCAAATACTGGACAATGATAAGGGCCAGTTTCATGGAAGTGTCTCTCTTGAGGTCTGAAAAATAAGCAGAGCACCTTGTCAAAGGATGAAGCTCAGAAGAAAACAGTAAGAAGCCCTAAGACATACAAACCCCCAAGGCTGCAGCCACATTGCAGTTGCTGGTTCAGGCTGTTTCACTGGCACACATACGTGGCTATGCATACACACACACACACACACACACACAGGGATGGCTGAGGCTGCCCTGGTCTCACAGCATACCCCCTGTGCTGTCAGCTTGAGACATACAGAGGTGCTCTCACACCCAGAGCTGACCCATGCAGACCTGCTCACCCTCCTTGCTCCCAGGCCCTTCACCTTGCTGATGTTCTGGCTTGGTCTTCACTGCTGCCCACACACTCACTTGCACACCTGCCCTCATTGTGGTTGTTGGCACTGCAGGCAAAGAGGACCCTGTGGTCCATGATCCCACTCTTCATTGTGTGGTTAGGACATACAATCTTTTCCTTTTAATCAGAAATGCTAGTGTGACCTCTGGTATGAGGCTACTTAGAGACAGTGTGTTCTGGCAGCTATTGCTTGTGATGGGTCTGTTACTCCTTACATTTTCCCTAGATAAGAATTTTTTTAGGTCAAGGTTGTCTTTGAACCTTCAGCCCATCTTGTCTGCAAGCTTTCAGGCTGATAAATGTCCGTCTGTATTGTCAGTTTAGTTCTATTGTCAGTTTTGTAATGCAGCAAGGGAGAGTGCTCTGCATCTAAGCTTTATTTTGGTATGCATTGGACTTGAAATGTTTTCTTCTCATTGTTGTCTTATTTTTCTAGAAAAGTTCTTATTTGCTGTGTCTGCTTTGTTTTGTGGCTTAACAGATTGGAAATGTCTCCTGTTGCCAAGAAATGAAATCTGTTTGACACCTGGTCATTAAATAGAATACATTTTATTCTTTTGTTTTAATTTCCAGATTTCTAGGCCAACTTGTCTTCCGCTTGGAAATGTTAATATTCTTGCTTTTGTAATTGTTTTTCAGTATGGAGGCTTTCCTGTGAAAATAAAAATATTTAAAGTATTTTTATGAATAAAGTATCATTCTGGCAAGAAGAGGCAGTGAGATATTTTTAATTAAAAGAGAAGTTAAATTTTTCTGACTGGAATTGGATGGATGAACCACATGCAGAAAATCAATCAACTGAAATTATTCTTTCCAAAACTGAATACATTGACTATTTACAACTTAATTTTGGTTCTTAACAGTTTGGATTTAGATGGCGACATGAGAAAGAAGTAATTTCAGGAAAAGGTAATGCTATCCTTCATTTTTTATTACATTTCTTGGTGCTTTTCTTGCTGCTTTTGGACATAATTTTGTTAGACAGTATTTGACAATACTGTTAAGTTTATCAGATAATAATGGACAATACACTGACTTAACTTCCAACTTGGCTGTTTTATGCACATAGGTCTAGAATGCACACTGATCTGCATATAAGACATTGAACATTAAAAGAACATTTGGTTTATTTTTACAAGGTCAGATTTGTAATGAGCACCACCATAATGCATTTGATAATGTAGAATACTCTTAATTGAAGTCTTTCAGTACTTTTCCTCAGGAAATTATTTATTAATAGTTTCTCCAACACTGTTCTGCAAAAGGTTAACTTTTTAATCAAAGTTTCTTGTGTGATGTCTGTTTGAGGCTAAACTGGAATTGAAAGCCTCAGTGGGAATAGTGGGAGTGGTTATCATGTCTCCCAATCCTGTTTCTAAATCAGCAGCTTAATTCTGTGTGTGAATTCTTACCAGTGTGTTTACTGGGACCTTGCACGGTGGTCCCCATTCCATGGCCTACGTGCTTGGGCATTTTCAAGTCACTGTACAAGCAAGAAAATGAGGTAAATGTATTGCTCTTCCCATGGGTGGATCCTCATACATGTGTAGTTTTCAGAAGTCGTGGATGCACACACAAGAAAATCATATGGGGTGATACTGTTGATCAGTATCACTCAGTTACAGTTCTGTAGAGAGCTGTATTCTGTAAACAGCTCTATTATAATATACTACAGAAAGTTTTTTTTAAAAATTATGTTTTTAAAAATACATATTTCACATTAGGAAGTGTGAACATTAATGATGGGATTTTTAAGCTATACAGATTAGAACTACTAAAGGTAATTGTAGTAATATGTTGCATTCAGCACTACAGATTATGTTACCAGATAGTTACATTTGGTGCGTGCTTTATTGAATGCTTTAAAAAAATAATTAAAATTAAATGAGAAATAAATAATTTTTATGTCTTCATGAGGGAAAAGAATTTAAAGCTGCATGGTAATTTTAATATCTGGTACTCCGTATTTTAAAATGTGGCAGAAAGTGAAAATTACATGTTTCAAGCTTTTTAATGGAATGCTAATGGGAAGCGTACCGTGGAATATAAGAGTTGATAAATCCTCCCTTTCACCACGGGAGGGCGCGAGAACCCAACGCTCTCACGGCTGTCGGACTCTTCCCGAATGTGGTTTTAAACGATCCTTTAAAACTGGCGTGGGTCTTTAATGATATTTTTAAATATAAACCAGCAGTATAAATTGATTTACTCAAATCTAGTAAAACATTAGTACCTGCCTGTCTGGTAATTCGCACTGTATGTACTTATTTTAGCTGTGTCAGTAATAGTGGCGATGAGAACCACTGCTGGTGCCTTCGAATGTTCACATTGCAAGTGGTGTTTCATTGCAGAACTGAAGTATCTGAGGACACTGCCAATCCACTAGTTAGCAGCTTAAGCAGAATTTTCTGAGGTTAATCGTTCACCAACAGTCCTGCTTGTGAACCTATTAATACACATCCTTCACGTCCCTTCTACCAACCCTGTATACAAATCAGGCTTCTGCAAAAGGAATATACCTATCTTTATTTCTCCAGTATTAGGAAGTCAGTGGTATGAACAGCATCGGTTTTGTGCAGATTGTGTTAAAATCAGTGTTGCTTTTCATATAATGAAGTGAAGAAAGCTTTTAAAGTTGACATATCATTTCTCACAAAATTGGATTTCCTTTTCTTTAAAGAAAGGTGTTTATGGAAAGTCATTAGAATACAAATTGTATGTCCAGTATATCAGGTAAATTAGATAGGCAGTAAGAATGTGGGCATCTTCGGTTGGTATGTACACAATACTTTCAGGAGTTTGATGTCATTAAAGATGCATGTCTGTATCACACTTCCTGATCTATCATCCTCTACTAAGTAAGTAATTATTTAGGGTATAGAATATATTTTAGTAACATTCCTTTTTTCAGAGTTCAGTATTAGGCTTATTATTTCTTAGCATATCTTCATCCATACATTTCAAAACACAGTTCCAGTTGTGTTTTTCATTGCAAATAGGCAGTATTAGGCAAGTTTGATTGATTGATTGATTGCTTTGTTGTTCTCTATCATTTTTTCCTTACTCTAGATGTTATTTTTAGATTTGCGCTCTTTCTTATTTGAAAGAAGTGGAACACCAAAAGCGAAAACTGAGCAAAACTGGAAATAACAAGCCTAAACCTATGCATGTTAATCATTGAACCAAACTTCACTGGTTTTGACCTCTTTACAGGTCAGTTTTCCTGTGGAAATAAACACTGTGATGAGCAAGAAGGCCTGAAGAGCTGGGAGGTGAATTTTGGTTACATTGAACATGGTGAAAAGAGGAACGCGCTTGTGAAGCTGCGTAAGTCAGCCCTTCAAGGATACGTACACTTCAAAGAGGACAAGTATCTTGTGCTTTAAAAGCCATTGAACAAGACTCAATGATAGTGATATTAGTTCATGCAAAGTGAAAAATGCTGAATGGGATATAATTGTTTTGATCACGGGTGGTAGTAGGATGGTCTTGATTTAGAGAGAACAGCTATTATCATTATATATGATGACGTTACAGATTGACCGCTTCATATCGTATAATGGGTGGTGTCATAGAATTACAATAATCGATTATAAGCTGGTTTGTATACAGGCATGTCTAGTTTTAATGGACAATAGGACATGCAAGGAGGATTTCAGCATTGTCATTGCTCATTCAGTTCCTTGGCTTAGGAGTCCTTAGGGTTTTGGACCAGACAACTTCTTGCACTCCTATAGCTCTACTGATTTTAATATATATGTTTTTTTACAAATGTTCTTATCTTTAATTAAATAATTTCCTTTCCATTCTTACATCCTGACTTGGATTTTCTTGTTCAGTATGGTGTACATTTTGATACATTCATCAGATAATTAAACTTACCACAGTTTACTCAGTTACTTTGTGTAAAATAAGCTAATGGTGTTTTTTTTCTTTTGTGCACAAGACACTCCATGTAGGAGCACTTGGTCTCTGGCAAAGCTCTAAGACACTTAAGGGTCTTCAGTGTTATTGTAGAACAATTTGATCTGTCCACAGAGATCCGTAAAATGGGATGTCTGTACAGGATAAGCACTGATACTTTTTTAATGAATAGTTGCCAGTGCGAAACCTGTGATCTTTCTCCAGGTTTAGTAAGATCCGTGTTTGTACTGAAGAATTTCATTGTGGTGTTCTTCTAAATCCTGGCTGCAATTCCGTTGTAACTACAGTTTTGAAGGAAAAGCTACTGAAACTGGAAGATCTACTTCTAAGTTTTGTTAATTATGCTTAATCAGAGTGACGGCTGCGATGTTCTCATTTTCTCTTTTTCAGGACTATGTCCAGAATGTTCCTACAAACTAAACTTCCATCACCGGTAATGAAATATTTTGAAAATATGGGGGGTGAATTATTGGTGGGTTACAGTTATGATGAATAGCAAATAGGGGAAAGACTTCAGCTAGATGATTAGCAACTTCATTTATGCTGAAATAGCATAAAGGTTCTGGAGTTCTTATAAAGTCACTGACTTGTCCCTGTTGAGAGTTAGGGATTGTGCTAATGAAAGTGCAGAACCCCTCAAACTGGAAGAATCCCATCTCTACCACCACAGAAGTTTTATTTGCTTAAATTCAACCCAATGATTATTTTTCTTTTCTGATCATTCATGCAAAACACTTTTTAAATTTTCCTTCTTGCTGTGTTTCAGAGCTGAAATGCTTTTCCTTTTACTAAAAATAGTAGTTTTATGTGTGAGTCAATTGACTGTGCTTGGAAAGTTTGAATTTGAATGTTTGTTCTTCTTTAAGAATCACTTATTAATAGGAGAGAAAAATAGTCTATTTTGAACCTACAAAATGTGTGCATTAAGATTAGATTTTTTAAATTTTTTTTTATATACTATCTGTAATCTTTTTGAATTCCACAGCCATTGACACTCAGGTTTTATGATTTTTTAAATTTTGATGTGGCATTAACTTAGTTGCATGTCTCAGTAATTAACCCATACAATTGTCTGCGAAGCATATGAAAGGCAAACCTCTGCGCCAGGATACAATGATTGCTTTTCTAAAGTAAAACAAATCAAGCATGCATCTAGTAGTTAATCCATTTTGAAAGTTAATTTGTACTCAAATTCACTAGAGCACTGTGTAGGCAGATACTAGGAAGGATAATTAATTGAGATTAGTTTGATCTGTTCTTGATTTTTGGAACTAAAGTTGTAAAACCACTTGAATTGTGCATAAGCATGGTCACACATCTTGACTGTTCCAGAGTAATACTTACTTTGAAACAATTTCACTGACCTCTTCATACAGAGAAGCAGGAAAAAGTTAGCCTATGTTCTTACAACAAGCCAGTGTAAGTAATGCTGAAAATAAAACACATGGCTTGGTTGTTTGCAGCAGCTTCTTAGGCTTGAGAGTCCTCTACCTCAGGTTTTATTGCTATCAAATATGAAAACATATTTTAAAATCTGTATTAACTGTGGGTTTTTATTACATATATACAAAGTTGTTTGCTAAAAGAAAAAATCTCAAGAAAGAATTTAGCATGTTATAAAATTGTTTTCTATATTTAGTGTTTGTTTGCCAATTCACTGTTTTTGTTGTCTGTATCAGTGGCATATTAGGCAGTTTAGCATTTCCTGTCCTTTGCTTTCAGCTATAGAGCTCTTGTGTTTCTATGGCCCTTTTCCTTTTAACCAAATTAATTTTTTTCAGTTTAACTACCGTTAGGTTTCTGAAAAAATGACGACTGTTTGACTGAATTAAATGCTTCAGGTTTCCTGTTGCATAAGAAGTATATATATTAGAGAAGGTGTACATTCATCTTTTTTAAAGGAGGAAAGAAGTCAAAACACACAAGAAAGGAGGCACAGCTGTACGGAACTCTGAAGAGCCAAAAAGTAAGAAGACAAAATTATCTCGTTCAGGAAAGAAGAAGTCCAAAAAAAAGACCCATAAAGGTGCATTTAAGCTTTACACCTTCAGTTATTAAAATATGCAAATGTGTTAGTTGAACCTTAGTTTTGCTATAGCTGTGTAGTTATAAATGTATAATTATATGTAGATAAATACATTTATACATAGAGATATGTAACTTTCTTGATTCTAACACAGGTAGTCAAAAAGATACATTTCTAAAGTAAAATTTCCTAGATGCAAAAAAGAGATAAATTTCTTACATGTAACAGAGAGGGAGAGCCTTTTGAAAAATATGCATTACAAGGAAAATTTGTCCAAGAATTGGACACTGCATACCAGAAACATTTGTGAATTATTTCTTTCCATGAGGCTTTGGGGTTGAAAGCCTTTTGGAAATGTTAGATAACCTTTTTACACCACAGATTTCAGGATAATATAATTGAACTAAAATGGAGACCTTTGCACTCATGCAAAAAAAATCCTTCTACTTCAGTGTTTACTTGCTTTCTTTGAGAGTGGCGTGTGTGTGCCTCTGCACATGTTTGTGTGTAATACATTGTGATAGAAATATCCTTGCGAATGATTTAAGATAGCAGATAACTAAGGTAAGCTTACTATTTTTTTTTTTCCTATTTTGGTGCTTCGTTACAGATCAGGTTTCTTCAGAAGATTCAGATAATTCTGATAAAGGTAAAGTATTTTAATATGTTTTTGTAATAAGTTGTATTATTTCTTTGACTTTTATCATTGATCTTAGTGTTGTTAGCTGTCTCTGTTAATATTCTATAAGATAAAAATGCTGTGTGCAAACAAACAAACAAATATGAAGGTTCAAATGAGTGAGTTACATATCTTGGAGAAAAACTGTAGGGAATTTTAAGAAGGAAATGGTTTAAGCAAAGAAGGAAAATGTGGGCAGATAACAGAATGGAAATAATCAGAAAAATGAGAGGTGAGACTGTTCCAGAAAAGAGAAGAGGGTGCAAAAATACGTACATTATTAATTGCATGGGTCCAGGTATGCAAAGATGTGCTGTGTAATCCGTGCTGTGTAAGGAAAGTACTTTTCTGATATAATAACTACTACATTTTCCTTCACAGAATTATACTGTTATACTGACTCTGCTCAAAAAAACAGAGATTTTAAATAAATCCTAGACTTTAATAAAGCCTTTTCCAGCTACCACCAGTAGTACCTCAGAGACCTACTTGTTGCACCAGCGCTCAGTCTCGGTAACTCTTTAGGTGCTGGTTGTCTCCTTAGCTCAGTAATTCCAGTCTCCAGTTTCTTTTTGATGAAACAAACCCCATCTCCTGGTCATGCCAATTCTTGCTGCAGACTGTCTAGAAGGGATTGAGTGTTTCTACTGATTTCTCTGCTCTGCTGTTCATTTTTAAGGATGTCTTGAGGCTCCAGGTTTTCCCAGTTAGATACAGGAAGACCTGAAACACTTTTCTTATGACTTGGACCATGCCCAAAGTTTCTGTTTTGCCAGGAAACTTTTATTGGAAGATCGTTTTTTTCTAGGTCAGTGTGTATTTCGGAGTTTTCACTCCTGTATACTTACACAAAACAGTTATGCAGTAATCCGTGTTTTCTGCCAATTTCACTGGTAAGTCACAATGGATATAAATAATCATTTAAGTAGCAGTAAGGTAATTGATCCATTTAATGTCATTAAACTGTATTGTAATTCTGGGTTTGTGATTGTTTAATTTTAGGAACAAAATGCTGTGCTGCTGTTGTGTCAAGAGCAGCGTTTTCACACAGTTGTTGTTGTATTTGGCCAAAACATTAGTTCATGGTATCTAAGAATCTTTTTGATGCTACATTGATTAAAGTTGCAAAACATTTTTATTTTCACTTTATGCATGGTAAAGGGTTGTGTTTATTCTCATGCTTGCAATTAAACATTGCTCCTAGTAATATGCCATCTAAGTAAAAAAAAAAAAGACGAATTATTTTAAAATTTATTTCATAAACACTTTAAATTTCTTAACAGATTCTGATAACAGTGATGCAGAAGATGGTCCTTCAGATGCTGACTTTTGGAAAGGTCCCCCACAAGGTGCAGATGAAAAATCACGGTTAGTTTGATCCTGTGAACATGTAGCTGGTAAAATGTACAGTGTCCATTCAGAACTGCAAAGGCAGAGATTTTCCCTGAGTGTTTCGATGAATAGTCTGACATTTAAAGTTATGTCAAATCTTTTTCCATGCTAACCTAAGAATGTGTTTTTAAAGAGGAGTCATACACAACTCTGGAGGAAAACCTTTCTCAAGCCACTGATACCACTGCTGTCTAGGAAAAAGTTTGCTAAATATTTTTCATACAAAGATCATCTCCTAGGTAAAAATCCAAAGCAGAACTGTCTTTGACTTTTTTTTTTGTTGTTGTTGTTCTTACAGGGAGGAGGAGTTTGATGAGTATTTTCAAGACTTGTTTCTCTAAACCTTGAAATTGATGCAGGCTGACTTTCTTCATGAATTGTCAAGATGGAAGTCTGGAAATCCAGTCATAATTTACCAGGGACCTCTTTCTGCCAGCATACTTTTTCTTCAGTCACTCATATGAACCATTTGGGTAGAGTATCTTTGTAGAAGGCTTCAAATCTGAAAACTTTGTTTCTTGTGGTAGGTTGTGTACTCACAAAACAAGAGAAATAACTTTTTCAGTGCAAAAGATATATGGCACTCAGACTTAAACAAGAATATGGTTTATTTACATCACATCACAGAAGTTCACGGCTTTTTATTTTATCCCAAACTTCAGTTATTGTCAGATTTTTATAAAAGAGCATTTGTAAGTTTCTGTGAGTAGTTTAAAGCCATACACTTTCATATATTTATATTTTTAATTTATTTAACAAGAGTTAAGAGCCTTAAATTTATTGGTCATGTAGACTTTAATATTCAGGTATTAGTCTCTGTAAGTATTTTCAAGTGCTACTGGAGAAGTTCAGATTTTATCAAGTATGTACTCTGCGTGAATTAAGTAAATTGTTTGTGAAATGTCTCCCGTAATCCTTTAAAAAGTTCAGTTTATCGTGACTTTGTTTTAAATTTTAGCTAAAATGTGATGTGTCTTATAATTCCATTTATAAAAATTTGGTTGGTTGGTGAAATTTTTAATGTAAAACATACGTGTGTGGCTTTCTATACATGTGACTTTTATGTTATCTGTGGCCTCTGATCTCCTTTCCATTAATTGAATGTTAATCCGTCTTTAAAGTGTAATCCTAAATATACAAGTAAAGCATGTATATTGCTTGAGAAACTTACTGGGTTTGTCTTCCTCTTCAAGGTGCAACATATCTTCAAAGATTCGTTTAGTTCTGTTTCACAAGAAACAGTCTGCACATGAATGAGTACAGTGGGTATTTTTTTCTATCTGGTGAAAATTACTTTGGATATGAAGAACAAACTTTTTAAAATTAAATTTTCATGTTATTCTGAGGAAAGTTACTGTTGTATAAAATATATCTTTTGATAAGTACTTCTCACTGTAGATATATGTATAGAAAGTATTTATAGTAAGTATTTGATGTGGAAAATGGAACAGCAGAGATGGTTGCAGTGTATTTATGAACATTTTACACGCACTTCTATGAATAAGTTGGGAACTCTATTTACAAGTATTACTTAACAAAATTACATTTTAAACAGTTTGTACTTACATAATAGATGACAGTACAAGGACATATTTAGGGTGTCCTTGAATAAGAAATAAACGGAGCCTTGCATGAAGGCTTCTTTAGGTAAGAAGGTGGATTTAAAGGTTAATTCTCTGTCATCTTGCAGGCTTGGTTGAGAGTCAAATCCAATCTGCAGCAATCTGCTTACACGTGTGCAACTTGCCCAAAGGGGCTTTTGTCGAATGCGTTGCTATATTTGTTGCTTCAAGTATTGTATATTAAGTATGTGTTCTGGATAACTAACTCCTCTTTGGGTCTTTAAAATACAGTTATAAAAATTTACAGTATACATAGTAAATACATAGTTTAATACAGTTTGAATAAAATTACATTATCAAATAACCTTGAAATAGTTTTCTTTAGTAGCTGCGTTTAATACAGAAAATAACATGATACCCAGTTTTATGTCATAACTGTTTGCATAAAATATTTGGCTCATTTATAAGTCAGGATGTTTTAAGTGTTTGGGGTTTTTTTGTGGATTCCTTTAATTTTGAGTGATGAATGTACACAGCATTTCTGTTCATGGAACATTCTTAGAAGGGTTTATATAAAGCAATTCACTCATTCTTCCTTCTCTTTGAATACTGAGGGCCCTTCAGAGGGGGAAAAAAAGTGTGTCTTCTTTGTTTATAAGGGGAGGAAAAGTGGCAGGATTGAGTCTGCATGTTGAATTTGCTTATTGCAGGAACTGTGTTTGACATCCATCTCCTTAGATTTGGAACAAGTTCCAGTGAATACTCAGATCCGTGCATTGTATACCAGCCATTTCCCCTCCTCCATCTGCAGGAGGAGCTGACTTTGTGAGACCTGAGTAGAATGTATGGAGTGGACTGTCACTGTTCAAGAGCAGGTTTTGGTAGCTCTTCATCATTTATGAGGAGCTAATTTGTGCACAGTCTGTCTCTTAATAGTAGAGAGAGGGGTGATGTGAATTCTAATGTGCTCTACCTCTGCTTTCCTTTCCCTTCTCTTTATTAAATTGTTGCCAAGTAATTGGTTTTCAGATACTTCATTGCATTTTAAAAAGGGTACATTGGGAATACTTGAGCCTTTTAAAATGCTTTTGAATGTAGACCGTATTGTGGACATGCTGGTATTTTAGTAAACTCTCACTTGTATGTGAAGTATGTTTATGGTCTGCCATTTTAGATTTTTACAATAAAAGGTGGCAAGTTGAGGAACTGTGGAAGACCCATTTGCATACAATCAAGAGTGGTTTCTCTGAATGATGGCTACAGTTTACAGATTTATCCTTGGTACTTTTGAAAAAAACACAGTGTACCATGGGCCTACTTTTTATAAACAGAGCCAGGGAACTGTGTTGAGCATTCCTAAAGTGAAGGAGATGTTTACTCTAGAACTTTATATAGTATTGAGAATGAAGGAAAAGGATGGAATTCCATATTAAGGAAAGACGTAATATAAAAAAATCTAAATATACAAGTAGCAAAAGTTGAATTTTTTGTTTGAATTGTACACATTAGATTCCATTCCGTAGTTTCATAAATCTGCCAAAAATGGTATTTTTTTCTGGACAGTGTGCAGAATGACCTATTTTAATAAAAGCACTATATGTAAATTGAGTGACATAGAAAAATAGCTAGAGCACACAGTTCACACCGTTATTATTTTCAGTTTTTAATTGTAACCATTTTTTTACTTCATTAAAAATTATTTCCAACAAATGGCAAATGTTTTAAGAGGATTGTTAAGAGATCAATCTATACTATTCTATGCAAAGCAGAAATCCACTGGGGTTCATTGAAGTTCTTTCTAGGTGTCTTTTCTGTAGCAGGAACAGTGTCTGAGACAAAGAATTACAAAACTACACATGTTTTGGATTTTCCTTCTTCACCTCCACCTGTATTTTCTGTTAAAAAACAGATAAGGAAAGTCAAGTGAGTATTTTCTGTTAATTTTAGCTGCTCGAATTTCTTGTTATAGAGGTGTTGCCTTTGTTTTATGCATATTATGTGTGTCTGACCTTCTGAAATTTCACTGCTTGTCTGGGAAATAGGAATATGAAACAATGACACTTTATATATACATATGTGCATATAGTGTAGGAGTTGATACCAACATTTCTCAAAGGACCAAACACACACTGAACCACTCTTACTGGAAAGTTTCAGCAGTTAAGTATATATGACTGTCCCACACATACAAAACTGAGGAATGCAAGCCATGCAAAAGAAAGGAACTCTTGGATCAATATAATCTGTGAATCTATTTTTGAAAGATGATACAAAAACTTTAATTTGACCTAATTACGTAAACCTTTATCCAACCCTGCGTGAATCCCTTTGTAATTACTGGTTAAGAGAGAGAGAGATGGTTTTTATATTATCTATAGCTACTGATTCTGTTACTGTCTCTCTCAAATGATTCCACAGATGTTCATTGGTCATAGTTAAGATTCTTTCAGTGTAATAAATTGCGTTTCCAGGTTTATTTAAGGTAAGATACCAATATTAGAATTAAAACTTACATTCGAAAGCTGTGGATCACCATGTTACTAGGTCATTTTCGACCCTTTCCACCTGCATTGAAACATGTCACATAATCAGTGTCCTACCCTCTGTAATTTGTGGATATAATCAACACTATGTTACTAACTATGTATTCGATTTTCTCAGTTTAATACTCTGTTCTGTTTTACTTTCTGTTCTGAACTTTCCACTGTAGTGGTTCAGCAAACATGTTTATTTTGTTTTGTGTCTACTGAATGGCTAAGAATAGCCCGGTCAGTGTGATCTAGAGAAACCACCATGGTTCAGCATGTATCAGATTCTTATTTGTATGAAGTGACTTAACAAACCCGTATATTTACATGGCCTTGATTTGACAGTGTCAGATCTGATCTTCACAAATGTGCATGGCCTCATTCCAATGTGTGTTTAAAAAGATGCAGAATAATTCCCTTTCTTTTTGGGATGCCAGCTATTCTGTGCAAAGGCCAGATCCTTGGCTCCTGCAAATCAGTCTGTGTGGCTGTTTTCCCTGTGGGAAAATTCTTCCTAAGTCAGTGACTTAAGTGATTCCAAAATACCAATGTTCTAAGATGATCCTGACTTCAAGTGAGAGTAGAAATACCCCATTCTTCCTAAATGTATTATTTAATTTTTATTTAAGAAGCTTATGCTTAAGGGGATATGATCTGACTTTAATAACTATACTCTTTGCCAAGAAAGCAAGTATATAAGGAGGTTTGAAGTTGTATAAGGAGATCCCAGGTTATTTTGTTTTGTCTTGCTGATATTTCTGTGAAGTTCAGATGCTTACATTCCAGTGTAAGGGAAAGAATACTTTTTTAGATACTGTCAACCAGCTAGTTCTGAGGAATAGATTAATCTTAAATAAAATTATATGAGTAATTTCGAGAAAAAAAATGTCACTGAAAATAAATTTGGGAGACAATTTGGAGGGTGTCATTTCTTTGAAAGTGTGCGTAAGTGGTATCACAGCATGAGCAGGCCAAAATTTTTGATTCATTTTATTAAACTTTTCCAAAAATCTGCTTTGATTAAATCATGTAATTTACAGTACTTTTTAAACCACTTGGCAATAACTTCTAATTTTTTAAAAAATTTTAACCTAGTATTAGATTTTTTAGGAGCCAGTAATTCTGGTTCCACTTCACACACTGACAGTAACTCGATGTGTGGCCTTGAGTAGCCTCTCTTTTGTGTGAAATGTGAAGAATACTCACCTATTTCCCACAGACACTGATGAGCAAATAAATCATTCAGTACTGTTTTATGTTTTAAAAATGTGGAGCACAGAGTAAACTAACTTTTCTTCTTCAAACTAGCTGACAATAAATCACTCTGGCTTAATCACACATGGTTTTGTTTTAATCTCTGAACCTTTTCGGTCATCTCAGTTGATTGGCAGAGCTGTTGTAATGCTGTTCCACGTGCATTACAGAATAAAAATAACTGACTCATTTGACTCTTACACTTCAGTGATAGGTTCTCAGTTTCTATAAAATCAGATTCTCTCGTAGGTTAGGATATGCAGAACCATGCTTTCGATTTTAGGACTTGGACTGTCTTTGGAAGATTAGTGTTAATTTTGTAATATGAGAGAGTGTATTTCAGCCAAGATACTGGTGGTAGGGAACTAGAGCCCAAAGCTTTATCCTAAACTTGGAAGAGAGTTGGGGATTTGCACTGCTTTTTTATGTTCGAAACACACACCCTCCATTCCCTTACGTTTTTCATTTTCAACTTAAACAAAGGACCTGAATACATTTGGGGCTGGTGCCACACAGAATTTTAATACATCTCTGGTATTTCAGATAAGTGTTTAATTACATTCAATTTTAAGGCTTTAGGCAAAAGAAATTTTACATTCCCTTCACTTTTGTGATGGTCATATTTTATATAATCCTACAGTTTAGAAAATGAGCTCAAGATACTGGATTTGTGTCATCTTTAAATTTAGTTTACTCCTCTTCCAAGTAAAGATAAAGCTAATTTGGCAAATTGAGAACTTGCATACCATTAGTATAAAGTTTAATAGAATATTGCACAAGTGCACTGCATGTGTGAGTTTGAGAGAGAGAGAGAAAATATGTTGACTGCCTTACAAATATATGTAAATGAAAATCTAAGAAGTTACTTAACCTTTTTGGGCTGCTGCTGCTTCTTCTTCCTTTTTCTTTTGTTCCTCAATAGCTTTCATCTTTTCTTCATATTCATCAGCTCGTGTTTTCCATTCAACCCTGTTGTTTTGAAGACCATCAAACATAGGTGTAATTTCCTTGTGAAACCTTGAGAATTCCTGTACGAACAATTTAAATTAGTAAGTTAAAAATTTGTAAGCACTGATGAGTTGTAAAACCTGAAATTGTGGAAATACTGCTAAAAAGCATGTAATTTTTCTGTTAGATCTAATTCTAAAGCATATTATTGGAAATACCATATTGGGATAATAATGCCCTATTGTGCACATAGTCTGTTAGGAAAATACTGGAATTGTATACTCCACATTTTAGTATCTTCCCTAATCCCACATATGACTCATATAATACGACTGTAAATATGATACATGTTATTTTATCGTATAATTATCAGGATACAATAAAAAAGTCTATTATCCTGTATATTTCAAGCAGATGAGGATATATCTGAAGATGTTAAAATATTACATATCACTTTTCTGCATGACTTTTTGGGGTAATATAAAAAGCTACACAGGGATTAATAATGTTGACATTTCAATCCTTACAGAAGGTACAGAATATCTACACGTCCAGGGTATTTCAAGTTTTCTGTTCCCTTTGCTGTACCATTAGCTGCTTTCTGTAACTATCCACATGTTGCTTGCTTATATTAAATGGGACTGTGAAGAATCAAGCTGGACTTTTTGTAACTCAGTCGTTCAGGGTAGTAACAAAACCTCAGCACCCTCAAGTTTCACCGGGATCTTCCCTTTGTTTGAATTTGCTTCACATCTCTTGCATTCGCTCTGTGGGAGCAATTCTTTGAAAATTTGAAATCTTTGAAAAATTATCACAGTTTTGATGGTTGTTCACCCTGTGACCAAGAGTCCAAGTCAAGAATTTTTTAACTGCAACAGCTTGTCACTAATTGTGCCATCAGAACTGCTGCAGTAGGAAAACAAAAAAAGTCACTCTTACCTTGTACACAAATGTACACACGAAATCTATGAAACCAACTTGGAGCTTAGGCAGTTCATCTCCCTTGTTTCTGTCCATCATAGGCTAGAACAGAAGAGCAGTAACTTAGAATATGTAGATATCATGATTTTTGGTATAATGATCTAGTAAGCGTCATGGATGTTTTAATGACAGTTAATATTGCTTAACACAAATTATTTAGTACTTACAATAGGTTGTTGCTGTAGCACAGTTCGTTCCAGGTCACCTTGCTCCCAGAATTCGTTTGCAACCATGAGGGCAACCTGAATAATCACAATTCAGCAGAATTATCAGCAGAAAGCAGTAAATTTAAATAAATAAAAGAACAAGGTTTTCCAGAAAATGGGAAAAAAAAAAAAAACCAACAACAAAAAACCCTGTCAGTTTTTTTTAGCAGTACTGTCTGCTGAACTGAAGGCTTTTCCCAGCAAATTAACAATATCCTGATGCATGCTGAGTAAATGACATTATTGTCAATGTGAACAAGGTAATATTAGCAACATAACAGTCTTGTAGTACTGTAATGTATAGAACTTAAGAAGACTCCACAAGCATCCTACAGCTGTATTTTGATTATACATTGTTAAAACATATTCCTTCCTATAAGCCTAAGTGATGAGCTTCAGCAGGATGGTCAGTAAGTACTGGAGTACTTGAAGTACTTATGTACCATGCTGTATTACAGAATTTATTTTTAGCATGTTTGAGCTGTGGCTTAGCAATGGCACCAAGATTTAGAGAACAGACACAATTCAAACCATACTGTTGTTAAATCTGTACCTTAAAAATAGCTGGAAAGTAGTAAAAGTTGTATAGCACAAAAATAACCTCAGTGATATTTAAGGGTAGCTAGAACAGCTGCCAGAATTGGGGATGCCAGTTTTAAAGAAAGGACAAGTAGAGAAGGGTTGGCAGCCTGTGGAGTGGTAGAGGAGAGACATCATGGAACACCACTCACAGTGACAAAGGTAGAGGTTCTTTTCTGAAAGCAACAGGTACTTAAATGTGTATCAAGGGATATTAAATTATTTTTTTGACTGATCATACACCAAATGGGCAGTAAAACAGAGAGTGAATGCAGTACTGGCTATTTCAAAAGTACCTACCTTACTCTGCACTTCCCAAGGCTTGGTTATTGCAGACAGGTCACATCCAGTCATCATCATAGCCCTTTGAAAATGAAAAACCAAAATGAGTGTAGTTTTAGGTGTCAAGAGGATGGTACCAGGCTCTTTTCAGTGCTGCCCAGTGACAGGACAAGGAGCAATGGCCATAAACCAAAACATGAGAAGTTCAACCTCAACATGAGGAAGAACAAACATATACTAAGGGTGGCAGAGCACTGGAACAGGCTGGTCAGGGAAGTCGTGGATTCTCCCTTTCTGGAGACATTCAAACCCCACCTTAACATGTTGCTGTGTAACCTGCTTTAGTTGACCCTGCCTTGGCAGGGGAATTGGACTAAATGCAGATGTCGCTTCCAAACCTAACAGTTCTGTGATTCTGTGATAGTTAGGATGATTATTTAAAAAAAAAAAAAAAAAAAAAAAAAAAAAAAACTGGAATGTAAAAAAAATTNNNAAAAAAAAAAAAAAAAAGTCTGGATTGTAAAATGAATTTAGATACTAAGATGCAAATGGATGCACATTTTGCATATTTTTAGAAGATTGTAGACATCTATTTTGCTTTTCATTGGACAATAACGCCAAGTCTTACTTTTAATGTTCAAGAGCCCAAATTCTTTTAAAATCTAGTTCTAGATAAATGGTTAAATAAAGAGTAAAATATTGACCACCTACATGATGACTTCTTTTTTTGTTGGGTCAATAGATATATATTTAATTGCCTGCTCTTCTGTTTCCATTTTTTCAATTGCATCCACAATCTTTTGGAACATAGTTCTTTTCCTGTTAAACATACCAATAGAACATATATTAGAGAGCATAAGTTGCTGCATTAAAAATTAAATAGAAAACCATATTTACTATACTTATGCTTTTCCAAACTAGCATCCTAGTCATAGTAGTATCAAAGTGAAACCCTCCTGTTGAACTCAAACTTTTCAGGTAACCTAGACATTTAGATTTTGCTATGTGCTACTGCCATGTACAGTAATGTCTCAGAATTCTGGCAAAGAAATAAATAACCAATTTCCTACCTCTTCATATTAAACTGGGGTGGCATTCTCATTTCTTTAGTATTACATGTGCATTACTTTCTGTACCATACTGAACTGGGAAAAGTGAAGCAAATACTAATAAATATTCTTTCACTTCCTCCCATCAAAAATCCAAAGAAGTACTAAGACCTGACTAAGAAGAAATTTTAAAAACATAAAAAGTGTCTTGCTATTGCTTAATAAATCTTCTAATTTTTGTTTGGAATCAATGAAAAAATGGAATTACTGTTATTTAAAATTTAATAACTGCTATTAAACAACTTACTGAATTTTTAGCTGTCTTCTGACTTTAAATTGTCCCAGTCATAAAACAAAAGACTCCGTATATCTTTAAAGAAAAAACTCATTATAAAAGCACATTAAGTCACTAAATTAGGAACAGAATGGATGATTTGATATTTGGAGTCTTTGGCATATTTAGCACTGGGATCATTTGATGTCCATAGGGTTTTTTTAAACCAGCATATTCATTTTCAGCATACTCTTGTTTAGTGTGAGTATTTACTGTATGGTATGCTAAATATCACACATGCATACAACTTTATGATTAGGCTTCCGAATCCACACTTTGGGAATACAGTGTTTGTTGTAACTAAAGCATATTGGAATGACCTACTAAATTTATACAAAATATTGTATACATTTATGTATTCTCTAATTTGTAAGCTTATAATGAATCTAAGAATGTCTTGTTTTTTACAGTAATTAGACTTAATAACAATTTTAAGTAAAGCTCTATGTTCTGCATATAAATATCTTTGTATTCTGCATATAAACAACTAAAAATTACAGTTATACATTCTGTAGGATTGACTTCAGTACGAAGTTATACAGAATTTAGTACTTACTTGAAATACAAAGCCAAGTCAGTTGCTATTATTGCAACTTCAAATAAGTGTAGGACGGTTTCAAACTGGCGCTTATTTAGGTTCTGGAAGATGTTTAAACTCTGCAAGGTGGAAAGTTTATGAATTCAATTCCTTTTATAACACTGTCTTTGGTTTGTACTATACAGGTTCTCGCAGCATAGTATAACACAATTGGCCAGCTACGGTCCCTGAATTAAAATAATGCTACAAGTTAAAAATTCACATTCCATAAATCTAATTATCCTAGAATTTCTAAAGCTTTCCAGTAGAGACCTTTTCCTCCTGTTGACCTGGGTTGGCACAATTGCCTGCAGTGGTGTTAAGGGCCTACCATGGTAAGTGTACTTTTCCTCAGACACAGGGAATGAGACCATCAAACTCAGCAGTTTTCTGAGTGTCCTGGCTTTACTTATTTCTTTAACAGAAGGGTCAATGGCTATGTGAGCACGGGGAGCAGCGATGCTGCTGGTGAGAGCCTCCAGAGGTCCTGACAAGGCTTTGGCCAAGAGCAGGAGTTAGTCCCCAGCATCTCACATTTGAAAAAGTGCGTCGACATCAATGAAGGTAAAGGTGTTTTGTTTGTTCATTTCCAATGAACAAATGCTTAGCATAAGGATTTGTTCCATGACCTCATGAGGTCAGGCAACAGCATCACCACAGGGATTAGGGGTGGAAAATGAGGGTGGAAGTGGGTGCCTGCCACGCTGCTGTAAACCAGGGATGGAAGGGGTGCATCCATGTGTGTCTTATTTCCACAGAAATAATCGTGTGTTGTTTCCACAGAAATCACTTATTTCTGCAGAAAATACATAGTAAAGAGTGTAAATTGTCTCCTTTGCTGCAGCCAGAGCCTGGTGCTGAGGAGGGCAGGAAGGCCAATCCCCACTGGAGAAGAGACTGTGGGCATGTGAGTAAGGCCCAGGGGAAAAGCTTTTCTATCTGAAGTGAGTCTGTTTCTGGTGGAATTACTGATCTTTCTCTAAAAGTTGAAAATGTGTAAGAATTTGGTCTAAACTTCTGAATTTTAGCATAGTTTCTTAATCTGGACCTAGAGGAATGAATGAGACCCAGTGAAATTTGGAACACTGTGACCTAATTGGATCTTTTGTGTTGATCATAGTGAGCAGAATGTCCATGACGTACCTCATCTTGCAGCAGGGTTTTACTGTACTCTAGATGATGCCTTTCTAAAATGGAAGAGCCGTGAAGTTTTGCCAGTGGAGCAGCTGACCTGTTGAAAAATAGGCAGATATTTATATTACTTTGAAGGCAATAGTTTTTATTCAGGTTTCATATATTTAGGGTTAAAATGCTTCTGATCTCCATGTTCAATAGTTTAATCTGTATACATTAACCATTGGTATGATGCAGAGAAAAAACCCAACTTGCTTGCCTTATTTTTGTGAATGAGTGATGATGGAAATTGGAAAGCACTGGGTGTTCAGTGCCCACTAAAGTCGAAGTTTTTGTTAGATACCTCAAAATGCAAAAGCTGTGTTATTTAATATACGCCTTTATTTTGTCTTGCGTGTTCATTTTTGTTGTTTGTATAATGTGTGCCACTCCTGTGTACCTTAAAAATAGCTTTTATCCATCCTTTAGTGTTTATTCTGTGGCATGGCTTTTGAACTCTTGTATGTCTGTAATGACTGGCTCATGTTCCCTGGGATTTTAGTTAAGTCTAAGTTAAATCTGAAATAACAGTATAATGGAGTTTAAGTCCTCTAATGCCTTTGGGCTTCTCCCTTCCCCAAGAATTACCATTTTATGGACCACACAAGCCCTGACAGCTTAGGTGTGTTCAGTCTTATCACGAAACTAAAAGCATTCCCCTGACATTGGACTAAGCTACAAGCAGAGGAAATTCTGCGTCGGATTATGGTGGTGGGATGAAGGGAGAAGTATCCTACCAACAAGGGCTCCAGGTGGTTCTGCATGTTTAGAACTGTATTTTCCTCCTTTCTTCCCTCAGTGAATAACTGTGTTCTTCAGATAACCCCGAGTGGGCTACATCGTACTTGTATTTTCTGATGTGATTAAGACTGATGTGGTAAAGCCTAATGAGTTTTATAAATAGCTTTACTCCGTATGACCTCATGTAGAGGGCTTTCAGCTAGGGAAGACCACAGTAGGAGGATTTAAACCCCACCTTAAACTTGTTTGGATGAGAGGCAGTCCATTGAATAAGAATCAATGTCTGTCATTCTCTCTCTCCTACGTCACCTGGAGAATCCCTGGGAATAATCAGAAAATCCCCCTGCGTCACTGTTGTAGCACACAGGCTGAAATGCCTCTCCTGTGAGGAGTGTGTTCAGGGTCAGAGCGGGAGGATCGATCATTCTGGAGATATAGCTGGTGGAAACTAGTCAGAAAGCTATAATCCTCTGGTACACATGACATTTTGAGAAACCTGTGTTCTCTGGCTAGCACTCAGAAATAAGCCCTCCCAGGACACATAAGAGACTAAATGGTAGATTGTTCACTCTTCAGAACAAGACTGAGTCTCACCGTGATATGTATTTTTGTAATACAAAGGTAAATTTAAAATGAATTAATATTGTTTTATAACAAGCACCTGCTAATTCGTATTGTTTTCTAACGAACAAGGTAAAAACCACAAAGAAATATATTTTCTCAGAACAAGAGGGAGCATGAACTGCGAAGCTGAACCTCATGATGTGTAACTTCTGGGCATGTGGACTCAGTGGCGAACTCAAGCTTGTTAGCTCAGAATTCTGTATAACATGAGGAGGTTACACCTCAGGAAAGGACCTACAACAGTCAGGAAACTGAGTGTGAGAAGGAACAACTGAGCTAGTCATGTTAGGCAGTGGAAAAGAGAGGAAAAAATCCCATCTCACTTTAAACTGGCTTTGTCTATGTCATATCCTGAATTCCTCTCCAGAAAAGCGCTTATGCCCTTGACTTGAAAAAGGCAAAATGCCCTTTCTCATTTCTTTGTGGCCTCGTGCACGAAGTTCTGTCTGCTACAATCCAAGCATTGCTAGAGTTTAGTGTCTCTTAAAAATTAATTGCAGCATCAGGAGACCCTTCTAAGATTCTGCTTTTGCATTCTGTCTTTGTGTTTCAGCTGTCTGAAGTGCTCTGAAACAGAAACCTTCTGTAGCATAATTATTTATTCATGCCAGATGAATATGGAATATATACCTTATATTTTTGCAAGTTTTGACTTTTTATTTTCATTTGCCACTAAAAGTAATACATTACCATGTTTTTGAGCATTTGTACTTACTTCATTTGGTACAAGTTATTGGTCCCTCTGTGATCAATGTCATGGCAGAAAGCAGCAGCAACCATGGCGAAGGCTTCAAGATCAGTATAGTATTTCTTTATTTTGCCTGTCTGTAAAAGAAATCAGATAATTCCAAGTGTGTGTCTTCCTGAATTTTCCATTTGGAATTGAAAGAAAGCTAAATAACTAATGTAAGATTAATATTAGCAACATTACCATCAGCAGAGTAAACATCGTTTGTCCCACATTGAAACCATGTCTCCAGTTATGGTAAGTGATATCTCGATAACCCTTCCTGACTGTGTACATCCATCTTGTAAGAACCTATTAGGAACAAAAGTGATTAAAACTGTGCTGTTAATTGAAACAAAACAATAGAATTCCTATAAAATTACTGGAATATACTATGAATTTACTGTAATAATGTGCCAGTTCCTTGAAAATAAATGCTTTTCTTTGAATGAAACATTGAAACAGCAAATTGTTCTTATATAAATGCATGTTGATTTAATCCCCTATATAACTCAAACAATTCAGGACTAGTTTTACGTTTTGATGACAAATATGTAAATGTTTCATTAAAAATTGAAGGTTTCTAACCATATCACTAATATTTTAGTATTATCTACTTCTAGATTAAAGTACCTAAAATCAGCTATTTAAAATAAATATAAACAAGAAAAAATAAACCAAACCTCAGCTGGGACTTTGAACTTTTCAACAACATTTATCTCAAAGAACAGTCGTATTCCACAAGTTATCAGGCCATGCTCTGTAACAGGAAAGTCACTGAAGCGAAATTCATACAATTCTAAATCTTTTGGATCAGGTAATTCTTCTTTCTGTTAGGAAAAATCAAAACCAAGGGTTTTTCTGGCAAGAACGAAGTTGGAAAAGCTTTTTTTTTCATTTTCTTCAGTAGAAATATTGCTCAAGGAAAGTATGCTTCTTGTGTCTTCAAAGGCCTCAGGTGTCAGTACAAACTAATGTGTATTAAGTCATGAAACACAATTTGATACTGCTGGCTTTCTTCTCAAAGACAATAAATAAAAGCCTTGGGCAATTTCTTCCTGCTCTGAATTCCAACACAATTTGTTGTGACCATCTCAACATTTCCTTAATTTAGAAACCTTGGGCCTTGGAAATTCTCCTTCCTGGTATAAAATCCAGTCATTCTCGCACTTTTAGCCTGATCTCAAGGCTACAGTTCATCTTTTTACAACCAGAATTATTCTTGCTAACCATTCTTCCCTTTTGGATTTTATGAATAGTGAAGTATATAGTGGCCAAAACCAACCTGTTTGCACCAAAACATTTTTTACTGTTACAGTTGAATAAAGCACAGAAACATTTTTTTTTTTTTTTTTTTTTTTTTTTTTTTTTTTTTTTTTTTTTTTTTTTACCAGAAGGTTTCTTTGCATGCCTGCCTACCCATAGCCTTGTCTTCTCTTGGCAACACTATAGGCAAGCAAAGATTCCTGTACATTTTTTGACTTCTGGAGTGCTAGCTGTTTGTTTGTGCTCCATAACCAGCTCTCAAAATAGGTCTGTCCTACCTTTTCTCCTGTGACAGTCTTCTTTGTACTATTCTAGATACACTTAATAGACAACCTGTAAGGTTGATTTGACACATTGAAAGTGGACTGGAAAACCCTACAAGATCAGATTTAAAATCTCACAAATCTTATTTATGTTCTCATTTGTCTGGTGCAGTAGATTCTTGACTGCTTCACTATTGAATGACTTCAGTATATGCACAGAGTAAAAATTGCTACAATTCTTAAATGTACCAAGCATATAGTATGTATGGTTATTATGGCTTATTTAAATCCCTTCAAGTCATTTGCTTTCTAGTGCTGTAGTTGCTGGTGATTCTGCCTTTCTGTAGTTTATAGCAGTCTATTCTGAACAGTCTGACCACTGAAGAAAATGAGGGATCATTCCAGAAGTAGTAGGCTGTGTAAGGACATAAACTTTGTCCCATGTACTAAATTTCATTAGAAGTTGTCTGGTTGCCATTCTGAGATTTTTCTCTCACTGAAGGGCAGACACAGAGCTTTGTCCAGCTTGTACTGACGAACCTCCATAAAACATACACTAAATTCTAAAATGCAGAAGATACTAAAGTTAAGAAGGCCAGCACCACTTGTGAACTCTTCTATAAGACTCTTCATCTGTGTATCCCAAAGCCTAGGGGGAGCAGTATAATATTTTAAAGACTTAACTCAAGGAAGTCTGATGCAACACAAAGAATAGCTTGTATTATCACAATGTCTGCCTTCCTCCATAGCAGTCTAAAAATGATCTCCACTTTTTGGATAAGGAAAAAAGATGACTGGATGTATGCATGTATTTCAACAAATAAGGCTAAACATCCATTTCCTTCCCCCTGGGTTTTTCCTTTATATCTACGCAGATCAGAGATCAAGGACAAAGAAACATAGACAAGTGATGCTTTAAGACCCATTACTTTGTGAATCATCAGATCTAGAAACACCTGCTTTATCCCATTAGCTATCTGGGACTCCAGGTCTTATAATAGGATAAAGCATATGCATGTAGCCTTGGAAGTGCAGATGATATTAGACCTTTGAATCTGTGAGTTCACAATGTTGCAAGAACCCACTTTAATTGCTTTTTGGAGATTTAAAAATCATACCAGTATTATGCTTTTACATTTGGAGCCTTTACCATAATAGTATTAATTTTTGCAGTTTTGTGTGCAGCCAAATTAAAATTCCTCTAACAGGTATGTGAAGGTACACATGGTCTGTTGATGTTTTTTTTATTTCACCACTTGCAAGCCATCTGAGCATCTGTTTTATGGAAGGCAGTAAAACATTAACACCAATGCATTCCAGCATGCCCATGTACATGGCTAAAAATGGTTTCAAGAGGTCTTTTCCCTATGGCTATGTGTACATCAGCAAATGTGATGAAATAGGAGGAAATATGTGAAGTGGTTGGTACAGCAAATCAACAGATTTGTGTATATTTGACCTTTTTTCTTCAGCCTGGCTTTGTTTTGATCTATTAACTGTGGAAGTTCATTTAGTGTTTTCCTGGAGCACATCTTTGAGGTTTTTTTCAGATAAAATAGGCCAGTGCCTGTACTCCAGGACTGCTGCACAAGAAAAGAAGTGCACTAAATGGGAAAAAATAGGAGTTTTCTTTCAAAAAGGCACTTCCTTTCTGGGTTGAAATACTAAGGCAACCAGAGGACTGCACAGTCTGGAAAAGAAACAACTTGGTTTTGTTTTAGTAGTACCAGAGTAACAGAGCAGAGACCTTATAAGGTCAAATCTGTTTTGTCACTATGAAGTCACGGGTCACTGTCTTTGGACTTCTCTGGCTAAGGAAATGCAGGAAAATTAATGGGAAAGTAGGTTGGTTCCACTGACACTCCTACATTACTCCTACATACTCAGAGAGAATGAAAGTGGCCTCACTTCAATATCCCTTCTTTTATTTTCAAAATTAATTAAATTCAATTATAGATATAGCATTGTCTCCATGGATATTTTAAATGTTAATTCATATAAACACTTCTATATATGGCCTTGACTATCAAAGTCTGTTGATGTATATTTGGGACAGAATGTTTCCCTGTAGGTAAGGATGGGGTCTACACATACAGGGACAGTAGAGGCTGAGCATTTCTTACTAAATCAACTCCACCTAGCCTGTGGCACTGATAGCTAATGTCAATTGAATTAATGAGGATTTGGCTATACACAACTTTTTCTACCATGATGACACATTACTGTCTGATAGAAATACATGACCAGAATTTTCAGTTTAATGACTTACCAAAATCCTGATGAGATCCTTTTGTTCACATTCGTCCAAACTATTTACATTTAATTTCTCCTTGTATTTCTAAAAACAAAAAGGGGTAAGAAAATTAAGGGGTTTTGTGTAGCAAATTTCCCACTTTAATTTTGTGGTTGTGTACGGAAACTTACCAGGATAGATTCAACTTCAGCAGGAGTGGCCTTTGTCTGGTACATAAGCATTTCCTGAGCAATGTCTTTCCTGTTTTCAAGCTTGTTCATTTTGTCATAAGTGTCAGTATTTAAAACAGACCACCCCAGGAACTGTGTGAGAGTCTGGAACAAAGCCAAACAAAGCAGAGATGATGCCATGACAATAAAATGAACAATTTGAACTTACTTTTCTTAGGGTCTGATTTCTGGTAGCACCCTTTGAAAAGCAGCGCACCACTCTACTTCTTAGAGGCCTTTATCTTCCATCAACTGGCTCTGTAAGTACTCACAGCTTTTAATGACGTTGTTTGTCTCAGCTTAGTAATTAAGGCCCCATATTCCCACTTTATATACCAGACTTTGAGCTTATGAAGCTTAAGTCAGGTGGGTGGACTCAGGTACACTGTGTAGCATCTTATCTTGCCTGAGTACATGTGATCATGGATGCTCTGTGAACTCCCATGATCGCTGGCTCAATATCCATTGGCAAGAATCACGCCATGCTGCTTACCCATGGTGACAATAGTCAAATGATTAAAAATAAAACTTTATCTGACTTCCTTACTGGGATGTAAATGATCACTCATAATTTTATGGTTTTATAAAGGGAAATCTCTGATTCTTAAGAAACTGTATTGTGAAGAAGATAGACATTTGTCTGATGGTAATACAGCCTATTTGGAAATTTTTAGACATTTAAAATTACTTTTTACTATAATATTTTTAATTAACACTACATGGCTCCTTAAACCCTCTAATCCTATTAAGCTTACTTCAATGATCTGTTCATCGTACTCATCAAAAGGCTTTCCATCTTTCCTATTGTAAAATGTTGCAACTCCCACAATTTCTTCCTTTTTGTTGACAATAGGCAATGACAGGACATTTTTGATAACCCATCCGGACTCATCCACTGGTCCTTTCTGTAGGAAAGCCAAAAACCAGGAAATGTATATTTCTTTGAAAGTAATAACGTGGCTATTGATATAAGCAGTGCAACAACAAGATCCAAGCATCACAAATGAGAAATTATTTAGATAATCGACTGTATAACTAATTAGTGGCAAATATTAGCATATTTTTCTACAATATCTAAATTGTAGAATATATATTTAATTAATTATATTATATCTATAATTTAATAAATATATGTGTATAAATATATAATTATAATTAATTATATATCTATAATTGTTAACATTACTGGAATTACCTGAAATGAGAAGTATTCATCTTCTGGTGCATTCATCATGTTACAAATCTGCAGCATAAAGAAAATGAGGCATTGTTTAAATGGGATTTAATGTGCATCAAGACTTAGCCTAATATTTTAAAAAGGCATATTTATTTTCTACGCTAGGAACAATAAACATCCTAGTTAGCTAGAGAAATTAAAATTGTTCCTATTAAATTAAATGTGGTTATTCTATCGGACATCATTCTGGAGTGTCTGTAGCAAAGTCCCTAATGTAGGATGTCTCAGAGTGCAAAAGCTTAATGGTTAAGAAAATGACTTCCAGTTTAAAATGGCATGGGGGTTTCTAGAATGAAATAATTGAGTTCTAAGGGCACTATTAAACATGCCATGGGGTTACTTATAGCTATCATACATCACAACTTTGAATTACATACGTTGTCTACACAAGAATATATAAGAAAAAAAAGGAAAATTTTAAACTTTGTGTGCGATGGTTTTCTTACTTTGACGTTTGGTTGTGAGACTTAGCACACCTGGAAAGTGACATCAGACCCGCACATTATTCCTCTGATATCACCACAATCACAGGGAAATTTTCCAGATGTTTTGGACGTTTGTGCTGAGGCCTTGTCTCCATCCAGACTATTGATTCACATGGTTTCACTGGGAACCAATGACACTGGAACAGCATGGCATTTTTGTAGAGGATTTTGGTCATGTGGAGGTTTGGGGTTGTTGGGTTTTTTTGTTCAATCAGAACAACTGTATGAACTAAAACTTCTAGATTTTACTTTTGTCATGAACTTACAAGTCCATTTTCAGCAACATATGTTGGCAATCCACTGATAAGACACCAGTGATCTGCTGGAGGTGACCTTTAGAGAGACAATGAAATTAAATTATTTCTACAATATAAACATGTTATTCTATCCCAGCAATATATCTAATTACCATGCATTTGCAGGGTGCCAATGAATACTCACGGAATGACTTTGATTTCTTCTTGTCCATGCAAAAGATAGTCAATAATCTTATAAAAGTTGACTTCCTAAATGAAAAGAGAAGAACATGTAGGTGACCTGTACAACCTCAATGTCAAACTTCAGGTTCATAAAAAGGAAAATTCATATCCTCACTCGTCCATCAGGTGTCTTGGGGCCTTTGTATGGCTCTGCCTCCCCCAGCCGGATTGGCCACTCATCGTAGAACTCCTGAGAAAACGATACACGGGGTTTAGCAAAAAAAACCCAAACAAATCACTTCTGTGTTCATAGGTAACATCACATCTGTGGATTGCAATTTTGTTTTTAGTTTCTCCGTAGTTTACTATGTGCTCACATTTCAGACAATATTAAGAAAACATTGTTCATTATATTCCAGGCAATGTTTGCCAATAAATTGCAGGTTAATCTGAATCTTATCTCTAGACAACAGTTGTACAACTCAGTTGTTGCTTTAGAAGGCAGATATTTCAAACCTGCACTTCCCTCTTCTACCCTTTCTCATATGGAATCATTAATATGAAAAATTATTTCAGAATTAGCCTTTATGTTTATCATGGTTGTATCCTTTGCCATGCTTGTATTTCACATGTAATTTTTGTAACACGGCTAAATTTTATATAAATTATCCCAAAGGGTTAGAAGGGATGGTAACTTTGTGTCTTTGAGACTTGAAGTTAGGAGTAGCACATTTCTAACAAGGAGGCAAAATAGTTGTTACCTTCTCTTTAGTCATGTCCAGCAGACCAACGGAGTATCTTTCACAATTCAAATACATTCGAATAGTGTACAGTGCTTTGTGAAACTGTCGTTCTATATCTGTTAGCTCTTCAAATACTTTGTTGGCAGACCACAAAAGCATCTATTTACAAAAGAGAAAAAGGGTAAATGTTCATAACGGTGGGAAAACATAAACACATGCATCCTAGGCATTCCAGAACAAAATGATAAGGTGCATTACTGTTATCATGTAAAAAAAATATGATTTTTACTTCAGTAAGCTTGCAGGAATATAAAATAGTGGGAATAATAATGGTTTCACGCAAAAATTAAGTATTATCATTGAAAGATTCTTCTATACCTGACTTCTTCGTGATTCAATATTGTAGAGATATGATGTGTGATGATTTCTTATGACCAAAGACACAAAATTGAGGTATTTTTTAAATACCTAAAAATGATAAAGAGCAAAAATAAGACTAAAGTATCAAATCAAGAGGTAGAATCACTCAAATTACTAGTTGAACTAAAAGCTATATCGCCATGTGTGTAATTTAATGTTATTACCTCTTCATCCTCCTTTGAGAACTCAGGGGCATTTAATTTGTTGAGTGCCATCAGAACAGCAAGCACCTCTTTACCCTGTGTAATTGGAGTTGCCAACATATTGACTGTTTTATAACCAGTTTTTTTGTCCAACAAGTCAGAAAAATGGTTGTTCTGAAAGAAAATAATATTCACAAATAAAATGCAGAACAATTAGTTACATGCCAAGAGCAAGTGATCATTTCATTGGTTAACTTCTGTTTGCAATGCTGTGAGCACGGTTTTAACGCTGCAGTAGGTTTATACTTGCAAAAAACCCATTATCATTATTTAACTCGATCCTGCAGAATCATATATACAAGCTTAACTTAGGCATTGGTTATGAAGGTAGTTTCTGAAACCACGTTCTGTGCAGGTCTTTATTATAATGCTGAGGAGTTTGAGGAATTAAAAATGTGTGAAAATCTAGAATAAATAGAAGAACAATAACAACTGCTCCCTGATTACCCATGAATCTGATACGTATGGCTTGCGTGTAAGATATTTACTTCAGAACTATGCCAATATTTATTATTATTTAATTATTTCTGTAGATAAAATTCATTATACTCTTCCAACACCCAGTATTTAAAATTACCACCTCTCCTGGCTAAAAATGCTTCTGGAAGAGAAGCATCTCCTGCAGGTACACATCTGGCTGAGCTGTTTCTTTTTCCTTCCTGGGAGTCTGACCGACTCCCAATCTTCTTGCTCCCAGGCCAACATGCTCTTCTGGTGAAAGGGAAGATATAGGACTAGGGGGATCAGAACACAGAGCTGCTTTTGTTGTGTGTGTGATCCTGTGGGAATAAGACCACGTGACCAATGAATGAGCCATAACTAACTATCCCACCAGTTTCGTCCTTGAAACCGAATGCTTAGGTAGGTTTAGCAAAAGTTATTATTTTAAATTTTTAACGTAAAAAATGCTGAGAGTCCAGTTCATGTTTCAGGGAAAAGTGTTTTATTTCCTCATATCAAAGAAATTCTTGGTGTTTTCTTGAATGGCTTTAGTGTTCTCTTTAACTTAAAAAAAGAGATTTAAAAATTTTCGGGGAAATCTGTTTGTCACGGGTTGCTATGTTTTGTGATGTTATTATGAAAATACACCTGAATGAGGTGAGTTATGATTTGGGGGGTTGAAGTCTATTGATATGTGCATACTGAGAAGTGACATGGTTCTACTAAGCAGCTAAAATAGCCAGATTGTCTTCACTGAGCCTTTTCCATCCCCTCACATATGCCACTGCTAAAGGGCCGTGCTCAGATTTCTTCAGGGAGATGAGCACTCAAGTCTTGATCTGCAGTCAATGGCAGATTCTCCTTGAATTTCCTTTAGCATGTCTGCTTCTGATTTCTCAAGGTAAGTAGCACTTGGTGCTAAATAAGAATGTCAGGAGGCAGCAAGTGGCCTGGTAGCCAGGGAAGGTCAGACTACCTTAGAACACCATGGCCGGAGCGAGCCCAACCGGGTCCTGTTCTAAGGACACCCACCCAGAATCAAGATTCCCAAACATTACCAGTCCTCTGCTGTTGACCAATATTTGTGAAGCCACTTATAAAGCAGGTGCCTTGTTACTCCATGTTTACCCACAAAGCTGGTAAATATTACTGCTACTGATTACTGCATTAGCTTAGGCAGCTGAGATCTGAGTGGTGGATCTCCAGGTATCTTCCTTGCTGATAGGCTGGAGAATGTTGCAGAATGCCACATAATGGAATTTCAACTTTCATAAATTATATAGAGTTACTTAAACAAAAACCCCAACAAATAAATATTTTCTGGAGCATAAAATCAAGCATGACAGTACTCGGAAATGCCAGAACTAAATTTTTTTTGACTGCTATTTAGATCTTTCCTCTTAATGTCCTTTTCCCCACTTTGGTCTAGCAACTTTTTCTAGTATATTTTGAATTTATAGCATACACAACCCTGAGAAGTAAGGCTGAATTGTATTATGAGATCAAAATATTAGGGTTGTTTGTTTTTTTTTTTCTCTTCAGTTCTTCATACTCTTTAGATAGCCCATCTTCTACATTTGCCTTTTATATTTCTTTCTAGAGCTGCATTTTGGTGAAAGGAATTAAATGTCTGGAAGTAACTCTTAAATTTCTTTTGTATATTTACGGCCTGGGCTCTTTTAGAGAGAGTTGATTCTCTTAAGGACAGCCTGTGTCATCCTTATAAATAGCATTGAATGTATCAGGCTGTGTTTGGGTCCCTGGAAAGTGTAGCCAGTTTTGAATATGTTGTCCACATGAAAAGGGGATGTTTTCTCTATTTCTGACAAAATTTCCCTGGTTTGCCGTTTTCAGTTTTTCTCAGAGAAAGGTGTAGGGTGGTCTCACTCAACAGGCAGAAAATGCCAATCTGTCTCTTCTGTATAAGAATCAAATAGCCTGCTAAACAAATACGTTATTACATGGAAACACTTGGTTTTCTCTGAGATGTACCACCTACTGATATAACCATTCTGGACGTGGGTGTGGTTTGGGGCTTCGGTAACAAATTCTGAATCTCTGTTTTAGCCGTTGAAAATCAAGTAAATCATACAGATAATTTAACCCTATTTTGTAGTCCCTCTGTGTCACTAAGAGCATCTAGCATGATGGTGAAGCCCAAGTTTCTGTTTTTAGGGCACTGTGTACTGCTCTGAGGGAATAAATAAAAATTTCAGGCACCCCTGTATTTCTGAATGCTTAAAAGGGATGTATATACACCAAATGAGCTGAATCAGCAGGACACAGCTGCTGTGTCTTACTTTGTTCAATAACTCCAGGCTGAAGGTACAAGCAGTGGTGTTAAGAAGTGTTCAGAAGAAGCAATTTGGTCATGCAAGTTTTTCAGAGGATAGAAATATTTTAATGCAAGTCCCTGTTCAGAAAGTTCAGTAACCACAGGCCACCCTGAGCTGTGCCTAAGTATGCAATGTAGAAAGATATCAAAACCTTGTAACACATAGACAGCCTTCCCACTGCAAATACAAAAACTTCTGTTTCACCTGAATGTGCATATACAAGCAAAAAAATTGTGCTTAGATTTAGGCTTTTTGTTATTGAATATTTTATTCATAATTGCTATAAGTTTTAAAGCCCTTATTTCCACTTATTTCTATTTATTTTAGATGTTTGAAAATATTTTAACTTGGGAACAAAGCTCCTCTCTTTTTTTCCCAAGAAAATTACTTTTCACAATGACTAGGAAATCATGCTTGTAGACAAATAAGCGAGAAATGTGGTCTGTAGTACCACAGCCCAAAGAATATCTCGGTGTTCCCATGACTACATGAATATGCACATTTAGTCTACTTGAGCCTGCTCTTATGAATCAAACTGTCTTTTAGAGCAATTTTTTTGAACTTTCAGCTCACAGTCAAATCATAAAATAGGCTTTAAAAAAGAAATGGTGGAAAAAACAATCTACTGCTAACTCCTTAACTGTAGTACATCTGAAAGCATTTCCTGCTAGCTCCATTTAAAGTTGAGATACCAAGCCACTTACTGTACAATGATCAGTTCTTTAGATACGTCCTAAGATGTGCAACGTGTCCTGGATTTGCACTAAACTAGCACCAGCACCTACCTAGCACACCCCTTTCAGTGAAGAAATGTTTTTTAATATCCAATCTAAACTTCCCCTGGCACAACTTGAGGCCCTTTCTTCTTGTCCTGTCACTTGTTAGCTGGGAGAAGAGGCTGACTCCCACCTCGCTACAATCACCTTTCAGGTAGTTGTAGAGAGTGATAAGGCTCTCCCTGAGCCTCCTTTTCTCCAGGCTAAACATCCCCACCTCCCTCAGCTGCTCCTCATTAGACTTGTGGTCCAGATCCTTCTCCAGCTCTGTTGCCCTTCTCTGGACGTGCTCCAGCACCTCCATATGTTTTATGTAGTGAGGGGCCCAGAACTGGAAACAGGATTCGAGATGCGGCTTCACCAGTGCTGAGTACAGGGGAATGATCCCTGCTCTGGTCCTGCTGGTCACACCTATTGCTGATCCAAGTCAGGATGCCATGGTCCTTCTTGGCCACTTGGGCACACACTGGCTCATGTTTAGCTGGTGTTGCACCAGCACCCCCAGGTCCTTTTCCACTGGGCAGCTTCCCCAAACTGGTAGCGCCGCATGGGGTTGAAGTGACCCAATAGAACAGAAGTGATAAGACTTAATCCTGCAGGTGAGGTGATAGGGCCAAGAGTGTAGATGCCTATTTTCCTCCACCTCTTTCTCCTTATAAAGCACAGAGGAAGAAGGGGTTACTGTGACCCCTTGCCGTTATGACTATTTTGCTTCTGTTGAGCAGGAGGTTTGTGTTGGATGGATGAGCTTAGACTGGTCAAAACATATCATCCTTTGGATGTGTGATGGCTAGGAGTGGCTCTGGAGCACTACTGGAATGGGAACTGCAGGAACCTCTGACATGAGGAGCTGGTGTCACACTCCCATCATTAGCACATATTTCCTTGCATTATACATGCATGTTTCTGGTTTTCTTTCTGGTAGCTCTGCAGTATTTTCTTCTCTTCCTGATATTTTGTCCTTCCACTGTCTTCCATTGGCTCAGGTTTCTCAAAATTTTAACCACTCAGTAGGTGGTATTGGTGTGCTGTATTGCTTCATCTCATTCTTCAGCTTAGCCTAATTTCAACTCACAAAAGGTTTTGTTTCATAATGATATAATTGAGTATGAATAGAAAATGAAAAACACCTACCATTAGCCACAAAAATGTCATCAATCTCATTCAAGACCAAACCAAATTAGTTAAATGAGTTGGCCATTCCTTAGACCACACTCCAAAAATCATGTATTGTCAGGGATGTAAATTGCATTTTGAGATGTAACTTACTAACATTACAGAACAAATTAACTTTGTTATCTTCAAGATCACGAGGGTTCTGAAACTGAATCAAGTAGAAATTAATATATATTTAACAGCACTTGGGGGTTGAACATTTCAGTTTTGTCAGTGATATGCCTGCTCATTACTTGCCATAGGTAGTGGCTATTTTGCAACTTTTTTTAATGGGATTGGTACTGTATTGCTTTAAGTATTTTTTCACATAGAACAAGAAAATTAGGCTAAAAGGGAGGGTTTCCTTTTAATTATTGTTGTGCATTTTTTCTTCAATTAAAGGGAAAATCAAGGAAAGAATTGTTTGGTGTTTCCTTCTGAAAGGCACAATTAATAGAAAGTTGTTTCTGTGCTAAAATATTTTCTGGTAAACTGACCGAACCTTTGTCTTTATAAGACATAAGAACATGTTTCCATTTTTCCAGTTAATACTGTGTTGAGTGTGAATTTCTGACCATCTGATTTTTATTATCAAGATGATAAAATAGAGGAGTGGAAACTAACATTCACAATGCACGTTCTTCCCAGGTAAAAGGCTGCCTCATTTCAGGCTCAGCCTGGAGTCTGGGGCCCAGCACATTCACATCAGTTTGAAACTCCTGTCGCTTCAGACAGGCCTGGAATTAAGGTCTCTCCCACCCTTGCATTATTGAAAAGTAAAGCTGCAGTCTGAAACTGGATCAGCTTGCGAGGGGATGATACAAGTACTTGCAACTTGAAGATGTGTTTAAGTTGGTTTGTATCATAGGTTTCCAGTGTTTAAATTAGGTGACAGAATGATCACTATTCTGGCTGCTTAATCTGAGTTGGAATGTCTCCACGGTCTCTTGTTTCTTCATTTCACTGGGGTTTGTACAGGACCTCTAAAAATGAGGGTTTGTTATTTCAGCATCAGAACATTTCACTCCCTTTATAGTTCTAATCCAAAAGCCTTCACATCTTTTAAAACATTTTTTTCACCATTTTTGTAATTTTATACTCTACTAAAGCCAGGAATATTTTTTCTTGAGTTTCCAACCCCCAGTTAAATCCTTGTCTTCAAATACCTCTGAACTGAAAGGAATAGTGTAATGATTAAAAAAGATTATGGATTAAAGGAAATATATATAGTATTTGTTATCAGTTCTTACAAGCTGAGAATGTGAGAAGACATACTCCTTGTTGAACTATTTCCTAGTTTTATTTGGAAATAATGCCTTACTAAAAAATGTAAGGTAATTCCACTGTCCTTTGTAATGTTGCCTGTGTTATCAGTTACTATTGAAAGAATATTAATGGACATACCGAATTTTATGCAGCCTATTATTTTCCTTTGTAATATTTGAGTCACATACTCTGCTAGACCCTGGGAATAATGTGAGACAAATTGTTAGAGTAAGGGTCCTGCCTGGCCTTCTATTTCTCACAACTATTAAATCCTGGATTAAATGGTATTAACTCTCAGTCAACAGGTCCATAATCTTGTGGGGAGAGACTGTTCTGCCTGCTAATTGAATTACAGAAGGTCTGTATCTTTTCCTCTGCTTTTCTTTTCTGAAGCATTAGTCAGGATGAGGAGCTTCCTCACGTTTATTGGTACCTTTCCAGGTTGAAGAAGGAGATAATCCCTAAAGAACTGGTTACCAGGCACTAAAAGTGGAGTCATTTATTTTTTCCCCCAATGATTTATTGCTGTTCTGATCTTTTATTACCTTTACTTTTGTTATAAAGGCGTGATGATTAAAGCATGAAAATGTCACACCATGGGTTTGTCAATGTTGTCATGTACTTAAGACTTAAAAAGCACTATGCTGTTTGGATATGGGCTGTGTCAACAGTAGAAAGTGGTTAGATACAACATTTTTAAAGTACTAAAGCTGTCTAGAAGTAGTCATTTTGCATTTTGTATTCTGACAAGGCAGTAGGGGCAACATTCCTCTCTGGCTTAATTCTGTTTGTAATCTTTTGTTCAGAACTTGGGTGGCAGACAATCTAGTTCGACTGAAGTGTGTATGAAGTGAACTAAAAAATAATCATCCTTTCAAAACATGATAAAGGCTTCAGTGGCTGCCTATTTCTGCTGCCATGGACTAATTATATTCCTGAAATGTTACTGAGTCAAGCTGCAGTTCTGGGTTCCCTATGGAGATAAAGATTCTGGTGACATTAGTGGGACCTTTCACTGTGTGAGGAGTGTGGACTTGGACAGGAACATTTTGTACACATAGAATGGAAATGGTGACAATTTTGAGACCTTTGGGGTTGTTTCTGAAAATCAAACCTTGATCCCAGAGAAGTCTCTGGGAGTTTTGTACTTAACTTATAAAATGTAAATATTTATATGACAGTTACCAAATATAGATTAAAGGGACCATCGTTTAATTGTATTTTTAAGTGTGTGCTTAATGGCATAGACCTCAGTAATCCTAAGAGTAAATGGGTACCTAAGTAAAGATTACCATAGAATGACTGAATAATAACTGGACAGATATTGAGCTAATATGAATTAATTTATGAGTGCAGAATACCTAGCAGGATGAGATGGACAGAAAATTTCTCTTATTTAAGCATATTCACGTGACATTTCTCACAAAATTTTGAACAAATCCTCCTGCTAATATAGAAGTGTTTGGGCAGCCCTGTTCTGGGCACCTCTCACATAATGATGTTGAGAAGCAGTGCAGTGTCTGATAGGAGGCACATCTTTCTTGATCCTCCTGATCTTTTCTCATGTAATCAGTCTTATGAATTTAGAAGGATTATCCTCCAATCTCCCCACGTGGTGGTAAGAGGCAGTAAGTCCGACCCTTCTTCTCAGAACAGCAGTCATTGAAGAAAACGTTAGTGGTCAGTTGAAAATCAACTGATCTGTTTTATCAAATCAATCATTCTTCTGTTTGCTCCTGTGTTTCCTATTTACATCTGCGGTAGTTTACTATATATTGGAATGTTCTTTTCATATATATATATATATATAAAAATTTGTTTCTGAGCTTTCAAAATAGCCATTTATAACTGTAAGCATTATAAAATGTATCATTTTTCTGTTTACCTCTTGGAAAGCATAGATAATGGCAGTGTATAAATATTTTTATTATTTACATTGAGCTTAGGACACTGAGGTAATTTCTATCTCTGAAATGGCCTGGAATTTTTAATTGACTGTATAGGAAATACTGGCAATCCAGACTGTCACCTTGAGAATTATCTTAACTCCATTTGATTATGCTCAACTTTTCCACATAAGACTAAAATGTCACCATTTGATGATATAAGGTTAGCTATTTTTAAAGAAATCTTCAACAACCAAAGCATATTTATGTTTCCCTAGGTATTTCAGAGTAGTTTCTAAAGCAGATCTCATTCATGCATGTTTAATTTTTGTTAGGTCACTTGTGATTTTAATTAACATTTATAATAACTGTTACCAGCACCTTAAGTACAGAAGGTGATTCTGTGCAAATTTAACATGAACTTCGAAAATACCAGAACAAGTCAGACTCATTAATCTTCTTCTATAGATGGTTGTGAACAAAAGCCCTGGATCTAGACCTACTCAAAATTGGACCCATTTAAAATCAAACAGTGACTTGAACCTGAACATCTATGTTGACATCATCTTCATCTGTCCTCAGTCACCCACTTATAAGGATGCATCTTCATCACAAAAGCTGCAAATTAAATGTATTCAGAGATAGATGTGTGGGAGCACAGAATGATAAGGGAGAACACTGGCAAGCCCATACTGGAAAACAGAATAGAAGCCTGCTTTGTTCAACAGAAACACAAATACTTACTGGTCTCTATTAATCTAATATTCTTCTCCCCTGTTATAGTCATTGACATTACAACAACTATGAGAATACTGGAAATACCTCACTAGGCTACATGATGTGGTTCTACTGGATTTTAAGCAATCTGCTGATGCTTTTCTCATGTTATTGGTCTGGATTTGTGTCTCTGAGATGTTTCTGAAGAATGACTTTTTACCTGGGTAGGAAACTGAGTCAGCAAATGCACAGAAACCCATTCCCCAAGAGAAGTCACTTACCTTTGTCACATCAGGTACATTAAAAAACTTCTTGGTATGAGCAACCCATCCCACTATCCCGGTGTCCAGAGGAAGAACAATCTCATTTTCTGGTTTTACCAAATTGTCCTCATAGTTGGAAGTTGGAGTGACATCCAAAAGCCTGCTGGCTACCTCTGGAATACCATTTCGGGAACGATAAAGAAACATACTACACCGATCAGCTGCCAGCAGCTGTGCCAGCCTCTGCAGGGCCTTGTGCACTATCTTTTCCATAACACCTGCTTCATCTTGGATTTCTGTCATCAACTCAAAAATTATGTTACATTCCTCCAGACGAGACATGTCTTTGAAGCTGACTCCTTCCTTCACATCTCCAGGGTTCACTTTAAAGATACTTCCCAGCACTTCTGCCCTCATTTTTCGGTCAAAATACTCCTTGGCAAACTGAGGATTGTTCTCCAAGTATTTTTCAACGGCATCTTTATTTACATCACCCATTTTTGCTGGATTTTCGTAGGATTTCTTTTAGAAATTCATCACCATCAAAGCAGGAGTGGTAGCAAGAAGTCCTAACTTGTTACTAGTAAGAAAAATGTACTTTGTACATATTGTATAGCGCACAGACATAATACATTCACCTTCTTCTCTGTCTTTCAAGCCTTCTGAAACTCTTGAGATATGACAGAAGGCACTGGCTTAGCATCTTCTTAGTGTGAGATCTTGGAGACTGCTAATTAAAGAGATGTCAGGACACTAAACCCTTGAGCATTCTTAGCTCATAAATCCTCAGGGAATCATTTTAGCATTTTAAACTAACCAATTAATTCTTAGATCTTATAAAGTTGTCCAATGTGTAGATATGTATACCCGTACGTTATCTCCTTCATTCACAGTATATATATATTGTACTATGCACTCAAAAGTTCCCGTTAAAACTTAATATGAAGAATTTCAGCTAGATGCTCACCCCACATTAGACACGTGCACAGATGTACACACGTGTATTTGTGAGAGTGACTTAAGGGCAGGAAAACAGAATGTTGTGGAGAAATCTTTTAAATTGTAAAATTTACTTTTACTTGAAATAGTGAGTCAATGATAGAAATTGGATTACTTAAAGTAAATAATTATTAAGCTATACATGCATAAAATGGTGGAAATCCTAAAGACCTCACAAAACTAAAGAACCTACAAAAGTCTGAGCTTGCACAAGTGCTAGGTGAAAATGGAATAAAAGAATTAGAATTTGACTCACCACAGACAGACATGACTTGTTTATATATTTATTTTTTTTAAATAGATAGCTAAAAGAAAAAATAAGATCAGAAAATGGATTAAATTCTGAGCTGAGGAGACAGTAACATTTTCTATTCTATAAGCATAACTATCCAGTCAGGTTCTATGCCTTCTTCAGAAAAAAATGGAGATCTCTAGTGTCTTAAATAGCAGAAAAATTATAATAACTGACAGATATTTGGCAAAGAGGGAATCTTGACTCTGCTCTTAAATATACATGGCTATACATCTTTAAAGTTTCCTACCATCAGAAGTTCAACATTACTCACATGAATGGAAAAGAAATGATGGAAACTGTTGAATTTTAGGAGCAAACACCCCAAGGCTACATGAGAAAGAAGGCTGAGTTTAAGCTGACTGCCAGTTATGACAGCAAATCATCTGTGTTCATTGAAACAGATCTGAATTTCATCACAGTAGGAAGGTTGCAACACAACTAATCTTATTTCTGTTTGTGGCATCCACATTGCTTAGGAGCAGGAAGAGATTCTTGATGTAAGAAAAAAGAAACATATACCCTTTGGCAATTCTTAATTTGTAAAGAATAATTGTCAACGTACAACTTCGTGTGTCTTCCAGAAGCAGCAGTGTGTCAACATTTGTTCTTATCAACAGATCTGGAAGGATCAATATGGGCAACTAACACAGATACTGCCGTGCACGAAGATCAGGTCACTGACTGGTGTGTAATGGCAGCTAACTCACTACACTAGTTTTCCCTCTGACCATGGTATGAAACGCCAGGTATGACACTCCTTTTTGCTGGACTGCAGTTGCCGTACAGAGTTAAAAATGCATATGAAAATCAGCACATTATAAACATGTTTTGTCCTGGTTCCTTTTCTCTGACTGAGTTGTTTCTCCCCAACAGCCTGGAGGACAGCATAGGACACTGGTGGGTGTGTGAGTTTACAGCATCTTCTCCACAGGTGACCTGGTGATGCTAAATTGTGGCAGCACAGCAGAATGTTCTCACCATTGTACTCACGTAGGGTTCACAAGAAAACAGTAGAAGAAATGCATATGTATCTTAGTCTTTTAATAGTTTCATGATTTGATCGATATATATAAAAGCAATAGGAGCTTGAAAAGAATTTTATGTGTAATTGCACATCAAGTTAAAGTATTTCTTATCGTCTTCCTATTTCTAGCTCATTACTTTTAGTGCTGTGCTCTAAAAAAGGAGGATGTTGCAGAGCTTCAGTGAAATCATGTGAAGGGATAGTAACATTTTTTTGCATTATTTGTTTGGTCATGTTTGTTTACTGACTTTGGAACATTCTACATAGTAGTTTCTTTGAAGTAGGAGGAGTTTATAGAGAATCTGTCTCATGCCTGGCTAAAACATTCTAGAAAATTGTCTTCTATATAATATTTACACATTCATCTCTATCACATGTGAGAAACCAATTTTACAAGCATTAATTCTTTATACTGTCATCACATTAGTCCAATGAAATAGAGTGGTCTGTCACTCTCCAGAGGGAGAATAAGAAAAGACAGGCAACCTCATCAGGTTATGCCATTTTCTTTGGGGGCAGGGAGGTTGGTGGGTTTACATTTTTGTAAACTAAAAATTTTATTGTCATTTTATTATCATTTTTTCTATGTGCAAGATCACCTAAAATGCTTATCATCATTCCACAAAATCTCCCTTATGCCCATCTGTTTTTGCAAATAGTAAATGACACTATTTGTACTTCGAGAAAACAAATAAAGATCATATTTTAATTATTTTTGGGTTTTCCTTAATATATGTTCACTATAAAAATTGCACTCTTGCTCTGTGTGTGTGAAATGACATGGAAAGAAGTATCAGAAACCAACAGAAGTTCTTTATGAAATAGTTTATGTTTGGAAGACAGGTAAGTTAGCTTTTTTCCAACAACTGCTATATATAGTCATGTTGTGTTTCATCATGAACTCTATGTTCATATGGATTAACCATGAATAATAAAAGTTGAAGTGATTTTATAGAAATTAAAATGTAGATTGATACATAAATGTGCCTTATATTTATGGAATCCCACATTTTAGAGTTAGGAAAATATGTTCTGTTTTCCTGTTTTATTGATGCTTTTTTGTTTTTCTGATAATAGTATTTTAATGACTTGTGTAAATCAGGACATTTAAACATTTTGAACTACTAGCATTGTAATGAATTTTAAAGTTTCTCTACTGGAAAATGACATTTTTTTTCTGTTCTATCTCCTTTACTCTCCTTATTTTCCACACTATTGAACACTTTAGTAAAGCTAAGTACATTTGTATTTAAGTTTATTCTAAGAAACTATACCAAAAAATGATTTCATGTTTCTGGTACTTTAAAACATGATTTTGCTGATGTCTTTCCTCCCAACATTTTAATTAAATCACCTGTTAAAATACATTTTAATGTAGGTTCCATTATGTGCCTGGAGGTTAAATACTGGAAACTAACCTTGCACGGTCATTTTCAGTGCATTTTTAAGTGCAAAAATAGTATCCATTTGGATTTGATTCTTTTACGTGATGAGATTGTTTGATTTAAAAACATGATGACCGGGGCCGGGGTGCTTATTTTTCAAATGGTTTAATTTTAGAAAATGTCAGAAATATTTGTGCTTGTGATTGTAATGCATATGATGCCATTTGCCTTTGACGTTCATAGTTACTACAGAAATTGAACTATTTATGGAGTAGTTCTTAGTAGTAGACCATTCCTGAGCCCTTGTGATACATGGAAACTCCTAAGAAGGATAAGTGACAGACGTGGTTATTTAAATAGATTCAAGCAGCACGTAAATGTCAAAGGCATTTATAAGGTTTCCTAGTTCACTTCAGTGTTCTCTCTGAATGTCTCTGTCCAATCCAAACTGATAGCAGTTAATGTGGTTTATTCAGTTAAGATTTTCTGAAGAAACACAGACCAAATGTTCTTTGTTTCAATGGTATGACTTTTGATGTGGATAATTTTGTGGTCACTGTCTGGACACTGGAGATTAATATCTCCAATATAATCCAAGAAATTAATATTCAGAAATATTATTGATTTTTTTCCTAAGTGAGTAGGCTATGAGAATGGATTCTGTAGGTTTTTACAACAGTTATTTTGTGACCCTAACATAGCCAGGTTTTGGCACTGAACTGTTTTAGTGTCACTGATCTTGTGTATTTTGGGGACTTTTATAAACATCTTCAACTTGTTTTTTTTACAGTAACTTTCTATCCCTTTTCTTACAAAAGTAATCTTAAAAATGTAAACACTGAAGATAGTAAGCTAAATGTTTTTTTTTTTTCATATGGCTGAAAATTTTCATGTCCCCCTAAAACTACCAATGATTAGCTCTGGGTGTTCATGAAATCACAGAATCACAGTATATGCTGAGTTGGAAGGGACCCACAAGGATCATCGAATCCAACTCCTGGCCCTGCACAGGACCATCCCCAAGAGTCACACCATGTGCCTGAGAGTGTTGTCCAAACACTTCTTGAACGCTGTCAGGTTTGGTGCTGTGACCATTGCCCTGGGGAGCCTGTTCCAGTGCCCAAGAGCCCTCTGGGGGAAGAACCTCTTTCTAATATCCGACGTAAACCTCCCCCAACACAACTTCAGGCCATTCTCTCGGATCCTGTCCCTGGTCACCACAGACAAGAGGTCAGATCCTGCCCTTCCTCTTCCCCTCACAAGGAAGTTGTAACTGCAGTGAGGTCTCCCCTCAGTCTCCTCTTCTCCAGGCGCAACAGACCAAGTGACCTCAGCCACTCCTCATGTGGCTTCCCCTCAGGGCCACCATCTTCAAGTCAACAGAGGTTATAGACTCTAGGGGAAACTACCTGAAGTAAATGGCCAGTTTAGCATGAAGGGGTTAACCTGGCTTGCCAGATGCACTGTAGCTTTGACCAAAAGCACGGGTTTCTTCATAGCTTGGCATGAACTTTAGTATACAGACTGAGCAAAGGGCAGCAGCCTTTTAATTTCAGCCATTCTGACATTTACTCCCAGGTGAGCTTATCTGACCAGTTTTTATTATTGAGAATATTACTCAGCACCACTTAGAAGGGTCTGGCTCTGTCTTCTTCATTCCCTCCTGCCAGATACTTATACACTTGATAAGATCCCCCCAAGCCATCTTTTCAGGCTGAACAATTTCAGCTCTCTCAGCATCTCTTTTTGTCAGATTCTCTTATTTCTCAGTGATCTTTTTGTGGCTATTTGCTGGACTCACTCCGGTTTAGAGCTCTTCCACAGGCCAGCCTGTTGGCAAACTTGACATCTTTGTTTCAAGTTGTTTCCATTTTAGTAATATGTCTAGAAGAACATCTCAATTGAGAATCACTATACTCAGAAAGCAAAGGTACCATTTTAAACTAGGTTTGTTAGTAAATACTGTTTGTAAAGAGTTCAGTGTAAATTTACGCCCTAAAAGAATGTCGAGTCATTCAATTACAAAACCAGGTAGTACACAGGCTGGCATGGGGCAAAGGCCAATCTTTTCTGCTCCATTCTGTCCTTGACCTCTGTCCCTGGACTGCCACTGAGGGGAATGGTTGTGATGGTGACAGTGTACACAGTTGTCCCTTGCAAAGTACACTGAGCTCCTTGGCTCAAATCATGCCATTTGCTGTGGCATATGAGTCCGGTTTCACAGGGCAGTGGCTACACTTGCATCCACTGCTCTGCACACACAGCAGTCGTTCATTCACCTGCAAAATCTGCCTCCGAGAGTTCGGTGTTTGCGATTGGCATTCTACAAGTAAATAGCCCTAAGAAGACAGCAAAAAGTCTTTCAATCTGTGTGCAGTCTGGCTGGAAATGAACGCTCCATTTCCTATTAGCAGCTTTTGAGCCAACTTTCTCCTAAGAGCTTGACTTATTCTTGTGGCCGTAGATAAAATTCTAGTTCTTTTAATATTTAAAGCTTAAATGTTGCAGGGTTAAAAATGTTTTAAATAGTAATTTGACTCTTGTTTCTTCCCTTTTTTCTAAATAAAGCTAAAATAACTCCTCCAATGAAAGTTTTCTTTCCACCATTTCCTTTGAAAATATGAACTTTTCTGTGCATTTTCTCATTCTATTCCTAATGGAAAATATTGCTGTTGTTGGGAAATGCAGATGTGACTTCATTGTAGCTGCACTACCACAAATTTCCAATTATAACAGGTCAAAAGAAGAATTTTCTTAGGCATTGCTTATGGACTGTAGAGATTGTAGAGATCCAGACTTGAGAATGAGTTAGAAGTTATAATTACTAAGTCTCTCCACCAGGTATGAGTTGCCAAATAGTGCAGAGGTCAGTGGAGGTACACAATTAAAGAAATTATGTGCCATGGCTAATACAAAATTACATTTTTCTGTTTTATTTTAGATTAATTTAGGGACTGTAATAGCTCTTGCACATATATACAACCAATTTTACTAAAATCTATTAGCAAAAGTAAATTTTTGTTTCAGTGAAACCTGGATTGGTCTGCTTTCTGTAAAACTGCTGACAACAAGCAGTATTGTATAACAGGAACACTGACCTAGATTTTCAGAGGTGGTCAAATGTCAGCAGGTTTTGATTCATTTGGATGAGTGACTGTAAACTCCTTTGAAAACCTCTGTCATAGTATTTTCATAGATAATTATGTTATTGAAAAAAATGTACTAATAGATTTGATCCTGCAAGAACCTCTCTGGCAATATAAAGCAGTATACAGATTTTTGAACAGGACAAACTTAGGAGGAATGATAATATTTCCCAAATTGACAGAAAATAAAGAAATAATGTTTTCTTTGGTATTAAAGGAAGTATATAGATTTAAAGCTTATAAATTAAGCTGTTCCATCTTATTGCTATCAGTCATGTAAGACACTGAACAAAGAAATCCATGTTGATTTTGATCTTGTAAGTGTGATGAATTCATATATTAAGACTAGTGAGTGTTTTGTGGAAGTTTTATAAAAATGCATATGCATCACTGGTCTCACCATTGCCAGAGATTGGAGCAAATTTCTAAAAGCCACCAGAAGGGTATCGGTTACTGATTCTCTTCAGTCTCTGTAGGAATAAGCAAACTTGGAAATCTCAGTTTAAAAATGGAAATGTTGACTCGTTGAAGAGCTACCATTGAAAGTTTCAGGACAATTAACAAACATACACTTTTCCGGTTCCCTGTGTTGAATATGTTTTTTACTCCAAATAGAAGCTTAATATTAAACATAAGGGAATTTTTAGTGTCTGATATTATCCAGGAAATCAAAGGCTGAAGAGCAGACTTGGAACAGCCCTGAGCAACTGATGTTTGAGAAAGTGAACAAAAACATACTGTCCATGCGAAAAGGCTCCACCACAAAGCAGAAAAGGAAGATAATTCAAACAGACTGTTTGCATTACATGTGTGAAGAGATTGTAAAGGGCAGAACAGTAAAAAGTTTAGTATTTTTATGAATATATGAAAGGAATAGAAGGCTGAAGTAAATTTCTGGGAAAGGCCAGGCTGAATAAACTAGTTTAATTCTGTACATCAGCTACTCTTGAATTGGGTTTTTATACTACATTGATGTCTCCATATTTAAATTAGTTTTTTTCTTAATTTTTAAAGTAATGAACACAGACCTTTCAAGCAACAGGGTTCTGCCTTTATTCTTTCAAAATTGGGAGGTGAAAAAAGTAGGTGAATTAGTTCTCTTGGTAACAATCATTCCTATCCTGCTCTAGTTACATGCCTAGAAAATAATTAACAGGTTTTCTCTAATGCTTCCTAAAGATGTTGAAACTGGAGAACAAATATTGACTGAGAGGCGGCAAAACTTGCCTGGACAGGAGAAAATAATGGTTTATATAACTGAAAACAGTTTGTCAAAAACAGCGTAGAAATTTTGGAATATCTGATTTAAAACTGATGTCAAAAGGGTCAAATGTGGTGTGTACGTGTATCTGGGTATATGCAGGCCACACCTTGGTGCTGCTGCCTTTGCAGTACCACACAAATGGGCTCTTTTGCCTTCTGAAGGTCTGCAGGCCCCAGATACTGTTGCTGGGAGCCAATCATGAGATGATTTAGCACACAAGACAGCATTTTGGAACCAAGAGGGAATCAGTCATGAGGACCTGAATCAGTTCTGGCATGACCAGGCTTTCAGAAACAGCAGAAACTTGCAAGTATTATGTTTGCCACTGTTTATAAGGGAAAAGAGGAAAGGAATTTGGGAAGGAGGTGGAGGAAGCAAGTCTGTGCCTTGTAACTGGGTTTAGCACATTGGGTGAGAAGGATTTTGGACAGCAGTGTGTAAAATCACAGGGGAGATGGAGGCAGTTCACTCTCCACCGTGGAAAGATGGGGTACCTCTCATTCCATTTGTTCTCCACATACATGCGCACACCCCTTCCCCCAGGTGCAAGCTCTGGTTTTGGGTCAGGAAAAGCAAAGAGAGGCATTTGTTCCTAGCATCTGCTTGCCTGCAGATCAGGGTCAAAGACCACCTGAGCCCATGGGTGTTATGCAAGAGGCTGTTATAAAGGGGCCCAGCCTGCAGCAGGCACTAACCTACGTGCCTACTCCCCCTCCAGCTCTGGCTTTGTAGCACAGGGGGTTGCGAAAGCCCCAGGACTACATAAAGCATTCCCTGTCCGGGCACTGCCACCGCCATCAACACTTGGGCTCTCCAGAAGCTACAGTGACTGGCACTGTCTGTAAGGGACCTGCTGTTGTGGGCTGGGGACAACCAGGTGCCTTGCCTGCACATGCATCAGGGAAAGCTGCACAATGCCCTTGCAACCTGGCAGGGCAGCCTTCCTCCCTTCCTCGCTTGTGTGACAGAGCCTGTTTCTGATGCTGTTCTCTGTTTGCTGCAGGTACAGGATGGCCCACACAGAGAGAGCTCTGACCTGGCTGCTGCTGCTGGCACTGGCCTTGCTGGGCAGCAGCACCGCGGAGCGGGACTGCCGAATAAGCAGCTTCAAAGTCAAGGAGAACTTCGACAAGAACAGGGTAAATCTCCTTTCTCTCCTGGATCTGTGATGTCTTCCCTAGCTCCTCTTCCCAGGCTACAGAATTTGGTATTCAGTAGCACCAGTGTGTTCACATTTTCACTCAGGGTCGCAGACTGCAATACTGAGAAACAACAGAAGTGTGTGATGTTGCCCACACCTCCGCAGATGCTGGATCCTGATGCATCTGATAAAGGAATACTGCAGAAACTGAGGTCTCAAACTGTATAGTCTAAGCAAAAGAAGTGTGATGACTTTGTTGTTTCTATGAAAGATTAATACTCTGATGTTTTCAGGTATCATTGCAAGGAAAAAAAATTAAACATACTCTGTCAAGATCTGCCAGTTGTTAATCTCTTTCTGCCAAATTTTGTATTCCTAATACTGGAAAACTGCAGATACAAACAAGATAACAAAAAAAATGTCAGTATTTCCACAAACCCTGACTGCAATAGGATGTATTGTTTGGTTTATGCTGTTGAAACAGCTAGATTTGTTTCTTAGGTACAACTTGGAGGCTTGGTGTCAAAGATCTGTATGCCATTCCCTCTGTCACCTTCTCTAGTCTGTAGTGTCTGTAATGGTTCCATTCTTCTAGGTCTAACTGCAGCCTTTCTCATTTCCTTGCAGTACAGTGGCATCTGGTATGGTATGGCTAAAAAAGATCCTGAGGGACTATTTCTGCGGGACAATGTGGTAGCCGAGTTCACCGTAGATGAGAATGGACAAATGAGTGCTACTGCAAAGGGCAGAGTCAGACTCTTCAAGTAAGCTGTTTGCAATTTTCCTCTTGTTCCATTTCACTAAGCTTCTGCTGCACTTAACTGGTGCTCTGATCCTGCCTGCTATCCCTGTGCCAGTCACGCTGAATCTGTGCTGTTAGGTTTGACTGTGATGTTTTCTTTGTCTCTGGCTACAGTAACTGGGATGTCTGTGCTGACATGATCGGCTCTTTCACTGACACAGAAGATCCTGCCAAGTTCAAGATGAAGTACTGGGGTGTCGCCTCTTTTCTGCAGAAAGGAAGTGAGTACTTAACTATAGAAGATGCAGAACTACTTGGAAGCCTAGTTATATTGCATGTCCGTGCTGGGGTAGGAAAAAGCACTGTTGCATTTCTTAAGCACATTTAAAAGAGGTAATAACTATCATACACGAAACCTTAATGTGAACAAGGTAATCACTACTTTTTATATGGGACAGCTGGCTGGCTTTCTTCAAACAAGTGAAGATCAGGCCTTTGTATACCTTTGTATTTATTTTGTTTGTTACCCAACAATAGAATCGAAGGTCACTGTTTTGAAAGAAATGAAAGGCAGATGAAGTATGTCAAGGCTTGGTTTAGTTCAGAACTCAGTTACCGGATGTATCTGCCCTCTCTGAAAAGCCTAATGTCAGATTTATCCAAGCAGAAAAGAGGATTTAGCAAATGTTATTTTTTTAAGTCTTCTGTCTGCAAATGTAGAGATCTATCTGCTTTAAGAGGCAAAAACTATCCTATAAATATTATATATCTATATTTTTATATTTTTAGGTCATTTGTCACACCCTATGCAAAATTAGTTTCTTGAGCCAAGTAGAGATTCAGATGCTTTGTAGCTCAAGACATTTGCTTGGATTGTTTCCAAGAGAAGCAGGTGGAATTTGGAAGTGACAGGAGCTCCATTCTGTCCAAAGACACAGTTAAAAGAATATTTTGAATGCCAATGGCTTTTAAATTGTTGCCAGGTCTCCTCACAACATGCTGCTGAATCATAGATGCTTCAGATTGCTGACTGAGCCCAGATTTTACCTTTCTAAAAAGCCTGGTGTCCCTTCACAGGAGAGAAGGGGAAGAAAACATAGTGCTGCTTTCACCGGTGCAGATGGTAGTGCAAGAGAGAATCTTTTGCTCCGGGAGAGGAAGGTGCAGATCTAACGTGCTTTACTGCAAACACTTAGATCCGCTTCTGTTAGCAGAGGGTGTCTGTGTGACCAGGTATTTACCAGGTTACAGAGCTAAATAGTTCAGAATTCTTTGAAATTGTAACTATGTTTTAAGAAGAGGATATGTTGTAACAAATACACTTCTAACACATATGCAAAGTGCTGGACAGTCTTTTTTCTCTAAAAATACAGTCTAAGTAACATTCCTGGTAGGAAAATAGTTACAGTTTTGAGTCATCTGGAACAGGACTAGCATGTCCTTGCTGAATATATTTATTTTCTCTTTAAAACAAACAACTTCTTTCCAAACATGGAATGAAACACGGGACACGGGAATAAACTATGAGCTAATCTGTTATAATTAATACCAGTCTTCAACTTAGTATTTTCTTTACAGGGTTATGGCAGCAATCTCTTCTGATTTTCTGGGTTTTACTTGTGTCTCTAACACCTTCTCTTCTTTGCTATGGTTTCTCCAGATGATGATCACTGGATAGTGGACACAGATTACGATACATATGCTCTTCATTACTCCTGCCGCCAGCTGAATGAAGACGGCACTTGTGCTAACAGCTATTCCTTTGTGTTCTCCCGGGACCCCAAGGGATTGCCTCCAGAGGCCCAGAAAATTGTCAGGCAAAGGCAGATGGACCTCTGTTTGGACAAAAAATACAGAGTTATCGCTCATACTGGTAAGAACCTTCTTTTCCTGAAGAACTTTATTTCAGGGTTTAACAACTAAAGTACTAGGATTCTCTTCCTCTTCAAATATCAAATACATGAAGTCTTTTACTTAGTGGCTGTAACGTTGTATTTTGAAAACTAGACCTTGAAGTAAGTTATTTCCAACTTTTACTTCCCTTATCTGAAGGAGAGCTAAGGTGTATAGCTTTTTATGTAGCATATCAGATCAGCTGAAACAGTAATTAGAGGAAGTTGTAAAACAATTAAATCAATGTACTGTGAGTAAACATAGTAAGGATAGACTTCACAGTTGTGGTAAAAAGTAATTGGTGTCTCTTTAATCAGAACTCTTTGCCTATTTTCAAAAATCTATTTGAAGAATTCTTTAAAAAGTCTTTTAGGGAAAATCGGAAGTCTTGGAAAGGATCCTTATAGCAGACCCTTTCTCACAGGTCCTCATGCCAACCTTTTCACAAAGGGTTTTAGAAGAGGGACATATCCTTCATACTGGAAGCATGACTCTTATCTTGAGTCACACAGTCAGGCTGAGCTTGCAGCACAGGGAAGGATACAGATTGGCTTATTTATGCCCAAGTACATTAGAAAAGAAAAAATAATAATGATCTAGAACAAAACATAATGTACTTTCTGATAAAAATTACACCTAGACTCCTGGGGAATAGTAAAGAATGAAGACAAAAATCAGAATGTTTAGAACAAATAAAATAGTGGTGTACCTGTTCCTTCATTCCCCTCACATTCTGGAAGACATGGCATCTGCAGAAGACTTGACCAGTGAATCAGTGAACTCCCAATATAACAATGTGGCAAAAGAGTTAATGTGATTCCTGGATGCATAAACCAAGACTCATATGAGATTGTTGTGCTTGGCATAGGTCAGCTTGCTATGTCACATTTGATGATAATCGTAACTGGAAGAGTATTGAGGATGAATTAGAAGTTTCAAAGAAGAGCAGAGAAAATGATTGAAAGTTTGTAAAATGTAAATGTAAAATGTGTCCTCTAGTGAGTGCTTCAAAGACCTTGATATTTCTCATTAGAAAGAGATTAAAGGCTGACCTGAGCAAAGTCTGTGCTTGCCCACACAAGCAATGGTAATTGGATAATAAAGGACTTGCAAACATAGAAATAATAAATTTAAATGGATGGAACTTTAAACTGGACATTTAGAGCAGAAATAAATAGCCATTTGTTTAACTCCAAAGGTCATTAACCTTTGGAACAGTTTACCAAGAGCTGTTGTATGTTCATCACTGAAATCTGTAAATCAAGATTAAAAGCTTTTCTCAATGACGCGTTAGAACAAACAGGGATTGACTGAAGAAACTTTTGTGTCTTGTAAAGAAAGTCAGAACAGATGAGCACAGTCAGCTCTTGTGGCTCTATTACCCGTTCATCTGATCTATAAACAGAGAGTAAGATACTGCCATGTTGTAAAGTGCGTATGCTGATAACAGAGTGCCTGAAAGATCTGCTAAGGTAGGTGGTGATCAGTAACCTGCAAAAAGTACCTGATAACAATGGAAACAAAAACTTTGTCTTGAATGAGAATTTGGGGACAACATAAGACTGTTGAGACTTACAGCAGTCAAGAATAAGAGACACCATAAATGCAAATGAAACTGATTTTTGTGAATGATTTGTATGATTGCATAAAGTGTAGGATAGAAAAGAAACAACGTCATTATATAAATTGACAGTACTTTTCTGTTTTGAATCCTGCATTCACAGTTTTTCAAACAAAGTACAGCAAGAATGAAAATTTCTGAAGATGAGAAAACCAAATAATGAGATGATTAGGGATATTATATTAAATCTAAGATAAAGTGTAGATATACAGCTGTGATTCTGAGAGCTGTGTGTTATGGTGGTTCCTTGTATTTTTGTCAAACTCAGAGAAAGCACTATCCTACTGTAAAATAAGAATATTGGGCTAGTTCAAGTACTGGTCCAATTCAGCATAGTGGAATCTGTATTTCTATTATTTCTATTCCATATGAGGCTTGCAAGGCGATAAATGTATTGTCAATCTTTGCAAGAAAGTATAAACCAAAAAGAAAAAACAGAACATATTATTTATTCATAACTTGTGATATAACTTTTTCAGATATTTCAGAGCTTCTATATAATACAATGCTTGTGGTTTTTTGCAGAGTTGAGAACCAATACTGTAATTTAAACATAAAACCTCAGAATGCCTCTTGAAAGTTCAGCTTTAAGTGTTCTTTGACTTACTAACCTTAATTTAAAAGCTGATCAATTACTCTAGTTTGTTACAGAAATATCAAATCTACCAAGTTGCGCTGTTCTTTGTCTGCCATCCTAATTCATACTCAAATCTTAGGTGTTGAGTGCAGTGTCTGATATATCTGAAACGAACAGCGAGTTCCATACTGTTCGTAAAGAGAAAATAGTAGCCCTGGTCCTTTTTTATTCAGGCTTATGCCAGAGTTTCTGAGCCCAGCACCAAAGTATAAATTAGAGCCAGCAACTTGCTTTTTGCCCTTTATGTAATCAGGACCTGTAGTAACTATATTGTTAACTGATTCTGAATTCTCCAGTATCATTAACCAAAGTTCCTGCAAGGCAAGTACATTTGGAAGTGAAAGAATGATTGTGAGCTAAACTGAAAAAAATCATTTATTGAAAGCTTTACATCAGAAATTCTTACAAAATTCACTTAATTCCTTATGTGTGGATTGGAAGTCTTGCTACTTTAGTTTTAAGTCTGCCATTAAGAGATACAGAATTATTAGCATAACACGCCAGCTTCAGTTGTCTGTATTGACCTGCATCCCACTGTGACTGAGGTAAAATTCTGACTGATGTTAATAGATGCTGCAATAACAGCTTGCATCTGTTTCTAATTGTGCATACTGTGCTATGTCTTGAAGCTAATATTTTTCCAAACAATTTTTCATTAGCTTTTTGAATTAATATTGTACTCAAATTAAGTAAGTGTGTGTGTGTGTGTGTGTGCGCCAAACCAATAGATGTACAAAACTTACCTTGATTAAAAAAAAAATACAATATGTGGGGTTTGTATACTGGATCTTCAAGGCAAAAAGAGAAGCCGAGGAAATGACAAGTTTTTTGTTCTAACTTACATTGCATTTCGGATGGTAGCTCTTTTTCAAATGTAGGTCAAGCTATGATACACTTAGTCTCTTAGAGTAATAGCTTGTTACTTTAAGTTATGCAATGTGAGTGTGGATATTAAGTGAGAATACTTGTAAATATAATACAGTGTCATGTCAGCAGAAGTGAAAACTAAATCTACTGTTAGCATTTGCTAGAAGCAAAAACTGTGAATTAAAGGGTGGTATGTTCCCTCAGCTAATTTACTATTGCCGTTAAAAGTTTTGGAGGTCAGGAGATTCTTATTTTGCTGAAAGACATTCTTAAATTAATAATTTTTAGAAGGCAAATAAATTGAAGCTTGTCAAAGTAAATAAATAACTCTTTTATCACTGATCTGTCCAGTACCTTATTTGCCAAAGTATTAAAATGCTCAGGAGAGGTGTAACAGGTTGGATGAATTCCTGTTTTGTTCTGAGTTGAAAATTCTTTGGAATTATAAACTGCAGAACAAGGTAATGGCATTATTATTATTACTACAAGTAACAGACTGGTGGACTCAAGCATTTAAAAGAAATTTGACATGGATACATTTTAAATTCGGTGAAAGTTTGTGTATTGTAATTTTGTCTAGTGTCTTTGAAAAACAAAATTTTTGGTTTTGTGTGTTTCAGGATTTTGCTCTTAAGGAGATCCAAAACTATGGAAGGAAACCATGTAACAGCAGCACGGATGTAAAGTTAACACACTGATCGGGTGTTCTCTGGAAAATGTTTCAAATGGCTTCGTTTAGATTTTCAATATATTTATCTGAGCTGTGTAGCTCACCTTGTTAATAAACCAATGAAACATTTTAATAAACTTGGATTACAGGGACCGAAAATTGTTTGTATGCAAATCTGTACATATGTAGACATTGGTTTTACTAGTACACTGTTATCTTAGTGCACTGTTTTGAATTGATCGCAGATGGCATTAAGAATTTAATCTTGCTTTTTTTTTAGTGGTTTCAATCTCTGATGAAAAGAGTACTAATCATAAAACCCAAAATATATGTATTTTAATTTCTTTTCAAATACAGTCATATTTTTTGCTAGAAAATACTGAAAATCATTCCCAATAGACTTTTGGAAAAGAGAAAGGTATTTCAGTTACCCTATATATCACTGATTAACTTTATTATATGACTACTGGAGACATAAAAAATATGTATCTTTTAAACAGAACTATTTTACACATGACAATTAACCATTTTTTTATTCTTTATTTATAAATTAATATGCATTATATTCTTATTTTTAATTTGAGATGGAACCAAACTGGTCATTCACTTTGTGATAATACATGTTTATCACCTTGTTTCCTACATGAAATTGTTTAGTTGGCTCAAACGTGGGTTCAGGCAGTCAGTCATCTAAGCGTATAATCAAATCCTCTTTACAATGGGATTAAAAAAAGCAGACACTTTCTGAGGATGAACATTTTCACTAGAGAGTTTATGTCTTTTACTCGGTAGAAAATAACAAGTAAAAATGGGTCAGGTGCCCTCTTGATATAGATTCATTATAACTTAATAAAGTTAATTAGATTTATGCCATCTGAAAATGGACACTCATAGAAATTATTTCATCTGTCAAGTACTTATTTCAGCAGTTTTACATTCACCAAGTTCACTGCCATATTCCTATTTATTTCAGTGTAAGAGGAGAATTCAATCCACTGGATTAAATTGTACAAATCTTACTGAGGCAAAGCAGTGAAGCCAAAGAGAATTTTAACTGCAGGAAACAAAAATACAGAATTAGCTTTCCCCCCTCCCTTCTCTGGCATATAATACTATATCAGAGTGACCTATTCGACCTGGAATAGTGTAGACAACATCCAAAGTGTGGCACAGCTCAGACTTTAAATAATTATCTGGTAATGAAAGACAGGTGAGGCTGTTCATGGTTACTTCTTCTTGCAGTGGTTTCTGTACCTGGCCTACGACTTTCAGGGTTCCCTGTACAACAGAGAAGAATTTCCTGACATTTACGTCTGAAATGGGCAACATTATACAAAATTGGATTGACAGCAGAGTTGGCAAAAGTAAATAACACTATCCAGAAGAAAACTGATGGCAAAATATGTAAATCTTTTTTGAAGTTCTGAACTAAAATTAAAAAAATAATTACTACTATGGGGCTCCACATAATGAAGAAAGATATCATCAACAGAAAGAGGGCTCGGAATAGCTTGTAGTCTTGCTGGGAAACACGGATCTGATGATTTTCTGAGTAGGCTAAACCAGCATTTAAACTTCTTCTTGATGCTTTTGTAATCTGCAGCAAAAGAGAAGAATAACTTTCACTGAAACATAGAAGAATTATTAACACATTTTCACAAGTGAAAAAGATGATCTTGGCACATGATCTTTCTGTTTTCTTTTGAAAAGTGACGGCAAAAAAAGGCATTGCAGAATTCCATTTGTACTTTCTGTCAATGGTTCCATTTCAAACATTCTCACTTCACTAGCAATTTTTTTTTTTCCCTCCCAGCTGTGAACTCACCTCAATATTAGTCAAGCTCGTTGTTCTTGTCATGGCTCTCTACCAGTCAAAAATACTTTTCAACATAAAACAGAGCCTTAATTACTCATGAAATCCCATTAAATTCAAATTATTACCTCATTTGTTCTACCCAAAGAAACCCATTGATTTCTTTCACAAATGCAAACTGGAATATCGTTAACAATCCTTGTTGATGTGCAAGAAGGAACACAATCCAATTCTCTTACGGTCATGCTGATCTTAATAAGGTAGGTATCAGAAGAAACATTCGTTTATTACAGTAACTAAGTAATTTTAAATGTGAATGAGATTATATGTTGTTTTTTGTCAACTTATAGCTTCTCAGTCAGTAATCAGAATTGTTTTCAATGAACTAACGTGAAATCTTACAGATCCTATTGTCACTGTGAAAATCTGTGTCTTGTAAAAGTACTCTCTGATATAATAAACCAGACTATGGGTAGTTTGGGAATCTAGTATTGATGGGTGTGAATCATCTGTCATTAGGTAGAATATTGAATCTCAGTAACTTGCAGAAAACTGAATCTCATGCTCTACATCCCTGCCTTCACTGAAGTTGGCATGGCACAATTAAGTCTATTACATTCACATATCTGATGCAAATACAATAAAACTGAAATATTTAGCAAACAAGCATTTATGCTAAATAACTAAGAGGCCATTTTATCCCCTGCATGCATAAAGAAGGGATATTTTCAAAAGCCTTGATCAATTTGCTGTCTGAGAAGGAAGGCAAAAGGTGTAAGACTCTTCCTGCCACTTTTATGTGTGACATTTCCCTTCAGCAGAAACTACAGGAAGGATAACACTAATACTAACAATACCTAATAACTTACTGCTTCAGGTAGAGATGAAAATGTTTAGAGAGAGAGAGTAATTTGTCATTTTTTCTGCAGTTTTCTGCATTCCTGACAGACATAGATGGCCTAGAATAAATACTCATTAAGAACCTAGATATCTTCCAAAGATTTCAACAGACTGTAAATCAAAACCTGTGATCCAAAAATGGGCTTCAGGAGGGGACAGGATTGTGGTAAATAAGATGCAATCTCCTCTTAAGGAAGTGCTCAGTGGAAATGGGATGGCAGTGATATGTTGTGGATCCCTTTTTGGTCTGCCCAGTGTATGGAACCTAGATGCCTATCGTGGGCATCTGGACCACACTCAGACAAACAGGAAATTAGAAGTCAGGTGTATATAAGTATGTAACTTCCAGAACACAGACATGTTTCCTAGCTCTAGCCTGCAGACTAAGTCTTGCCTGAGAAGCAGAAGAGTACAAAACCAAATAAATTACAAATCATGGCTTCTAATCTGTAATTTTTTCCAGGGTTCTGGGAAGTGTTACATAAAAATAATACTCAATTTCACAGTAAATTGTTAAGTAGACATTGTTAGGGTATATTTGTTAACAAATTTGAGGTCTTATATCTGTAGTCAATCATCATCATCATCATAGATGTTGTTATGTGAATACATGAATGTTTTGAACCGCTTCCAGCAACGCTGAGCATTGTGCTACGTGTGCACTGGCATCATGAAGTGAGAATGAGTCTGCTCTTGGGAATGACTCACTGAGAGATTGAGATATTCTCCAGCAGATTTCTGGTTGCTTCCTGGAGAGCTGTTTGAGAGGGAAGATTCAATTATATCCTGCTATGGGCCTCAAGCCTTTTTCAGTTCAAGAGAAATGGAATGCATCTCAGCATCTCTGTTACCAAGCTGGAAAAAAAACAGGACCTTGGCAGCGTGTCTGTCTTGTAATCCAGTATTCCAAACACCTTTTTTGGCTTCTAGCTTCTTAGGTGCCATTTTGTTTTCTAAATTTACTAGTAACCTGGTGTCTGCAAGGACAAGACGAACACCATTCCTGTCCTAGTCTCTGACCAAAAACTGTGGCATCCCTTGGCTGGCAGTTTGCAGTTCTTTCAAAGGACTCACACTCCCCACCGAGTTGCTGTATGCTCTTTGCCTACAGCAAATATGGGGTTCAAAAAGCAGGTGCTTTACTAGAGGTTTATCTAGCATTTACCTCAAGCTTGTAGTAAGCTTATAGAGGGTACAGAAACTACAAGCTGATGATTTTTACTACCAGTTTAAGCTCAATCAGTAGGCAAATACATGTAGAGACCAGATTCTAGGTCCTCGGCTCATCGATGTATCAGCAGCTCTGGTGCATGTTTCTGCAGCCCCCTGGTGCTCAATATTTCATCAGTTAATTACTTCCTGAATAATCTCCGTATTTTGAGGTTCCTTTCCAAAATCCATAATTTTTCTTATACATGAGAAACTTGGTTACCCAATAAAGAAATCAAGAATCTTTTGGGGGCAGTTGCTAAAACCTAGGCATTGCAGTGCCTACTTTGAGGATTTCTAGATCTTTCTCAGTCTGTTTTTGGAAGAGAGGGGTGTACAAAATCAGGTAGTTTAAAAGGAATTTAGATACTAATATTATGCTTGCTAGAATATTTATTAAAACTCTGTGGTGTTGGGTATTTTGACCTGTATTTTAACAGCTAAACAACATCCACTTAGAAAGAAAGTGGAAGCGGAGGGTTTAATTTACAGGTTTTGTTTTCAGCATTTGAAACTGTGGAGGACTAAACATAATCTAATGAGACCTGTGTACTAGAAACACCTGCAGAAAGCCAGCAGATCCAAAAACTGGATGGATTTGTTTCTAGTCCTGGCTCTCTCTGCTTTCTTACAAATCTCCTATGACTGGAGTTTAGGCTCGAGGAAAGAACAATCTAGTTTTTAGTTATTTCAAATGCTTGACTCTTTCAGCATTTAGGACAATGACAGTTTTTAACTGGAACAACATATAAGTGGAGAAGTGTATTTAATATATGTGTTTGAAGACAAACTTCGTGTTGAACCTCAGGTAATGTGCTATTCAAGCATGTTCTTAGTTGAAATGTGTAGGGTGATATGTACAGCTTGAAGTGCTTCATTTTATACAGACTTAAAATTTATTGAGGAGACTATGTCTGTTCCCTTTAGGTGTATTTGTATTCAGTGACAATATGTTGACGCCTAATGAGTTTACTCATTAGTTTGTTTACTTCCCTTTGTTCTACAACAAAATTTAAAGGAAAAACATACCTGTAAGATTTTGGAGTAACTGATGACAATGACTAATCCTGGTATTAGAAAGAAAACAATGGCAAAGGTTATGTCCCAGATTATTTCTCCTGCAGTGCTGGGCCAATCCAGGGTGCAAATCTGAATTTCCTATTTACAGAGAATGAAGAAGAAAAGCAACATTGTACCATCATTTTTACTACACCATTGTTCTTTTCTCCCTCTATGCCTATGGAAAAAATGGCTGCAGACTAAACTGAACATGGGAAAACTTTCTACTTAGACAAATGGTGAACTAACGTATTACTTCATCATTTTAAACACCCATACAAATATAAACAGATGTGTCTGCAACTGGAATAATGGCATAAATGTCATGTCAAATAGCTAATAGCAACTTAAAATTGAATCTTGCAGACCTTAAACTTAATCATGTGTTTGAGTGTCAAGTTGGGTGTACTTTTGTATGCATTTCAAAATACTAGACAGAAAAATCTGTGCATGGCCATTTGGCAGAGAGGAGGCCACGGGTGCTGTGCAGCTATCCCAGGATGCTGATCCCTCGGTAAGGGGAAGCGTGCTGGAAAGGGGATCTCAGAAGCCGCACTGGGGAACGCAAAAAGAATCCCAGCCGATGAGCGCTCCCCATCTGACAGGACGGGGCGGGGTGGCGGCCGAGGGGAGCCCCGGGAGCTCCTCCGGCAGCAGTTGCTGCCCGCGCCAGGAGCGATGTCCCTCGGTGCGATGTCCCTCGGTGCGATGTCCCTCGGCGGCCTCTCCCCCTCGGTGGCAGAGGCGGACGATCCGTCCCCGCCGTCCGGCCCCGCGCCCGCCTCCCCGCTCCGTCCCCGCCGCCCCCGGCCCGGCTCCCGCGGGACCGCCCGGCGCTCGCCCTCACCTGGCCGGGGGCGGCGGACAGCCGCACCACGGTGAAGAAGCAGCAGAGTGGGAGGCTGACGAGGGCGGCGAAGCCCCAGATGAGGAGCAAGGCGGCCGCCAGCACCTTGCGGCGGCGGAACGCGGCGTGGCGCAGCCGGGCGATGCTGACGACGCGCTCCAGGCTGACGGCCGAGAGGGAGAGGATGATGACGGCGCCGCTCAGGCTCACCACATAGAAGAGCATGTGGCAGACGGCGTCGCCCAGCACCCAGGACTCGGTCCAGCGCACGATGCCGATGAAGGGTATGGCAGTGATGAAGAGCAGGTCGGCGCAGAAGAGGTTGAGGACGAAGCAGTTGGCGGCGCACAGCCTGCGATGCCGCCGCACCATCAGACAGATGCCCCAGATGTTGCCCGCCAAGGACAGGAGGAAGATGGAGGCCAGGGCAGATGATTCGCAGACGCGCAGGGCCGTCACGTTGCGGCCCCTGAAGTCCGAGAAGAAGGGGAAAAAGGTCCTGTTCTCTCCTGGTGCCCCCCTGGACCCCAGCATGAGGGAAGCCAGTGGGCATGAGAGACCCATCATGAACAGTAGCACTAGCCCTAGGGGAAGGGCTGTGCTCCCAACCACCACGGTGGCACCTGGGGTGCCCTTCCAGCACAGAGCAAGGGGCTGACTGCCATCCCCCTCCCTCCTCTTCCTCCTGCCCCTGCTACCGAGGGCTCTCCTGTGCCAGCCGGGCGGTTTATGGCCCTCGCACTGGAGTGGAACAAGGAAATGGGAGAGTAAACACGGTGCAGCTCACACAAAGGCGAGGCTGCTGTGCATGAGGCGGTAGTGAGGGGATGCCTGACACCTCCCTGGGGAGGGCGTGGGTCAGCATATTGGCACCTCCATGCCAAGGGGCACAGGCCCAGCCACCTCCTCTAGAGCCAGCCCTGATCTGCTCAGCTCTACAGAAGGGCCCCTGGGGTGCCAGTGACCTGGGGAGGTCACCCAGTCAGCTTCCATCCGCTGTGGATGTGCATGGCTTAAAACAGGGATGGCTGCCATACCGCTCCAAGAGCTCTCCTCAGGAGCCTGGAATAACCAGTACTAGTCTAGGGTAAAAAAAGAAAAGAGGAATTTACCCATTGCCTTCTGTCTTGACAGTGGCATTTGGAAACAGCAGACTGTACATTGCTTGTGCTAACTATGGAGAAGTGTCACTGTTGTGTTTTTGAGGATCTGTTTACAAAACTGATCCCGAATCTTACCCATCTGTGTCATGAGTTCTTGCTGGAGAAGCCTCTCAAAGTAAGACAAACCTAAAAAATATTTTCTCTGAACTTCAATTCCTGGAAGCAATTGCTCAGATTGTAGGCCTTTCCACTTACGCTCTTCATTCCAGATGATTTGGAAATAGACTGGGAGTGAAGGCCATAAACAGACAAGCAGATAATGTCTCATAAAAGATAAAAGGTTTTCATAAAGTATGTAAACAGTTATATAACTTCAGACAGCTCTGGATGCAATCGTTTGGCTCAGTGCCAGTGTAGGTGCTCAAGGGCGCAGTTACAGGCTGGGCGTGTGGACCTGCACCTTTTGATTAGGTGAGAGTTATTCCAAATCCATGTGCCAATGGGACCTGGTGACCGGGCGGTGCTTCTGCAGGACCCTGGGTGTGACCCTGCCATCAACCACTTATGCAACAGCATTAGTGGGGATTCCAGATTAGTGGGGATTCCAGAAACTCAGTCCTGCTAAGGGACGATCTCCTAATGAGGAATGACAAGAGTGACATCCTTCCTGGACCACTTCCCACATCTTTGCCAGTGCAGAAATTGCATTACTTTTAATTAGCGTGTTTTCTCTTGAGCTATCTATGCTGTCTCATCAAACAGGGAGTTTGCAGGGCATCCTAAGCAGGTGGATGAAACGCTCCTACTAATTCCTGCTGATCGATGACTGTATGAAATGTGGCCATAGTTGCTGTTAAGTGGGATGGACTATGAACTCAAGTGAAGACAATATGAAAAGTTGCAAAGCTTGTGGGTTTTTTCAGCCAGTGACTGGCTAGTGTCTTGATATACATGCTTTATTCTATATCACTTGATGAGAGAAAAAAATCTGCACCCATATTACAAAAGTTTCAACAAATTTAATAGGCTTATTGATAATTCATATTTATGATCAATGCTTGACATATCTAGCCACAATTTATGTTGTCTCTGCTACAGACTGATTCTTTAAAATGATTAGTAAATCTTGAAATACAGCAAATATCTTCCAGTTGACAACTTCAATGGTTTGGGACTTTTTATGATCTGAAAAACTTAGCCCAAAGTTCTGGACAGATGGCAATAGGGGTGGTGTGGTCAGTTCTGAATAGAGGTTCCAAATTGGCAAAAGAGCTGTTATTAAAAGTCTGATTGTAACTGTGTGCAAAATTATCAGGCATTAATAAGACAGGTGGGGGACAGCTGGAAATGGCATCACAGATAAATTGTGTTATGAGTAAAATCTTTAGCCTGTTTGGCATTAGTGGAAAATGAAGTTAGAAACTGGGCCTGTCAATTCAGGGTAAAAGCAAACACATGTGAAACAGAATAGGGAGAGGAAAATATGAAGTGAAACATCCAAAGCAGCATTATTAAAGAAATTAATATACTTTCAGTCAGGAGAAAAGGAATGCCATAGAGGAGCAGAAGGTTTGAAAATGAGATGATGTGTGAAAGTATCTAGATAGACCCTTGATCTTCTTTAGAAAGGATCACCTTTAGCTTTAGTCCTTAGGTGTGAGGGAGAACCTTACTTACTTGGCATAAGCCTGTTGTTTGCTCAGGGGAACCAAAGCAAAATGCTGCTTTTAATATGGTGTTAGTGAGCTTCACACTGACTTGTGTACAAAATACTGGGCCTGGGGACCGCAGAGGTGTGAAGAAACATGCATGTTTCCATGGAGTTCAATCAGATTAATGAGAGCTCATTGCAGGAACAAAAATAATCTGATTACTCATGGGTCTAATATATCCATTATCTTAAAAAGTAGTTTTCTTTTCCCTTCCATGAAGTACAAAAGCTGTATTTGCTGTTGGGTAGGTACAATCATAGCAACCACCACAATATGAAATCTGAGGAAGGGAGGAATCATAACCTGGCATTACTGTAATAAGAGCTACTCTGGCATTACTGTAATAGGTGGTGCTGTGTGCGGTACTTGCACCACAGGTGCTTTTGACAAGGAAGTGATTAACAGAATGCTTGGAAACCTGTTATGATTGCTTAACCTATATAACTTCTTCAACCTATGTGCTCTTTTAAGCTCAGAAGTGGTGAAACACGGAGTCAACTCAGATATCATTGTTCTAGGTTAAAGGAAAGTCATGGGGACCTCTCTGGAGCGGTTTTCCTAGTGGGGAAAAATCTTGTCTCCTTTTTTGTGGTTTTTTTTTCCATCCTTAATGAAAGCCCAAGCCTTGGCCTCCTCTGGCAGATAAGGGCTGTGCTACCTGATACCATAAGTCAGGCTCTGCTTTTCAGATTGTTCCCCTGACAACCATGAGCTGTCACGACAGATGGGGATAGTTCAGCTTATTTATTCCTTGAGCATAAGGAATATTCCCAGAGAAGGGACCACTTGGGCTAAGTGATTCTGGGAGATGGGAATTCTTGTTCCACTTGAACATGATCTAGTAAAGGGTATTGCCTTATTTTTGCATCTTCTTGCATGTAGGATGGTGTTTAAGTCTTTAGGCCTATTGTTGTGTACCTCTTTCACAATGAGTAAATACCAATGACCTCTGTAACAGATGTGTTGCACATTTAATATTTGCTAAGTGATTTAAATTCATTACACTAGAAATGTTGACTCTGTCTTCACAAGAGGTTCCAAGCTTGTAGATGACTCAAACTGTGTCTGTACAATAAGGTTTTTAGCATAAGTTGCATCCAAGGTTAGCTTTTTATTTTCACTTTTCCTTTTAGGTACCATACTGCAGCTGTTCTGCATCTAGACACTACAAATTCTGTGCTTATAAGAAGTCATGCTACTGTCATACTATGTTCCAAATAAAAGTCGGTTTTGATTTATTTTCTCTTTGAGGAAGTTTTCTAACTGCTCACTGCTGTATACTTTCATATCAGTGAGCTGAAGCATTTACACCAATGTGCAAGGGACAATTTTAAACTTGGAATGCAAATATAAATGCATCTGTTTGTCTTCATATAGTAGCAAGCTCTCACACTCCAGTGTCCACTGAAAAAGCCAGGTGCTTCATAGGTGTCATCATGTCAAAAACAAATCCGTTTCTTCTGGGGCGTGAGCAAGACCCTATTTCTTCTGAGAGGTCTCATCTTGCTGTGGTCAGTATCCATCAGAAGCTGGCATGCCTCTTGGGATATGTGCCAGCGGTGCTGTAGTTTCAAGCTGTAGCAGCAGCATTACTGACCAACACCTCAGTCAAATGCAGAGCTGCTAATACTCTCAGTAGATGTGTTTTCTAATAAAAGCTGTGTCAGCTTTTTGTTGTCAAAACCACCAGAAGTTTTGCCAGCATCAGAAGTTTTGCCAGCATCAGAAGTTTTGCCAACATCAGAAGTTTTGCCAACATCAATATCGAACAATTTCCTTGTGGTTTGCAGTGATGAAGGGATTTCTCTCTGAACCAAGTGCAAATGTAAGTGCATAATCCATGTAACAGAGAATTCCCCAGGAAGGTCTGTTGTCTGCTTTGCTGCATGCTGACCAAGCTTCACCAGCGTGACTCAGCTCCAGCTAAACTGTTCTAACTAAATGAGGTTGTTTCTTAACAGTTTTAGAAACTTTATTACCCTCACACATCTAGTTTATCAGTGAATACAGAGCATCAGAATTACTTGTTTGGACATTTCAGGATCTGGTAGAACGCTCTCACCAGGAACTGAGATCCTGAGGAGGATTTACGTGGAGAATTATAGTCTGATGTTTAAGGGCCACTGAACCTTTGCTTAACTTTCAGGTGTGCATAAAGTTATTTACATTCCCGCTAATGAGCTTTGATGCAGAAACATCAAGGCAAATATTGTCGTGTACATCTGAAGGATTTAAAAACTAAACTTGTCAGCAGCTTCTCACGCTCAAGCGATGTACTCAGACATTCCCTAACACATTGGTCTGCTGGGTTGTACACTGAGCAGAGATCACAGATATTCTTGTTTTCCCTAATATTCAAGAACCCAGTGATTAGAGAATGCTCTTATTTGTGAGATTTAAGGAGAATTGGCTTGCTTTTCTTTCCCTTATGTCTCGTCTTAGAGTAACTTGTTTGGAGCAACAGGGGTTCTTCAGGACAGAATTGGGATAGAAACTTTACTTTTGAAAGCCACATATTTCTGAAATAAGGTCTACAGACTGTCTGTCTGCTGCAAAGAAAATCTGTCCGTACTGGAAGGCAAGGCATGTGCTTAACTAGCATTAACCTAGGGCTAGAGAAATAGAAAAATCACTCTTGCAACAGCAATGAGAGAAAGTTCAAATAATATTTTATATTCTGCTGTAAACCCTTCTGACTTCTCAAATGTAATGCTAATCAGGTTATTTTCCATACTGTTCATGTTTAACTTTGTCAATGGCCATTTGAGATGACTGATAAGAGATGACTTAGAGCTTCTTATAAACCAAGGCTTGAAAGCATGGATGCCTTAAATAGGCTGTAGAGTTATCTGTCTAGTTGAATGAAATAATATTGACATCACAATTGTTACATTGATAAAACTAGCACTTTCACTGATACAGTGTGCACAGTCACCAGTTTTGAGTTGATGAGGGAAATTAAACCTGGTGGCATTGTCAAGAAGCCAGCTGGATATCACCGTGATAAGGTGCCAGGCTTCATTGCTACAGAATATTCTGAGGCATCTTATCTTGCTCTATCTTTTTGAAACTGTTAATTCAGTATGAAATACTTAAAAACCTTAGTTGGTCAGAGAGAGACAGCAAAATGAGTGTATGTCCCTGACTACTGGTGTGGAGCTCTGTTCCAAGTTTGAAGGGTCTAGGTGCGAGGGGAGGTCTCACTTCATGGATACACATCCTGTTTGAAGTCTGCTTTTTTATGCGAGAGACTCATTTGGCACAGAGAGTCAATGTTACAAGAGAATTTACATCTGTTATTCCTCCAGAGCATCTCCTTTCTACACGCCAAGCCTTTCTTGATGCAGTCATGTTTCTTGCTGGCTGGCTAACTCTCACTCAGTATGCCAGCTTCCTGGAGCACCTCGTGGAGGGGATTCCAAACTCCCCAAATGCCACAGAACGAGACACCATGGTGCTGTCCATTAAAACAGTGTGGGGATGAGGCACTGCCCAACACTAGGTAATTCAGTGACATCAACTTGTGTTTGTGTTATTTATCTTGTTTTCCAGCAGGGTTACGATGGCTGAGTGCAATAAAATGGCTTTGTCTGCTCAAACTAGACGTTTATACAGACATAGGAATACCAGTAATTTTCCAGCTGAGAAACATGAGATTAAACTCTTTTTGTGACTTCTGGTGTGGTAGCTATTAATTTTGCATGGAGGGAGATAACATTGAGGGTCAGTGCAGAACAACCATTGTGCTTTTGTTTATTTAAACCTTATTGTGTGTTGTTCGGAGGTTTTTGTGTGTAATTTAAAATAGCACTTCAGGGCACTGTGAGAAATCAGTGGCTGATGTCCCTGATCCAAGGCAGACTCGTGTGTCAGGGATGGTTTAGATAGTTACATAACTGTTCCCATAAATCTCCAGTGGTGGAGATTTCACAGCCTCCTTAAGTGATGTGTTTCACTGCTCATCTACTCCAACCACCAGAAAGATTTTGCTTGTGTCAAACTTTCTCCTGTTGCAATTTTGAACATGTTACTCTTCCCACTTCTTCCCTTTCCTCTGTATGAAATATTGTCATTTTTCTACATGGTCTTTTCTAGACTGGATAAGCCTGATTCTTTAATGAATTTAATCAGAAATGTGAAAGACTTCTACTACATTCACATTAATCCAAATTGTTCTTGAAGTACAGTACTCAAATCAACATAATCATGTGAAAGATGGTTGTCAAAACCAAGAGTAGGAGAGAAAGCTGCACAAGCAAGTATATTGTTAGAAGCTGATCCACTTGATACAAGAAAAACAACAGAGCCATCTTTTAGTTTTGATTTCACAAGCAGCTCTCCTTGTGTAAAAAAAAAATTATCTGGAGGTGAGCTGTCTTTCCAGCCACACGACATTGCATCAAAACCACTTAATTAATTTGTTGTTTACAAAGAACACTGTGTGTGATTTATAAATATGCTAGTGTTGGTAAATCTTTGTATTAACCCCCAAGCTTCCCTAGACCATCAGCTTTCTGTTAGGTTGAAATTCCGTTCCTTGAAATGCGCATAACACAAAAAAGGTTACTGAAATTGTAAGCCCAAAGTGCTTGAAATAATTAAAACATTGCTCTTGCTTCCTGCCTTACAAAGAACTAAAGTTACAGCTTTATCATTAAGATGAGCTCATTATGCACAAGCTTCTTTCCTACATGTAACTAGAGAGAGGAGCAGCAAACCTTTTTCTTCCTTGTATACTTTAAGACTCAAAAAAATAATTTTCTGTCTTAGAGGCATTAGCTTCTCAAGAATGGAAAAAAAGCAGTGATATGAGCTGCATACTTTACAGAGTGGGAGTCTTATAGTTGGCTTTAATTACATGTAAGTGATGATTCTTCTTTCAAAATAGGTATTTTTATTCACTAGAGTGTCATTTTTAGGTTTTTTAACATATACCACACTATGATCTATAAATTTATCAGCAAGAGGGGGTGTTTTTGTGCTTAGGTGTAATATTTAGCAGGTAGGACTAAATCCATTGTTAAAGTTCAGAAAAGGTTCTGGAATGAACAAAACTTTTTAAAGGTTATCACATTATCAACTTTATGAGTCTTCCACTAAAGTACCATTTTCTAATGAGAAAGTGTTTCATGCTAATTTAAGAAAGCCTCAGAACTACTGAAGAGTGCTGACCCATGGTAGGCAAATTTATTTCATCTATAATACATTAAAGATCAGGATTTCCTTTTGCAGAAACTATGCTGAGTGTGCAACTGGGAATAGAATACTAGCTGATTAAGGTGTTGTTAAAAGACAACTAACTTAAAATTTCAAAAGCAGTTTAATTAGAGATTAAAATTATTGGGGTTCAATGAAAAGCAGTTATTATCCTGAATTAAAAGATCTTTAAAAAGACATGAAATTAAGACAATTTCTCACAGCAAAACCTTGAGATTCTGAAGCATAATTTCTGTTTTACTCATTAGTTCATTATATCTTTGGCCAGAAAGCCTGTTGCTGACACTTGAGCAAATTGTCAAATACAAAGATTAGCCTGAGAATGGTCAGTAAAATTCGAAAGTGGATAGAGTGGCTAATATAAAAAATTTGTCAAAGACAGTGGCTAATATAGTAAATTTGGTGAAGATATTTCAGATATAAAGATAATAGCTTTTAACATTTTCTTTCTGTCTTACGAACACTGGATTTAATCAGTAATAGTATCACCTGATACTACAAGTTATTGAAAATAACCTGGAAAACACACTCATATTTAAGAAAAAGGTTTAATCATCAAGGATTAAGGTGAATATTACGGGGTAAATTCATGCAGCTTTGCAGCAAAGCATAACGGAAAAAGCTGATACTAGCTAACAACCACAATCAGTATGCCAGAGAAGGATAGACCTTGGGTATTTGACTGTCCTCAGCAAACCACAAATTTGTAAAAAAGCAAACTTATTCTCAACTAGTGTATCTTTGTAAAATTTCCTCATTTTAATAATTTCCATGGAAGGAACTTCTTTTTAGACTTCACTGCAGATGCAAGGAACAAAACGCTGGAAACAGATTCAGGTTTACAGCAGGTGCTAGAGAAAAATAACGCTGCAATTCCAAATCCATAAGGGAATTTTTGCCAGTTTCTAATCTGCTGCCAGAATTTATCGTTAACTTGTTTCCAGCAGTAATACCAAAATACAGTGACACTTCAAATCCACTAGAGCAATTTATAAAAACTGCAGTACGGGACATTTGTCAAATATAAGATTGAATAACTGACATTTCTCAACTTTAATCTCTAAAATACAGAAGTACAAACAAGTTTAATTCAGCATAATTCTATGCCCAAACTTCAAAAATGGCCTCTGACATTGCCTGAAATATAAGCTTTTCAGCACCAACAAAGTCTGTATTTGCTAGGAAGTTGGGTATTTTTGAGATGAGCTTAAACCTTGGTCAGAATTTTAGTCACCACTGATTGTGGTTCAGGAAAATAAGCTACTTATGACTGATGTTTTCAACATGAATCTTAAGCAGCAAAGATCTAACACGACCCTCCTGAGTTTTTATGTATCAAGATATTTCACATGTATATGGTTTATGTCTATATATACTATACACACTACACATACACACACACCATGTATATATAAATATATATATAGCGCACCTATGAGGGCCAAAAATCTTTTGCAGCAATTCTTGTTAGTTAAGGTACAAGCACAGTCATCAGGATTCACCAACTAAGAACTGGATATGCCAAAACTTAAAATAAAGTCTGACACAATAGCTGCGCTTTTACTGTTCTTATATTTAATAGTGCAAAAAAAAAAAAAGTCAGTAGTTTACTATCTAAGATATTCCTAATTCTAAAAATATGTCCATTTGCAAACAAAAGTGCAATAGCTGTTTTTTTTCCAAAAACATCAGGTAAAATATTTGAGGCCAAATTATTATACTCTTAATAATGTTTCTGTAGAACTGAATTATAAAACTAGCAGTTCTTTATATAACCTTAAGAATAAAGCTTTGAAAGGTCTCTTGCTGAGCATACTGGCAGCACGTGTAAAGCAAACATAGTAAGTCCATTTGGAGCTCAAGCTGTACAGAAGTCAATATGCGCTAGCAATTCTCTGTGCTGGCTTGTGGGATATAGCACTTTACATCTGGGACACTCGAGAAAACTTTCATCAAGGAGGCTTGAATGTTTTGGGGAAGGACTTCTGTCATACGTGGTCAGCTTCTCGTCAAACAGAGCTTGCAGATCTTCTTGTCGTTCCACACGTCCAGATTCTCGGAGTTTCTGGAAAAGGAGGAGCTTTAGTGTAAGACTGGTGCATACATACATTGATCAAATACTGCAGGAAAAAACATTAAGGCTTGATGGCCACGAGCCTTATGCGTGTTACAGCACTAAGGATTGTGTCTTGTTCACCAGCAGCAAGTCTGAGCAGGAGCATAATGGAGCTTTGTCACTGTGCAACAGACAAAACTAGGAACACACTGTGATACAAAACACAGTTGTGTTCCCTGCTCAGAAACTGAGCACTGAGAACTCTACATCTGCTGCAGCACTGTAGGAAAAGCAGTGCCTGGCTAGCTGGCTGTCATAGGGTTCTGCTCCTTGGGACCACATACCTGAAGGATGTAAGGACACTTACTACGCTTGAAATAAGATCCCAAAGTGAGAAGATGTATGTTTGTGCAAAATCCCTGACTGAACTCACTAGCAAGTTATTCAGTACATACCAGAGGTTCCAGACGGGATATTTGCTCCCTGGCCTTGCGCAGTTCCTTGAGGACTTTGTTTAACTGATGCTCCAAGTTCTGGCGGTCAAGCTTTCCATTCTCTAAGTCTGTGGTGCATGTCTGGATCTGGTAGCCCCCAAAGTGAAAAATAAAGAATTAAAGTCAGAATTATTAAGAATAGGGAGGAATATTTCCCATTTATATGTTTAAAGTCAGTTTTGCCCTGCAATCGTATCCTAAAATGGGATTAAAAGGAAAATTAAAAAAAAAAAAAAATCACTTGTTGCTTTCACTACAATGAAATTCATACATGCTACTTTATTAAAATCATCCTTAGCAGAGGTGCAGTTTAAAGGTTTTTTTAGTTGGAGGGTATTTCAGTTTGGACAGAAACTGTGGATAACAATGTACACCCAAGCTTAGCAAATAAACATAACTTTTTTTTCCCCAATAACATCCATTAGATCTGTAAAAATGTACTTGTAAAAAAAAAAAAAAATGGAAAAGATAGCAATGCAATTACTTCTGTAACTTTATGAAAAATACACTACAAAACTTCAACAAGTTGATTGGTTTAAGGACATTTCCTGTACCTTATCTGAGGATGTAACTATCGAACAAGTGATTGTGCAGAAAATAGTATCAGGTTTGATCACACTCTCTCCTCAGTAAAAGACAGAGATTTTCCTCTTGACAGATGTGTCAAAATTTTTAGAAGCATCAACAGATTATTGACAGTTGAATATTCATGGCTAGAATTGCTTTATTTAATATACTAATCATTCTTAAATTTGAAGTTAGTCTAGAAAGACTTTATGCATAATAGAGATTAAATATCAGCATCTTAGCATATAATTGGGTACCTGTTGCTCCAACAAAGCTATCCTTGTGTGCTCCTCTTTCTGTTTGAGCAATGATTTACGAAGAAGTTGCACCTACAAGGCAGAGGAACACTTGTAACAAACAACTTCCATATACAATAGTTAGTAAGCTGGAAAAAATGATGAAGCTAAAGTGGGATGAAAGTAAACTTTTATATTCCCATGCCAACAGAAACTGTATGTCTGTTACGCAACAGCCAAACCCAATTCAAATATTTCTACTTCCCTGAGGAAAACCCCACGGAAAAATCATTGTTGCACTGAGAAGGGGGAATGCAGGATGATGTTATTGTTAAAAAAAGAAACACAATACTCAAGTTTCCTTGCTAAGTGCCAGGACGTTGACAAAAATTACACACAAAAACTATGTTTGTACTAACATGACACAATGTCAACAGTAACAAGCAATGCGAATTTTTTATAATAGAAGAGAACAAGTTTAAGGTTTAGAAAGTACTATACTATAACAACTGAGTAATTGCACACATTAAAATATCCTCCGCTTTCAGCATGTATCAACTTTTATGATAATGGTGCTGTTCTGCTTCAAAAAATAAACATCTTTTAATCATTAACCACCCTGTGTTTAGAGAGTTGGTTTTAGTCTACTTTAGTGTCTAGTAAATTTTATTCTCTTATTTCAAATTTCAGTTCTACATTGCTTTATTATTTACCCCAGAATTCTAGTAGCAAGTCTATCCCATTTAGATGCCCTGAGGTCTGTCCTTCAAGGACAAATTTCCAGTTTCTCCTCAGCAGATATGTGCTCATTTTTTTTTTTTCCTCTTAGTGCCACCATGCTCACAGGAATATTCCAAGACACTGCTGTAATTCTCTATGTAGCAGAAGTGGCACACTCCTCATGAGTATTTCATACAAAGGAAGGTAAGCAGTGAGTATTTTTAAAGACAAACATACAGCACATTCCTGTCTTCCCCAACTTAAGGTCCATCCCTTCCCTTGCCATCTGTCCCTTGGTTTCTAATACTCAGGGGTACTTGCAGACTTCTAATGTATCATATAGAGGATCAAATGCAGGAACCCATGTGAATGGAAAAGCAAAGGAAGAAAAAAATCCATCTGCATGGCTACAATAGTTGGCTGAGGGCACTATCCGGGGACACAGCTGCTTATTCAGTAAGTATGAAACTACAAGCCCACGCGTGCATTGTAGCCGCCAGGTGACAGCAAATATCAATGATATTCCATAGTTAGGAGCACATGATAAAATGAATTTTCACCTTTCCTATCCTCATGTACTATTAATCTCGAGGATGAACTATATTAGAATCAATTCAATATTTTCTCACTTCACCCTCATGTCCCACAAGACCAGGGAAATAAGTGAACAAAGAAGTTCCTTGTTTAGACAACTCAGTTTTAACCACAAGGACATGAGTCTAGATCTATGCAAGGAACAGTTATCAGAGTGAGTGATGGGCCATTCTGATTAAGTATGGCTTTTCATCTCTCTTGGTTCTTTGCTATTACCTCAAACCTCCAAATGCATCCACTTACCTGACAAGAAAGATCTTCAGCTTTTTTTTTTCCTTCTCTGAACTTTTCTTTGAGAGTTTCATTATCCTGTTTTAGTCTCTGCACTTTCTCTTTCATTTTATTTTCATTTTCTTGAGCAACCTGTTGCGACTGCAATAAGGCATTTAAAGTCATTATTTCTCCTTGGGCTTCTTCATATTTCTTTTTGAATTCATTAAGTTCAGATCTCAGCTGGGTTACAGTGCATCTTTCAGTCTCAAGATCCCTCTTAGCAGTTAGTAGCAGCTGATCATAGTATTCTTGCTTTTCCTCTTGCAGATGACCTTAATGAGTCAGAAATAATTGAGTTAATAATGTGGAAAAAAAAAAACCCAAAACACTTAAAAAGCAAAGCACTAAATCCTTAAGCATTTTAAGGCTTATTAATAGAAATTGATGTAGTAGGCTATTACATTGGTCAGATTAGCACCAAACTTCAATTAAAACAGCTTTCAATATTCATAATGCATAAAGTCTCCTTACCAATATAGTTACTGGAAAACTGCAGCTTGGCTTGTGCATAATATTCTGTGCTACAGCTACTTCCATCACTAACCCTTACAGCAATATTACATCCTTTGCCCCAACTACACAAGCTCCATGACCCACACAGTTCTTACATGGCCTCATGCATTATACTGACACATGGGAATCTGACCCAAAGACACTAGATTCTTACTTCCACTTTCAGGCTCCTTAGCATTACTCCCTCCCCAGGGATAGCCTGGGGATCTGATGGACTCTACTTTCCCATTGTTGACCAAACTCAGACCATCCGCTGTCTTTTGTAGACCATCTTCTTCAAATGGTATGCCATAACTTACTTCTAAATGGCAAATAGAAAGAACTAGGATAGTTCTTTTGCTAAAAAAAAAAAAAAAAAAGACTGCTTCTTGGCTAGTGACTGTCACTTAAAGCAGAGTTTGAAAAATTTCTGCTTGTTGACACAAGCAAAGTTTAGTAAGTAGGAAAAAAGAGGCCAGATGCAGTAATAGAGTCAGTAGTAATAAAAAATAGGAGAACAAGGAATGCAGAATTTCATGGGATTTGCTGATTTTTGGCACTGTTTGATACTGTTATGATTGAAGACTTACCCTATTTCTTCAAAGTGTAATTTACCAGGGAGAGTTTCTAACTTGACTGTTCTCCCTTCCCTCAGCTACGAACTAAGCCTTATCTTCTCATTAGAAATACTCCTTTATAGGGTGGTGACATCCTCAGAGACAGACAAGATTTTCCTTGGAAAAAGTTGTCATATCTACTTTCAACTTGTATAGGTAGGTTCTTAGAAACCTGGATTTCTGCTACTGTCTAGCTGCTTGAAGAAAGGAACTTTCTTACATCCTAACTCCTGGTCTCCCGGCTGCTCTGATGACAAAGCTTTGACTGCAGGAACTCTTGAGTTACATTTCCTGGTGAGCTACTACTTCAGCCTGTCTTCATCTAAAAATACTGTTCATAGATTTCTGACCAGAACCAAAACAAGATTATGATATTTTACTGTTTTCCATAAAGATTCAAACAATACAGAAACCAAGCCAGTGCACATGAGTTACTGTGACAAGTCTGTGGGTATGCTCTCACCCCACATTTAACGAATTTACTTTGCAGGTCACTTGCAGCATATATGAAATAATAGTTTGATAATAAGTAAAGCAAGTCAACACCTTCTGGTTCTTCTGCTCAATGTGATTTTAATTTAATTAATACTGAGAGGGTGTGCCTTATTGAGGAACTGCATAGCAAGAAAGTGTGAGCTGGAGGTGGCCAGATCCATATTGTGAAACACTGTTTTGGAGAGGTGCCAAAACCTATCACAGGTTTTCATGCCCTGCAACAACTGTTCAGGTGAGTAAAGAACATGGCAATCTTGAGTCATTTTTATAATATTTATTTTGAAAAAAGTAAATTTTAAAAAATCTGATCCACACCTAGCTAATAAATCCTTAATGCTTCCATTATGTCTGTTGAAAGTGTACTTTGAAGGATGGGAGACACCTATTTGCCTCAACACTTTCAACAAACAGAGAGGTTGCTAATAGAGTGTGAGGGCTGTTAAAAACCATCTTTGAAGTGGATAAGAACATGAAGTACTGTTGGTAAGTAACACAGATAACAGGAAGCAAAGAAATATTACTTAACCAAGTTTTACCATTAGCAGCCAAAGCGTTGAAAACAAAGTCTTGATTTGGATTAATTGTGCTATCACTTGTTTTCAGAAGACTTATTCTATAGATAATTATGCTTTGGGTCACTTGTGGGGAAAAAATAAAGTCGATACCTTCTGAACTGAATCCTTTAGATTCTTGTTGGCTGACTATTTCTGACTTCTGTTCAAGTTCAAAGATCCTTCCAAGCAATCCCCTAACATATGCTTCCCGTTGCTGGTCATACAGTAGCCACTGTTGGTTTTTCTCAAGGGCCTTCAGGAAAATGAACAGAAGAACAAAAAAAGTCTCTGGTGATTTATCAGATTTTTAAAGTATTTGTCTTATTTCTTAAAAATGCTAGAAGTTATATATTGCACAGTTCAAAGATAAGCTATGTCTGTTGCAAATTGTGGGAATCTCTGTACATTAAATAAATAAATCCATCTTTGTTTGGAAAGATAAGTCAGGATGCTGAACATAAGTTAAAACTGCAGCAATATTAAATACTAATTGGATTACTTCTTGGAATGGGAAAATGAGTTAAAGAACAAAGGCTTTCTTGAGTCATGCCTAGATTATGAAAAATTAACTTTTCAATCTTGAACATAAAATAAAATAACAGACCTTGAAAATGAAACTTAGAATTTCTAAGAACAAGGACATGGATTTTTTAGCTGATGGGATCATAGAATTATTCAGCTTGGAAGTGAGTTCGGGAGGTTTCTGATCCAGCTTCATGCTATTCCAGGCAGTGCCAGACCAGGTTCCTCAAGGGTCCTGATTTGTCAGTAACCACTTTGTTCTGATGTTCTAAGCAAGGTTTTTCAAAGATGGTGGAAATCTTAATTTTTTTTTTTACAAGTTTTTGGTTTTTTCAATTTAAATTATTGTCTTACCACAAACTGATTTTAGATACTCTGTTTTAGGGGGAAACATACACTCTGATGTTCCATACTACCAAAAATGTATATGATGATAATTTACATTCTTATGCATCACAATAGAGATGATATGAACTTGCAATGTTGTACAGGAAACTCACATCTTTCAATTGTCTTTCTATGTCAGTGCCGTTTGTTACAGCTTCCTGCAGACAAAGAACAACCTGTTAGTGTTGGTTTGAAATAGATGGCTGAAAGAGCAAAGCTACTCCTATCTAACTATTAATTTCACATAAACACCTTTTGTGTTTAAAGACCTTTAGAGTTGGTTGTTGGTTTTTTTTCTTGAAGGATCTAAGTTATGTAGAAAACCATTTGATATATTTAAAATAGACTGTCCTGCAAGAGACGGAAGAAAGATTTACATTCAATTTATTCCATAACTCTGCAACTCATAGTTACATTAGAACATTTCCTAAGAAGACCATCATGTGTTTTCTGAGTTGAACTGCTCCCTTGGAGGATATTCTGAAGGGTGTTCTCCAAAGGGCTTTTGAAAAATCAAGATATTTAGGATATTATTTAAGTACACAAAAAAAGGTGCTTGTTCTATTTCCATATCCTCATATGTTTGACAATAAGTCAGACCTACAGGAGTTACTGGGGGAAAGCTACAGAGACTTCGACAGCTTCACTGGGATAACAGGAAGATTGTTAACATCTGGGAAGTCATGAAAGCCTGTCTGGAATGGTAAGGATAACCTGCCTGATTTTTGAGACCTGATCCACAGTACAGTGCTTGAAGTATGAGTTGGTGAGTTCTTTAGAGCCACCTAAATCTAGAGAGCAGGCAAACAGTTATATTTCTTCCATAATCTCACATGTTTATTCTCTGCACGATAGAATGAATTTATAAAATTGTGTAGATATAAGTCAGAGGGAACTTGAATAAAAAAAAAAAAAATAGATTGCTACCCAAATCCAAACTACATTTTTCCAATGTTTTCCTATGGGTTTTGGAACATGATTTACAACAGATTTTATATCTGAATAATACAGAGGAGCTTTGAATGCAATCATTAAACTTCAGCACTTCCTAATAAAAGTAGGATTTAAAGACACTACAATTGTTTATATGAATGTTAGAATCCTGCCTCAGCGAAAACTGTCATACAACTCTTGTTTCTATTTCAGAGCTCACATGCCACCTAGCAGTTTCAAGCAGCATTGCTAGACTTGTTTTCAAGTTTTCCATGACATCCAGTCAAAACATCAGTCATATTTGTTGTCCTCTGTTGATAGATCAGTTAATATTTTAAAAGAAAATTATGTGTTTTAGAGTAATAGGTATTTTTGTAGTTTATTGTCGAAAATATCCTGAAAATCTGTTAACTTGATATACCTTTTAAATTCTCTAACACAGTTCTAAGTCTCCTAAAATTGAAAATAAATACATTGCATTTAAAGTGGTATTTACTAATACACTTCATTATTAGAAGTGCTATATGTATACATGTATCATCATTCATTAAGATATTTTGCTATGTATTTGGCTAAAGCATAATTTCTAGAAATTGCTGAAGTTCCTTGTAGAGCACAGGGAACCAGCACCATCTGCAGGTCAAAAGCTGGAAAAGAAAGACTTATAGGCACCTACTTTTAGGTACCAACTTTCCTGTGCCCCTCATTGAGATACTACTGCATTTTCCATGGAATATTAGATCAGGGAGGGGTGTGAAAAACAACTGTAGTATATTAAATGCAGTTGTAAATGCTGCCAAGGATTGGCACCAGACCTACTGACCACTTTGCATGAGACGAGAAACTCTTATTCCTGTCCCACCTCATGTCTCAGTGAAGTATTCACTGTGTGTGATGCCATAGAAAGTACAGACAATTAGTTTTAACAACTGAGACACAAATGAGGATTCACAAGAGCAGAGAGGACAAAGATATTCTCATGACTGAAGCTGAATTAGGTGAGGAGCTTAGTTTGTCTTTATTAGTGCCCCACACCTCTATTACTGCTGCCTTCTCAGTCTGTCTAATCATTGAGTACACAAATCCAAGAAGGGCATAGGATCTGCTTCAGCAACAGTGCCCATTACCTGTGGTATCACTAGTCACACTACCCATGAGAGCTTGAATAAGGGACCTTGCAATATAGCGTAAGACTTCCCTCCACAGCTGTGTTGCCTGAAGTCGTGCTCCTGACTGTTCTTCATTTAGCATTCAATCTGGATATCCTCTCTCTACATACAAGAATATTTCAGAGTGCAATGCGGCTTATAAGAAAATTAAAACCCCATCCTGTTTGATAGCAAGTATTGGTGCTTAGTGGGCACAAATTCCAATTTGCAATTACCGCATTTCTTTAGTGCTTACCTGGGATGCCTGAGAAGTGCTACTGGCTTTGTTCTCCAGATCAGAACATTTTGCCATGACAGCAGATAAATTACATTTTAACCGGTTAATTTCTTCTGATAGAGAACAAAGTAACTGTTCTCTCCTTTCTGCTTCCTTTGTTTTTTCCTCTAGTTGATTTTGTAGTAAGGAGACTTCACTATTCTTGGTTTTGGACTTAAGCTTGTCCTTCAGGTTTTGGATTTCCCTGTCTTTCTCTCCGATGAGATGGTTGTGTTTTTCTTTTTCTTTTTCAAGGGAATGTATTTTCTAAACGAAACAGAATAAAAAAAGTGACACAAATGAGTAAGTTAGTCTATGCAACAAATGCATGAGCAAGTTCACAGTAGTTCGAGTGATCTGAGCAACCAAGTCTAGTGGAAGGTGTCCCTGCTCATATCAGGGAGGCTGGAACTGGATGATCTTTAAGGTGTCTTCCAACCCAACCCATTCTATGATATTCACTTTCAAAGATTCTCTCTTAGCCTTTGATTAGCTGAGAATATTATTTTTTACTCAAAACAGATGATACTAGCACAATCATCTGAAATATTTCAAGTGATAGCAAAATGAGTCTGAAGTAGATGATACAGGGAAACAATCCAAAGAACCAAATTTCACAGGCTTGGTAGGCACTCAGTTTTGTATATGAATACAGATCACTACAGTATATGAACCTTCAAACAAGCAGCACAAGAACTCCAAAACACTTTCAGTGAAGACATTGGTGATACATTTGCTAGCTTATTTCTCAGCGTATTGAATAGCTTTTGGGAAGCAGCAGAGCCTTTTTGCAAACTACATGACAGTAAGTCAGGTTACAAAAGAGTTATAATAGAGCATTCAGAAGGATCCTGTTTTCCAAATTATGTGGCCCTTTAGCTTCAAAATGTGCTTTAGTAGATATTTTCAACATGCCCTCTTTTTTCAGTGGGCCTCCACACAGGTAATTGTTACACAGAATTAGTACTGCATTTAAGATACCTTGGGGCTTTCCATAAACATCTGATGTGAGAGCATTTAATTTTTGGTGAGAAAGGCCAAAGCTTGTCAACATTACATGTTGACAAGTCATTAGAAGATGACAAAGAAACTGAAAGGAATTGAATTTTAGAGAGCCTCTAAGGGAGTGGTTGAACACCAGAGTGATCACTACAATTAAAATACTGACACCAAAGAGTACCTGGTACATCTAAACATGGGGATGATTTTCCACCTGTAAACTAGGAACTAAGTTCTAAGTAACCAACACGGAGCAAGCAGCAAATGCTAACGGACACAGCAAATACACTAAGGAATTTAGCCACAACTGTGCATGAGCTGCCCAGCCATAGCTGATACTTGGCTCAGGATTTCTCAACTGATGTGTTGGCACAGACACAAGAAAAACCTTTTTGCCAAAAGAAATGGCCTAGAAATATTAGTGTACCTAGTCTCCATTAGACGTAACCTTTGAAAGAGTCTACCTAAAGTTTCACAGTCCTTTTGGGAAGGTTGACAGTATGTGACTTGGTCACATACCAAGTCCTGAACTTCTGCCGCTGCAACCACAGGTTTACCTTGGGTGGAATTTGCAGCGTCTTAGTTTCTGCTCTTTGATTGCAATGGAAGAATAATGTAGGGACCTGATTACAGTTTTATTTACCTATAGCTGAGTGGGAGCTTGACAATTCAGCTCAAGCAAACACTCAGCACTTTTTGGCATGTTCTTAGACAAATGTTTGCAAACATAATATTCTTTGCAGGAAGTGCTTAAAATAATTATCCGAGACCTGTTGGACACGAGAGGACAGGTCCTAATGGACTAACTGGCACCTCTGGCCTCAAGTCTTTGTATTTAGCAGCCTTGTCAGATGAGTGTGATTTTATTAGTTCAGTCATCTCTGAGAAGTACATGAGAATGAAAACGTCAAACTAAAAGTTTGTCTAAACTGTCTTAACAGTACTAAACCAGCAGTGACATCAAAGTAAGCGAAGTTTCGAGAGGTGGTGTGGGGCTCTCGCTCCCGGGTCGGGCAGGCCCGGAGCCCCCGGCCCGGCCCGGCCGGCTCGGCACAGCCGCGCTCACCTGCAGGAGCCCGCTCCTCTCCGCCTCCGCCATCCCGCCGCTCCCGGGGGCGGCTTCCTCCGTGGATTGATTCCTCAGCGCAGCGCTCTCCTGTTTACCCTTCTCCAGCCCACTCTCAGCTCTGGAGCTGCTCGACTTTAAGCCCCACTTGCCCATAATACGGTCTTTGGCTGTCTTGGGGTTCATCTTCCGGCGCCTGTAAAACCCGAACGCGGCGTCACGGAACAGCGATCCCTTCTAGCGGGCAGGACATGGCTTCCGACAGCTGGAGTCAAGGGCAGGGCTTCCCGAATCCTGCTGCCGGCTCCCGCTCCGTGGGATGGGACGGGGCCCGAGCACCCCGAACCACAGCCCGCCCGGCCCCGGCCCAGCGCCGCTTCCGGGCGTTTGAATCCCGCGGCTCCGGCCCGTCAGTTCCGGGGGTTTGGAGTTCGTCACCGGGGGCGGGTGTGGAGGGACGGGCGGTGCTGCCCTCTCGTGTCGCTGCCCGGCCGTGCCTGTCCCCACCCTCCGCCGCGGCGCAACACGGAGCAGGGCCGCGATGGGGCCGCGATGGCTGAGCGTGGAACAGCCCTCAGGGCCCCCTCAGTGCTGTCCCTTACGTGTCCCTATCCTCGTCCCTCCCTCAATACGTGTGCTTCAGATCACTTTTTTTTCTCCTCCTGAAATCCTCCAAGTCTACCTAAAACCTATTAATTTTAAACCTTCCAAAATAAGGTGGGATAGTTCTCTATGATCATATAGAAACTAGGCTGAAGTGTGCTTGCATGTGACTCATCTTGCTGTTCCCCCCCCATTTCTACTTGGCACACGTGTTGCATCGTGCACCTGTCGGGTTTTAATATCTCTTCCACAGCTGAAAAAAACTTGCTGTAACGCTGAGCTCGGGGGAGCTCAGAGCTCTGGTGCCTGTCATAGAAGTTTCACCTGGGTCCACATTACTGGGTTGTTACGGCACATGTTTATGCTAAGACAAAACACATGCCTCCAAATAATACAGAGGGTCATACTACCTTTTTTCTTTTTTTTTGGTACGCATTTCCTTAATTATTTTCCGGTTTTAGTTATGCATATATATTTTAATAATTTCTCAATAAATTACTAAATCCAGCCTGTTCCGTGACGAAGGTGCAGCATTTACTATGCAACACGTCGTCGTTCCAGAATGCAACGGGAGGGGGAGAACTTGCACTGGTTTTGGGGACCATCGCTAGTTTGTGACTGTAGGCTGACCTGGAGGCAAGCCAAGACCATTTGCAAACAATGAAGTTCTGCAAATTAAGAGTGGAAAAAAATGTAAGCCACCGTGAAATTTCATACCTTGGAATACCAAAATGAAGATTTGATGTATCTTGAGTATTAGAGTTGTATTTAATGTTTAATGCTGATGTTGCTTAGTGCTTGCGTTTGCTTTAGTTACTTACTAGAGATTTATCAAACAGCGTCAGAATAAAAGCAACCAAAAAAAACCCCAAAATAAATCTGCAGTCGTGTTTTCACTGTGTCCTTTCTCTTACAGGATTTCATTAGCGGGAGCTCTTTTTTGTGCAGCAAAACAGAACTTGGTGTCAATTTACAGGACTTTTTTTTTCCTAGATTGAGTAGCTAGTCCGTCATAGATCCACCCATAGACCTTCTTTATTGTAAACCAGCAATTCCCTTCCTCCTCTTCCTGCTAGCATTTCAGTCCAGAAGTTAAGGAGTGTGAAACTGAAGACTTCCTTGAATTTATTTTGTAACAGTCGACATTTAGGCAAGACGGGAAACAATGCTTCGGGTAATTGTGGAATCTGCTACCAATATCCCTAAAACCAAGTTTGGGAAACCAGATCCTATCGTTTCTGTTATTTTTAAAGGTAAGGAAAACTATCATAAATGTAGTCAGGGAGGAAGTTTTTTGTAAGACAGTGCCCTTTGTAAGTATTTGAAAATCTGTAAAAACATGTTTTTCTGAAGCTATGTCTGATGTAGTTTTAGGGAAGACTTTTTAATTAGAGAGACAGGAGTTCCTGAATGAAGTTTGGACTGGGTGGAGTGCATTGGTCTCTTCTGTCCAGCTGTGCTTCTGTTTCAGCATCCACATTTTACAAGCTTTTGCAAAGGCTTACCCCTTTGCTTTAGAAACAAATCTAATTGCATAGATAAATCCACTTTGAATTCTGGTATTGAAGTTTACCTTGTTTTCCATCTAAAAAAATCCTTCCTGATCACTTTGCACAGCCACTGCTCACTATTACAAACGTTTTTATTGTGACTGGTTTATTGTTATTAGTAGCATGTGTAAAAACAGTAATACCATTACTGAAGGTGTTTGTTTTTATTTTAGGTTTTGGGTTTTGTGGTTGGTTCTTTCTGTTTTTGGGTTTTTTTACAAAATGAATTGCACTTCAACATTTTGCCTGTTGAGATTATTTAATTTAAAGGTTTCGGAAGGAAACCACATTTTACACTTTCATTGCTTGTCAGTTATATATGGGATAAGAAGACAGTGTGATGAAATTTGCACTTACATGTAAAGCTAATTATATTTTACTTTAACTGTTGCCATCATTTCCTCACTTGGCTAGACTAGAGGAGCTGCATTTCATGTATTGATTTATCTTTAAGGTGCCAAAACCTCCAAGCAATTTTGGATCATGTAATACGTTAAAGCAAACTGTGACAAACAGGCATCTTAATTCCTGGTGACCTGGTTTCCTAAGTTTCTTTTTTTTTTTACCCCCTTGTGTGTTAGAACAAATAGCTTTTGGAACTTCCTAGCTCTTAAAATATGATTTTACTTGCCCTGCAAAAAGTGGTGATACTATAATTTCTCTGGTTTCTTCCATATTCTGCGGCTTCTTAAGTATCCATATTCTCTTTTCAGTTCCTTGTCTTTTTTCTTTGTTTTCCTGTTACAGTTTTGCTTTTCTGTGCTGCCTCTGTTCCTGCAGTTTTATACTCCAGAGTTGGTTTGAACCTCTACTTCTTAAAGTCTTAAATGTCTGTTTAATCCCTCCTTGTAATCTTTTGTTCTTACTACGTGCTCTAATGCAGTTCACTTTTACCTAGTAAATGTAAGTTACAGGATTTTTTTCTGCATTGCTGGATTTGTTTCTCAGTGTTCCAGTTATCCAAATGCTGGAATTGGACAACAGACATTGAAGGAATGAGTTTTTATTTATTCTTTATATGCTGTAACTGGGATTTTTAATGTTTACAAACACACTTAACCGGTGTTTCAAATACAACTTCAAAATTGTGACAGGTTTAGTAGGATATTTAATTTCTCATGCTGCTTCTATTTTTTTGGGTTTACTACATAGCAGCAGTCTGACTTTTGCTTTCTGTCCAGAGTGATTCAAGGGGGACAGAAAATATCAGGCTTTTGCCAGCTGTTAAGCAGCTCCAATTTAATTTCTGAGTGGAATGCCTTTTTGCCAAATGCAAGGATGTAGGGATTGTATCTGAAATATGTTGAACTTCCGGCTGTCAATGTTTATAGATGTCTTTTTATATACACTGGTGATTCCGTTCTCACCCTGTTAATGTGTAGTAATGGGAAACCAGTCTTATTTTGGGAAGATTTATGTCAAAGTGCATCGGTTTTTAACTTTAGTTGTGTAGATCCTGCGGGGACATAAAAACACATTTGGGAGTGCATTTTCTAGACTGGGAAAACTTCGAGCATTTGCAGGACTTTGGCTGTAGCCCTGCACTACATTTGCATGTTCTTGTTTGACTCTGGAGTGTTCTTGGTGAAGTCTTAGTGAGCAGCACTCATTTGACAGAAAATTGCTGTGGAAGTTGACATTTCATTAAACAGTATTGTCTTCAAACTTCAATTTACAGAGCTTTTGTTGATGGCAGGTTCAGTAAATTTAAGGCTTCCATGAAATCACGCAGCGTCTCTCAGGATAAGACCTTGGCAGCTGTGCTGTAAAGGAAAAGCTTATAGTCCTACAACTGTTAGTATGAAAGTGACTGCAAAGGTTTTATATGTTAAGACACATAAGTTAAGACACATAAGTTTTATATGTTAAGACACCTAAGTTTCATCTGTGAATAGCACAGACTTCATCAAATTACAATCAGTTACAGTGATTTATATTAGCTCCACATTAAGAGGAAACAGGCAACTTTCTGTTTTGATATCTTACAATAGAGGGGTTTTGTGCAAACATTTGACTCTTTTTTTCTCACATTTATGTTCAGTCCAATGGGATGGAACTTTTATTTACTTTAAGAACAGCTCACTGTTCAAAGAGAACTACACCCTGAGAGTAAACTCATATCACTATCTGGAACTGGGTGCTGTTCTTGCAGAATTCTGAGTTCATCATCACTCAGCATGAGACAAATTATTAGTCCAATTAATATGAAAGACTGCTGCCATTTGCTAAAATGGCACTAAGTGGTAATGAGTAAAGCAGTATAATTGTTTTGATTTGTTAGATTCTTGTCTTAGAGTGTAAAAATTTACTCAATTGGTTATATGTGCAGTCAATATTAGGGCATTTAGTGCTTTGATCATTCCTTTTGACTGCCTCATTGCAATTTATGCATTAAAAACTGAGGTGAAATGGCATTTAGCTTGATTGGACCAACTTAAGTAAAATTTCTTTTTCCATTTGTGCTTAATCTAAGAGCTTTACAGCAGGCCTGCAACAGTGCATAGCTATGTTAGTTTATATTTCAGTGTGTGAAAGAAAAGAACATTAGATTGAAATTATTCAGTAAATTTATATTTTCTATTTTGCAGAGAATTAAATTAGCTACATTGGGTTTTGGAGATCTTTGGACATCTGCCCGTTTGATCCAGGAGTTGCTGCCACTATGCAATCTTAATTTGTCTTTCACAAAAGTTTTATGGAAAACTTAGTTAACTGAAATATGATTCTCTCTTGAATCTAAGATTTAGGACTGTTAGAAAAGATAATGTTTGCTTCTGGTATTCCCCACCTGCTGAAATTGATGAAAGTGCTATTTATAATAGGTGAAAAAATGTAAGGTGGAAGCATTGGTTGTTTTATAGAACTGTAATTATTTTTCTGATCATGCAACAGTTATTATTTAAACACTTATTATTTTGAAAAATCTTGATTGAATTTTTTTTGAACACTGAGTCAACTCATTGTCCAGTAAATTCCTGTTACAGTCATTTCCAATTGAGAATATTGACCACCATGTGGTAGTTCAAGACCTTGATGAAAAAGCTAACAGCGATTTCTTCTACAGTACCACAGCTATTGTAGTTAATGAAACAAATGTATAAAGTCTCCTACGTGTAGCCATTATAATTTCTTGTTTCTTGGTAGGACCAAACTAAAAATGATGACTGGCCATATCTTACGGTTTATCCTTAGGTCATTCCTAGTCTTTGTTATATAGCTGGAATCATTACCAGCAGAGGAAGAAGCCTGAGGGCCTGAAACTTGTGAGCACCTGGACTAACTGTGCAGTCCTTCTTACCCTGCCTGGCAATGGGGTTTTTGGTTGGAAAAAAGGAAGAGCTTTGCCAACAGCTTCAAAACCAAAAACACACACACACACCCATAGAAACCCAGTGCAGTAAAATACTGATAGAAGTGTAATAAAAGGAAAGTCAGCGAACAGAATATATGCAAAATACATCCATGAGTACTCCTGAGCCACACTCAGACTGACTAAAATTACGACTGAAACTCAACGTAAGATGTTTCCCAGTGGTTTTTATCCAATGTTCACCCAGATACATAACACAAAAAGGGGTTTTTTTCTCATTATAATCTAGAATAAGCGTATTGTTGGTGGAAATATAAATCTTCTGCTTGTATGAAAATGGGTAGTCCAGAGTGTAAAATTTTGCTCCTTGTCAAGAATTTTCTTAACTGTTGTTCAAGCCAGGACTTTCCTTACCTAACAGAGCTATATTTAAGCTTAGGCAGGGATCATGGGACTTTTATCCATTAGTTCTATCAGAATCAGGTGTGTGATTTGCTATCTCCTTTACATACAGATGCAACTGTTCATTTTTCCATTAGCAGTGAAAACATCTTTTCCCTGACTATCAGTTTTTAGGGCAAGTATCATTGCCAAACCCTAGATCTTCTGGGACACTCAGTTTTGAAAATGCATTGTCTCCTGTTAGATAACATGAGGTTGAATTTCTCTCACTAGCTCGTTAATTAGTGCTTTGTTCTGCAAAATGTGAGTCCACAGTATGGTATGTTATGAAAGCTCTTTCCTTTGTCCTGCGGTGAGAGTCAATATCCTGTATAAATTGTAGACAATTCTTGTTACATAAATGTGAGTCAGTTCTCACAATTTGCAGCATGGGCTGACTTTTTCAGTGCATCCCACTCTCATCCAATGAAAAGAGCCACCACAGTCTCCTGCCTGAGTAGTGGGTATATGAACTTGCCCATTTGGCAAGTTTCTTTCCCAAGCCTTTGCAACATCTTCCTGGCTAAGTATAGTCATAGCTTGTGAATAATAAAAATCCTGTTATCTTTACTGTAGTCAACTGCAAGGAGTGTGTCTGAAGCTTGCCCTTCTTGTGGTGGCTAAGCATTTTGTAGATCAGCAGTTTTTTTGCTGGCTGTACTGAAATATGCCCATTTGTTATCACAAACAGATTTCTGTTTAAAGAGCTGTGGTGTTGCCAGTGTTCTTTGGTGCCTCTCAGAGTTAAAAGATTTGTTCTCCATCAGAGCTGTGTACATATAGTGAAAATGAAAATTAATAATAATGTCACAGTATATATAATTGACACCACACCACACATTACCATGATTTGTAGGTTACCCAAATGCAAATTTGAAGTATGAAAAATTTGTAATTTTTAGGCCACAGTAAATGTTGATGAAGAGATCTACATAACCTCTGGAAACCATTTTTTCAGGAAGGATTGCATTTCCTCTTACATGCATGTGTATTTCCGCTAATATTTGTTCATTTAAAGCAGAAAATGCTGACGCTGTAAGCATATCTTGTAAAGATTTTTTTTTCATGTGATTTTCTTGCAGAACTAAAGACTTACAAGTATTTTGTGACTCAGATATGGTAAATATGTAACACAGTTTCATTACTACTTTCCAAAGTAGTACTTTAATACTATCGCTTAGAGGTTACTGTTTGGTTTGATGTCTCCAAGTCTTTTAGTCTTTCTTTTTTTTTCATCATTATTCAAGTTGCAGCCAAGGGTCATAAAAGGCTGAGAAACCTGAATATTTATTTTGCTTTTTGGGAACACATCTAGATATGCTTAACAAAACAGAGAGAAAAGCCTCAAGTACTAAAATTGCCCAGGGGACTTTTTGATTGTAAATTGTGCAACTACTGGAAGAGGTAAAAAGATTTGGAACATTTGGTTTAAAGGTCAAATTTTCTTTTGCGAAGTGAAAGTAAAAATTATATTTGTGTAGTGCTTTAGCAAAAACAAATAAGCACACTTTGTTTGTATTTGCAGATGAAAAAAAGAAAACCAAGAAAATTGACAGTGAACTTAATCCTGTTTGGAATGAGGTAATTTTTTTTAAATAAATCCTTGGTGATTTTTAAGACAAATGCTTTTGAAGTTAGTAAGTCAGTTTTAACAGTTGTATATGTTGTTAGGAACTAGTGTTAGTAAATGCAGGTGAAGGAATTCATCTTGCACCATGTATTGCAATTCATTAAGTAATGTTTTGATGTAAAATTAGATGGATAACTGATGAGTTTATGGCCTGGTTTTGCTCCCACTTTCTTTTGATCAAATGATACTCAGCCATTATTTAGCCACATGTATGTGAACATAAATGTATCCTTTATTACATACTAGGAAAACGCTACACAAATAGAATAAATCGTGCATTGAAGTTCCTCATGGTTTATTTGTAGGACTAGTCCTATTTTGCATCTTCAGTAATATTTTTCTTGGAGAAAATGTTTTATTAGTAGTGTTTTTTCACAACCATAAATAAAAGTTAAAGATTATTCTTACATTTTGTAATTAGAAATACAAAGAAAGGCAACCTACAGCTATTTGTCTAAATTCGACAGAAACTGACCTCAGCCAATATTGGAGAGGAATTGTATCAGATATTATGAGTGACAAGAGAATATGTATGTTAGTGTGAGGAAGTGGAACTGCAAAAGAGGCTATGGCTCACTATTAAACAACTCTGTTACTACTAATTAGCAAATCAAATATGGGCTATGAGCATTTTTAACTTTGCTTTTGCAAATATAAGCTGGTTTGGTCCTCACTAAATGCAAAATTAATTTCTGAATAATTTTGTTGCATGTGCTACTCCTCTGTTAATTAATTTCTACATAACTTGTAATTATAATTTGGGTTTGGTCCATTTTTTTTTTCAGATTCTTGAATTTGACTTGAAAGGAATTGCTCTGGATAATTCATCTTCCCTAACGATTATTGTGAAGGATTTTGAAACAATTGGACAAAACAAGTATGTTCTTTCTTCCCCACCCCTCCGCCTTCTCACTATTAAACAAAACTTTAAATACAGAACTACAGGGGGCAAATGGAACTGATAGCTGCTGTTTGCTGTGCTCTTTCTTCTCTATCAGTGCCACATAGTTTTGGCTGTGGCTGTTTTGAAAGGGAGTATATCAAGCCGTCTCTTGTTTTATCGTGCCAGATTTGGATTGAGTTAGGCATACAGTCATGCTTATTGATAGTAGTCCAATTCCACTGAGAGCTTTTCTTTTCCTCCCAATATGTAGATTCAGGTTTTTACGATATTCTTAACAGCTCAGTCATAAAATCACTGCGAATCAAGCCAATGCCCTCAGGTCTCTCATTCTTGAGATTCCTGCAGGTCAGTAAAGCAGGAGTATATTGCATGCCTCTGACTTTAGGGAAATCCCAGAACTTGAGATAGGAAGGCTTGTTAGTAATCAGAATTTTGTAATGGATTTTATAATGTATCAGAAAAAAGGAAGGTGATTATCGGAAGCACCTAAAATGTTTTACTCTGTATGTGGGTTCAAAGTTAAGCAAGCATGTGTTGTTTTGTTTCTGGTTGGGATTTTTTGTTTTTCAAACTGTATTTGTAAATACAATCTAGACTTATGCTTAACCCTCAGCTTGTGCAAATGCCTGTTTGGTTTGCTTGAGTTTTATGCATTGGAAGTTGCTCTCAACATACTTTTTCTGTCTACAATTTAAAAAGTAAACCACTGGAATTCTTGGGAAAGTGACTTCCATGTATGGAATGTATAGTCCATACCAAAGCCAGAGTGACACCTTCAAAGTAATGCTCTTTGAAAACAGATCCTCAATAACAGCCACATGTTTGCAGTGTTTGGAAGTGTGTTTGGAAGGGCTGTTGGCAGGGAAACGGATAAGGGGGTGAGAAGTGGGAAACACATCAGCAGGCATCCTGATTGTAACAAGATAATAGGAAATAGCATCTTGGATTTGTTTTAAAGACAAAAAGCGCTGTAACAGCAGAAGGGATTTGATATTAATGAACCATCACAGTTAGGCAAAAGAGTACATGAAAGGGGGGAATGTGGAATAAGTTTCTCACCTATCACTTGATGTATGCATAACGTGTATTTCTGTAGAGTTACCAATTCTATTTACTGAGTTGGAGAGAGATTTAGGACTACCTATCAAATTTGCTGGTTTTTTCACAGTATCCTCTTTTACTACTTAAGAAAAAGTCTATAGTTAGATATGTGCCTGTGGTGCTGCAGCATTTCAAAAAGGTGCTCAGTGGAAGAGTGTGCAAATGCCACTCCCTTGTTTTGTCTGCATGCTAGTTCGGGATTGCAAAGGTGGAGTGCAATGCTTTCCTAAGGTCCTTACCATTGAAAGCTATTCTAAGGACAGTTTAAGAAACCCAGTGTTTGCTCTGTGCTTTTGGCATTCAGGAGTAGACCCATTAACTTGGGAGGTTTATCAAGTGTTTAAGCTAGGTAGAATTTGAGTCAAAATCAATAATCTTTCCCTTAGAGGTTCATGTTTTTATATGTTTTGTTTAAAGTCTAGATTGAATTTGGATTTTGTTTTTGACTGTAGCGTATGTCTAGGGGCCTCTGGTGCCTGAGAATGAGCAATGAGAAGAAACTACACCATGTCTTTGGGTTTATTTTCTTTCTTCTGGAGGAAAATAATCAGTGGGGATTGCTATTGTTATTTTCAAGGTAGAGACAGTGTTCTGCACTGTCTTTGCTGCAGTGTTGGCTGGAAGCAGAGCAATGAGTTTCTCAACCCAACCTCCCTCTCTGGCTGCTCACTCCCATAGCTCCTGGCCAATACACACTTTGCTATTCCATGCAGTGTTAGTCCTGACTAGTTCCAGGCACCTGGTCTGTTGCTGTGCCTAAGAAGCGACTACATACTTCCCTCTGGAACAGCAGAGCAGAAGACTGCAATGTAAGACATGATTTGTTCTGAAACTGATATAGCTGTTCCTCCAGTTCGTTCTTAAACTGATGCAGGGCGAGTAATACAGTGGATGTTATTCTGCTTTTACGCTGTGCCAAAGCACTGAACTCATTGCTTTGGCATGTTTCTGTCAATTAACCCTGAAAGAACTTTTGAATATTTTTCCATTTCTTTTTTCCTGGAGATAGAATTACTACTTCGTTTACAGGATCACTAAACTTTTGCAGATAGATTAAATGAGTGCTCTTCATAGTAAAAAGACACAGTCATTGGAAAAGATAAATAGAGCAAACCACCACTGTATGCAGGCAGACCAGAGAACTCGTATGATTCATGCTTAGTTAGATTTTCCAGCATAAAGATGTTTGAAAAGAGAACACATCTGTTTTCTATTACATCTAAAACTGTTAGGAGAAAGATTTCAAGTTCTCAGAACACAAATATTTATGCAGTTAAAAAAACCAAAACCACAAAACAAAAAAAACCCCAGTAACTTCAGTTGTCCCTGTGAAGTTAGGAAAAAAAATATTAACAGGAAGTTAAAGTTGTGTCTGTATGAAGCGATATTCATTCTATTTGAAAGACTCGGAATTATGTGTTTCCCTGTGGCCTTTGTGTAGTTAGTAACCTAGAGACAGGGGAAAAACAGCTGGCACACCCTTTTCTCTAGCAGAAAAATGCAGCCACAAATGAACAGTGCAGCAAATTATTTAATCATGATTAAGTATTTTTCATAGTTTAATAATTTCTAGATTGTTTGAATCCTCCTACAGCTGCACCCTTTTGAGTGGATTCTTTTCCACATAAGTGTGACTGTGCATAATGCAGGCTTTCCTTGTATGCATTGTATGCAAGATCCACAGCCAGTTTAAGATTGAGTTTTGGGCTTTTGTTTCTTGTACAAAACAGTATCCATGTTTTGGGGGTTTTTTAAAGTTCGTTCATGTAAAGAGTATTATCAAATAACTAATGATACAAAGGCCTTTTACTTAATAAAAATTGTTCAACATAGCACAAATAACAGTAGGTGGGTATTGGGTCCTGTAGCATTCATATAATGAAACATACACGCTGAGAAAGAAAGGTTGAGGATAGCAACTATAAATGCAGTGCGGAATCGAGTTTGCTGATGAGAATAATAAATATAGACCTCTGCCAAAATAAACCCTTAAAAATAGGTGAAAAGAATTTAAATGCTTGACTCTCGGACAATTGAAACCTCTGGGCTTCTGGTAGAAGTAGCATATAAGCAGCTGGAGGACATGATATGCTAAAGAATTTAATATAGATTGCTAGCTTCAAACCAAGAGGAGTAATAAAATGGTTGGTACTGTGAGTTAGCACTTCCTGATCCAGACAGGGGTGTGAAGTTTCACTTCTCTCTTGGTTATTTAGGCAGCTAAGAGGAAGTGCTAACCACAGTGCTAACGGATTAATTAGCTTTGGCACAAGTGCAATTCCATGTTCAGTAGTTGGTCATCAGGAGTTCATTGATTTCATGCTTATAAACTAAGTATTTTCCTTTGGTTACTGGTAGGAAAGTGTCATAGGCCTAGTGCTGTTAAGGTTCAAAATCAGCTTTTGAACAGGTGTTTTCTTCAGTGGTAGACCAGAATGTTTAAATTGCTTGGGGCAGGACAGGTTTTTTGCTTTAGTTCTGCAAAGCTGGAAAAGTTTAAGAGACCTGACTGCCTTAAGAAGCTGCTGAACAGCTGAGAGTGTATTAAGCTATTCCAGTAGCAGAAACTATTATCATTTGATGGTGACAAAAGATAAATGTGATCTGGAATTAAAGAGGCAAATGTTGGCCTGCCCAGGCAAGAGGAAGAAAGCTGAAATAGGTCCAGCAAAGAGCAGTGTCCTTTGAGGATGTACAGGTAGCAGCAAGTCTTTTCAGCTGTGCTGGAAGGAAACAACTCCTTGTCATCTTGTAAGTCATGACTTCAAATGGTGATCACATACAATCCTGCTGAAGGTAAAGTCTTCACAGTTCAGGGGAATACGGCAACTTCACAGTAGCCACGCAGAGAACTGGGAGTCTAGTTACATATCAAAAGAAAGTACAGTAGCAGACCTTGCAGCAAAGCACTGAACATCAATGATCTGTTGATGGACGTGGTGTCACAACAGCCGCTGCAGTCTGATTTAGCTGACTTAGCCCACAGATTAGAGACCTGAGAGAACCATGTAGGAAAAAAGGCTTCCTCCAAGACCTTTAGACAAGTGACAAAGCTGAGACTTATCGGTGTCTTTGAGGAATTCCTTGTTACTTTTGAAAGTATTACTTCATACAGCTGAGTAGCTGTATGATCAAAACCAGACTGGTCATGGTCCTGGGAATCTGTTCTAGCTGACTGTGCTTGAGCAGAAGCATTGGACTAGATGATCTTGGGTGGTTCCTTCAAACCTCATCATTTCTGTGGTTCCACTAAGAGTGGAGTGAAATATCACAAATCCAGTGAACAGGATGACCTTGGGGAAGGTGGAATACTGCCCAAAGCTTAGAATTTGTCTAAAGCTTAGAAGTAGACTAAGATAGGATATAGATTGAGTATTAAATTTCTCAGTCTTGCTAGAGTGGAAAAAGACTGGAGACTATTGTTGCCCAACCTGCTAAAGGAGAGGGAAACAAAGGACTACAGAGGCAACTGGTTGAAAGCAAGTAGTGTGTGTAACTGATTCCCTCTTCAGTTTTCTGAAGGTGATCAGTATTTTTAAAATGGTTACTATGCATTCAAATGCGTGCAGTTATCAGGACAGATAAGGATGTAGAAATGGGAATTTACAGTGAAAAATTTCAAAAGCACTACCTTGAACAGCTATTCTCGAGTTTATGTCACCAGACAGGAGGGTGTGGTTGCTGAATCAGTCATCTTGACGATACGAGATAACTTTGAGTGGCTTCTGAATTGCTGATGTTTTTGAAGTTAATTATGTCACTCCAGCTCATATCAAATGCAAATGTCAAGTCTGCGTAATTTTTCTACAAATGTGCACAGGAGAATATTTTCTTTGTCTTTCTCCAGAATCACATGTGACCTAACTGCTTTTGGCTAGTCTTGTTGGGTTTTTCCCTTCTGTGACACCTCAAAATATGTAAATTTCTATTTGTTGTTCTCAAATGGGAAGCCATAGTCATGGTTGAAGGATTTAAGGAAAATAAGACTATTTGGAATTGAGTTTGGTCATATATAGAGGGAGATGTTCTCTTTGGCATGTAATGTCAGATTTACTTGACTTCTGTATAACACCAGCCTCTCTCTCTAAGCAAGACCGTGTTGTTTCCTGGGCTAGGTAGGCATTACATGCACCACAGGATGTGTATTTTATGTTCCAAATCTAGGTTTGTCTTGTGGATTGAATGCAACTTTATTGCATAACAAGAGAAATTGCTTCTTAACCTCCCTAGAGCTGAGGAACATACAGAGACAGTGTTTCAGCTAATTTTCATCTCCATCCAAAAATTTGTAAAAACTGAAAATGTACTTATGGTTCATCTAATGCTCACTGAAATAACTAGGTGTACTTCTGTAGTTTTTTGAAGGACACTGGATCAAGACTACAATACTGAATCCTTGTGTCCTGCTCAGTAAAGCGAAGAGAGATAGGTGTTAGAAATGGCATCAGAGTTTCAGTCATGGTTCTTCTTAAAGATTTGAACGGCTTCATGAATTTCCTCTGCAGCATGGCCTGATCTTAAAACTGCTTTTCACATCTAGACCATCTCCTCTATGTGATGAGTATGTGAGGAATGGCTGGAATATTACTGTGTTCTGGCAGTTTGGGGAGCAGAAGTGAAAGGTTTGAGTAGTGAATCAAAACTGTAAAAAAGACAGCTGGTTTTGGAGAACGGAGATGAACTGGGAAAGCAGAGTTGACTGTGGAGGTGACAGCACCAAAGCAATTCCAACAGGTCATTCAGACAGCAAGTGTAGTTATTTTTCATACCCTAAACAGAATTTGTAATGTGTAATACTAGGAAGATATATTTGCAGAAAATTAATGTTTTATACTTATATATCCTAATGTACTTTGCAAAAATATGATTTATGTTCTCATAACATAGCACCCAAGAGTAGCTATAATAATGCTCTTGCTCTGTGTCGGAAAATACCCCCATGTTCTTAGCTTCTCCATAAAACAGCACTGTAATCTCAAGGGACCTCAGTTAGGTTCTCTGAGTACACATCTTTTTTCTGCTTTGGCAGGAAAGCCGGAATTTTGTTTATAAAACATTCTCTTTTAATACTTACAAGATAAAATTATCTTGGGGTTTTTTCACTGACAAAAATCTCAGTTACTCCAATAATCCACTTCAGTATAGGAGTAAACTGTTATTATATACTATGGGAATGAAATACAGTGCCAGGTATCATGAGACCAGTGCCACACTGTGAGAAACTCCGCCTAAAAGAAGTCTCTCAGGTTAAAAGTACACAGTGTTTTCACCTTTTTGTGAGATGATGGGCGTGACAGATGCAGTCCCAAAGCAGGCACAAGTAGCTCAGGAGAGTCTACCACATGTCAGATCCCTTGAGCAGCTTCCTTTGTTGGGCCTCTCTAGAACCATATCAAAACATTCTGAGGATTTAGAGGCAAGATGAGCCTATTCCAAAATGTAGATGGGCAAGAAGATCAATTTTGTGAATTCTCTAGTAAGCAATTTGATTGCATTTGTTCTCTTTCGTTGTTTTCATTACAGACATGTGTATGTATCTGGGTTTGTGTCTCTTTCGATGTAGTACAGCGGCCATCATACCTAAGTTTTATCCATTACTTCTCACCTGGGAGTTTGCAAAGCTACACAGGGAAAGAAAGGATTATATCTCTTAGTTTGCCAATGAGAATTCAGTGGTTGAAACAAGAAAGTACAAATTAGCTGTACACAGTCCTTACACGACATTTGCAAGGATCTTTTGTTGTGCTTTGAGTTTTCAAGTCCTGGGTGGAGTTACTTAGTCAACTAACAGACACTAGTAAAGGAAAAAGAGGAACCTCTGTTTGGTGTATACTTGCATTGTAATGGTTTTTATTTCATTTCAGATTAATTGGCAGTGCATCTGTAGCACTTAAGGATCTTGTAGGTAATCAAAGCAGATCTTCTCCCTTCAAACTCATACCTCTACTAAATGAAAGGGGACAAGAAATTGGAGTGAGTGACTTACAATTCCTTATTTTACTGTATTCTTAATCAAAATGCTCCAGCAACAGGGTTAATATCAATTTAATGCTTGGAAATCTGTAGCAAAAGCTCCAGACAGATGAAATTTATAGCAAGATATAATTATGTCTGCACCATCTGAGTCTGTTTAATATCCTTTAAGTTATAAAATTGCATTCTGTGCGGGTGTTATGTATTTGTATGTATGTGTTATGAATATTTTGGGCATGGAGTATGCATGGGAATCAGCCTGATGTTGAAAAGTGCATTTTCCAAGTACCATATGGAGTTCCCATGTGCACTTCTGTTTTTGCTGTATTCTTTCCAATAGCCACGTGTGTCATAGCACTGATTCTGGAAAGCACATGATCATGTGCATGAGCACTGCCAGCTCAGTTCAGAAAATTACACAAGAACTTGTTTAACTTGGTTTAGCACATGTTTAAATTTAACTGGTTATTGACATCGTTATTAAGTAGTTTCTAGAACCTGGGGCCTTACTTCATTTGTGTAGTCTAGCTGTTAAGGCATGTCATGTTGCATTCTAGTACACTTAAATAAGAAGAGGCTCTAAGGGTAATTTCAATTTCTCATCAGCTGCAGTTTAATATCATGATTAGTTGGTCACAGAGTTGGGCTTTTTTCTCTGGCTCCTCATGTTACTCTGGCAACGATGAATAAGAATGGTTTGTTCAATAACCCGAAACCGCATTCAAGCACAAAAAAGACAATTCTATAATTAGAATGGAAAATGACATAGTGTTTTTGTTCCAGGATGGAGGTATGAACAAGCAATTACAAATGCCAGATAGGAAATTTTGCTTACGGTTCAGACTTGTTAAGTTGCTGATCAGATAGTGTTGTTTCTCCATGCCTTTGTTTTTATGTCAGCAAATTTAGGATGTCACCTTGTCTGCCATGAATATTGTGGAACCAAATAAATTAACATTTGTAGAACATCTTACATGCTTGTATTGTGACAAATTTTTCTAAATATAAGCAAAGCGATTCCATTTGTTAGATATTATTTTAGAACCTATGCCATTAGCTCCAAATTGTGTAATATTTATTGTTTTTATTTACTTATAGCCTAATAACAGTTTATCAATTTACTAATAGCTGAAACTTTATGAAAATGTGCTGTGACTATGAATAGTTATGTGTTCATGTGCAGTGTTAGGACAACTGACTGCTTTAAATCAACTCTTGTGAATACTGTGTGTTTCTCTATAGGCAACAATTGATTTGGTAGTAGGATATGAGCCACCAACTGGACCTGCAAATCCAAATGATCCAGGAGGGACCAATATTCAGGAAGGTATTTCCATCTTCTCTCAGAACAGTATTGTTAAAAGCTCATGTAGCTATTTAAAATATGGCAAGATAGTGATTCAATAGCATAGTCTAGTAACCATAGTGGGGTTGGATCAAGGGTTGGACTTGATGATCTCCGAGGTCCTTTCCAACCCGTCTGATTCTATGATTCTATGATTCTATGATTCTATGATTCATCAGAAGAAAATGTTCATCAGAAACAGGCATGTCAAGACTGCCAGGCAGTGATTTTAAAGAAATTAAGGGTGATTCAGAACTGCAGCTAAGAAAAAAGTTGGCATTTACTGACATAAAATGGATTTTAGCATAATTTCCTCTAGTGGAATCAGGTTACAAAAGAATGATGTTGCTTAAAAGCTTTCAAAATGGCTTTTGTTTAGGAAAGAAAGGTTTTTGAATGCTCAAGGAAACAGAAATTACCTGCTCTGATGCTAGGTCTGACCAAAAAGCAAGGGAGTCACATCTATTACTATCCCTCTCAGGAGCTTTGTGAAAAGATTTTCTTAAATCGTTAAACCTTTTTTCCCCTACAGAATAATTAGTTTCTGGAAGACACTGTTTTATCTTACATTAGGCTTGATACTTGATTAGCCAATGAAATACTGTGATCAGTAGGGAATATTCTTTGATCTGTCTGTATATTGTATTAACCAGGCCTTTGCTGAGAGTGTTTTTGAGTTCCTCTGGTTTCTTAGACTGTGTGAAGTAACAACAGAGTTTTGCAGTTGACTGGCAAATAATTAGCCTAATATCAAGGCTGTGTTTGCACATAAGGAAGTAAATGTTAAAAAATGTTGTGTGTTTTGAAGAGAAGTAAATCAGTTTGACCATTATTTGCTAATAAATAGTAATATAAGAAGGAAAAAATTAAAATAAGGAGTCTTCTGGAGGGAAATTTTGATTCCTTTGAGATCACTGAGAGGTATTCTTGGAGTGGAAAGGTAGATAATGCAAACACAAAAGCTGTCTGTTAAATTACCACACTCCAAAATAATTTTATAGAAATGTGGACTTGAAGGCTAAAAATGCAAAATTGACTGATATGAGATTATTTTGATAGCTTTTTCAAACGTACTTGAACTATGAGATACAGCTAAAATAAAAAATGTCAGTTTTTTAACTAGCATTCAGCAACTACCTGAAAATTATTTCACTGTGAATTATCAAACACCTTAGTTAACCGTTTTAAATACCTATTTCGCATGAAATGGAATCACTTTCCCAGCTGAGATTGCTACAACTCAGTTTCAGAAATTAAAAATTAAGTGCTAAGTTAGGGTATGTAATCAGTCAGTGGCATGGATCCATTCAGGCAAATGGATTTTGAGGGATGTTAGAGAAATAGGTGGGGTCTTCTGATTATAAATTACATGGTATGTCAGTCCCTTTGATTTTATACATCTCTTACAAGGATCACTGAAGACTTCCTTATGCAAAGAGATCCTAACGCTGTAATTCATAAAGTTAACATGCATTCCGTTAATGCTAACCACCAGAGACATGCTCAGTCTTCCTCTAGGTTTTGCCACAGTCACTGTCTTTCAGTTAAGAGAAGAAGCTGGAAACACAAGGGAGTGACCGCTTTTGTGGTCTAGATATTTATGGACCCTGTTTTGCAATACTGGAATCTCACTGTATGATTCAGTTTTGTAGTGTCATGTGCTTGTAGAACTGTCTTTCACAGGTATGCTGATTTCAGAACTGTCAAAGAGGCTTGCTGAGAAACTTATTCCACACTTACATGTTGTGTAGAAGGATTCAGAGTTTTATTTTGGATGGCAGACCCTAAATGTCTTCATGTATTCAAGATTCTGAACTAAAAATCAATGCTCTGCTATAGCTTAGTCTTGCAGGTGGAAAACAGCTTCAGCTGGAATAAAATTAATCCCTTCTGGTGTATTGTGAACTAGTCGGGTGATGGTTACAGCCGAACTGTGTTTTGCTTCAATCGGTTGATTAAAAAATGTATGGGAATTGTATTAGACACACTGCATGCTGAAGAGAGACAGATCTAGAGGTAGTTTGGTTAGGATATGAATTTGTTCCTAAACAGCTTTCAAAGGAGTTGGAAACACGGAGTTGGCAAAAAAAATTGTTGACATGAGATAATAATACAATTTTAGTGGAACTCTTGGATGTTGGACTCTTACTCCTGTAACTTTAACATCCAGCTCTGCTATTTGTTTATTAATTGCACTGTTTTTTTCTTTATGAGATGGAGAAGATGATGGAGATTATGAGGATGTATTGGATGGCCCAGTTGGTGGTATCACACCAACAGTTCCAAGTGGCACGAAGGAAGCCCAGCTGGCTAAACGCATCACCAAAGGAAAGAAAACGCGGAGAATCCTTTCTAACAAACCACAAGATTTCCAGGTAAAAGATTTATTAAATGTTGGGTGTTCCCTTTTTCTGCCAGGCATGACATTGCTCCTTTCACGTAGCCTAAGCATAATTTAGTGTCAACTTGTGCAAATCTAGTGCACTGTAGAGACAATTAGCCCCTTCCTTTGAAAGCCAGTATTTCAGAAGTATTCTTCAAATGTACCTGTTACTGAGATGTCTGATTTTCTACAGTTCTGACTGAAACCCGGTTGAACCTTATTTATTGTGTAGTTATTGTGTAGTTATTGTACAGCAGCAGCTTGAAAAACAGGTGGTTATGTAAAGTGAAAAAAACCTACTGAAATAATTAACCCAAACTTGTCTTGTAAAATTCAAGTAAAACTATACTTGCTATCGTAATGAAGTCTGAAAAGTCTGTCTAGTTCTAATTGCCAACTACTTCAGCTACTGTCTAGTTCTAATTGCCAGCTACTCTAATTAGCCAGTGCTGGCTAAGTTTTCTGATGGTATACTAAGAAATTATTGTCACCAGGATGATAGATAATACAATGCATTAATACAAATATTTGTTGGGTTGGGGTTTTTTTTCAGATTCGTGTTAGAGTCATTGAAGGTCGTCAGTTGCCTGGAAATAACATAAAACCAGTAGTCAAAGTTCACGTTTGTGGTCAGACACACCGGACAAGAATCAAAAGAGGAAATAACCCATATTTTGATGAGGTGAGTGGTGTAAGAACACTCTAGCTGAAATGTTGATGCTATCAATTGTAGAAAAGTAGTTAATACCACGTTCATTGTGATGAATTAATAAGAAGTTGCTTAAAGAGACGATGCTGAGGATAACTCTAATTATCTGGACATTTGTGGAAAATTCAGAAGATTTTGGAACTGCGTGGCAAGCATGTTTAACACATGCAGGCAAAACCAAGGAAATTATAAAACTTTGAAACTAAGCTCTAGGTAGCAGTCAAGATTTGTGAAGCTGCAAAATAAACTGGGAGAGCAAAAATTTGGTTGCATCTCATTTTGAAACAAATTCCTAGGAAGTCTCAGTATCCAGACTAGTATAAAAATCAAATAGATGGACCATGTTTATGTGCCTTTCCATTTTATTGGATAAAATACTGACTGGGGTATAGCTGGGATCAAAGACCAAAATTATTGAGGCACATACTATTATGAAAACAAATAAGCTAATAGAGAGTATATTCATCTTCATGCTGACAGACTCTCAGATTTATTCTTATGGCCTTGAATTTCAAAAATTCAGATCATTACAATCATTGTCACCACTAGCCCTAAACAAGACCTTTTTAATAACTGCAACAGCGGTGGCTAGACCAGGATTTAATGTCCCGGAAAATGAACAACCGTTATAGTTCCAAAAGTTGTTCCCCTGAGAAAAATGTCAAGTGCAGAGCAAGGAGCAAGGGTAGCACTGAAAGTTTGCAGCACAGTTATGCTTACTGCATTCATTCAAATGGAAGTTGTGACTGACTTGTCTGTTTTGTACTGAGTCTGTTTACTAAATTTAGTTTTTTATTCTGCACTAAATTATCATATAATATGTCCAGAAAAGAGGCAGGGTAAAAGTACTCTATTAGGCATGCTTCATGTGGCTCTTAAAATAATGTTTTTGCATTTTATGTTCAGCAAGTTATGAGTTTGTCATTTTGAGACAGTTTTTTTTGTTTGTTTTTACCCTGACAGATATTTTTCTACAATGTCCACATGACTCCTTTAGAGTTGCTTGATGAAACAGTTAGTATTCGGGTAAGAAAAAACAGCACATATTTAAAAGGCTGCTGGATGCATATGGCATTGGGTGACCATTTCACCATGTTTAGAAACATTCCTGTTTCATGCTCCTCTGTCTTTTTAGGTATATGATTCTCACTCTTTACGAGCAGACTGTCTAATGGGTGAATTTAAGGTGGGTATGAAGTAACTTCCATATCTTGACTAAATTAAATAAAATGGGAGACATTTTTTATGTACTAGTTTTAAATGTTTAAATTGATACTTCTTTAGCATGGGGCCAAAGAATTACTTGATGATATCTTGCTTCTCATGCCAGAGACCATTTGCTCAAAGCACTAGGAAGCAGTTTTCTTGTTTAAGATTATTATTAATGAAATTTGTGTGATGTGTATACCGAGTTCTCTAATTTACATCCAAGGGAAAAAATGTTTACCAAAAGGTAATTTTTTTTTCCCTCAGGAGGTAAGGTGATTATTTGGTGTGATGTAGGGTTTGAAGAGTTAATGTTAATAGGGAATTATAATAGGCAGAATAGTGGTATGTATGGTGGCATAAAGATACACGTTCTCAAATGATGTGCGAAGGTGTTCCTTTGGTCAGAAGTTAAGTAAAAGAGATGGTGGAAAAGTCTCTTAGTTAAAGCAATCTATGATGATATTAGTGAGATTGTCTTTATTTGTAATTGTTATGTCACTATTGGGAGGTAGACATCTGCCTGTTGAAGATATTCCTAAAGCAATATAGACAAAGAATTCTCATAGCAATTGTAATGCTGTAATAGGGATCCCCTATTATAGTGTTGACAGTATTAGTGTTGGTTGTATTTTCTGTTAGCTTATTTGGTGCTGCATAAATTCAGTAGACCTCTGGACCAGCTTTTACAAAAATATGCAAATGTGGAAGAGTGCTCTTTTCTAAATGAAACGCTTTCTGCCACAAGGCTTTTTGCTTCTCGCTGCTTATTATCTACGTAATTTCTAGTGACTCAGTCAGTGATATATTGCACTGCTCTTGTGGAGGATTGATCATTCACTAAGCAGGTGACAGCACGTCATTCAGCTGCTTTGTGTTCCTGCAGGCACACATTCCAAGAGAAAACCGCAAGGGTAATTCTGTCTAGAAAAACACCCTTTCAGACTTTACCTGCAAGGAATACTAGCCCCAATTGCCATGAGCAAACATACTTACCTTCCTGAACATGTTTGAAATCTGATACAATGAATACAATCAAGGCATCTGTGCAATCTTCTCCAGATTTGACATAGTGGGGGAAAACGTATTCCTAATAAAACAAAAAAAAAAGGAACTTATTCATTAAAAAAGCAACATTCTGGAACTGAATTCTGGAACTGAAGGATGAGATGTTGAGCAGGAAATAAGCAGGAAACAAAAGTGTTCTGAAAAGCCTGTCTGAACATAAAATAATGGCTGAACACAGAGAATCCAGGAAGCAGTAAGGTAGCCCCATCGTCTGTCTCTGGAAAATGAAAAAACTGTTAGTTCTAATACATATTTTCTTGCATTGTCTTCTTGGCTGCTGTATCCATTCATAGTCCCTCACTTGTCAGTGTAAAACATTTTCTCCTCCCTATAATATGCTATGTAAACTGTCTTTTGTTTGTGACAAAAGAACAATGTATTAGTACTCTCAAAAAACATGAGGGGAGTTGCCCAACCACTTTTTTGTTTTGGTATTTCTTCAAAGATAATGCCTTTGATCTTTATTTCAGATCGACATTGGCTATGTTTACGATGAGCCTGGTAAGCAACAGTTACTTCAGAACTTCTTTCCTAGCTTGAAACTAGAAGTTGAAACATTTCATTAAATTTCTCAACTAGAAGAATAAAGTTGATGTAAAGTTGTTTAAGTTTGCTGCTTTAAGTATTAACTTTAAAAAATCCAACAATATATATATCTTTTTCAGTGTTTTCAAGAAAAAGTACAAGCCCCTTTTTGTATCAAAGATCTAAAATTTGAAAAATAATGCAAAAATATTTCATAGTTATGTCCCTGGATTAGTATGCCACAGCATTTTAACACTAGATTTGTTGTTTTGAATGGCACTGTTAAGACCTGTCTCGGACAGAATAAATTTTTAGAATAATTAGAATAATTTAGGTTGTACTTTTGGAATAGTTGACGGTTTATATGATGGCTAGTGATGATGTTTGTTCTATTGCAGGCCATGCAGTCATGAGAAAATGGCTTTTGCTGAATGATCCTGAAGATACAAATTCAGGACCCAAAGGCTATATGAAAGTCAGCATGTTTGTCCTGGGAACTGGAGATGAGCCACCAGTAAGTTTCATTTAAATGTCTTTCTTCCCCTTTCCACCCCACGGATATTTATTCATGTCCCCCCCCCCCAACATTTTTTTAATACTCTATAATTTTCTCTGTGAGCAGTATTTAAAAGACAAAGTTTACGAGTGGTTTCAAGGTTATGCAGCACTAAGTGGCTAGCTCAAAGCTTATTTTGTTATTCTGCCAAATTAAGCAACCTCTGGACCAGCTCTGGGTGTGTTCATCTACTATGTGTAGATACTCCTTCCCATACTGGAAGGAGGGTTGTGTTAGATTGTTCTTGCATGCAAGCTAATATGTAATTCTCCTCAGCAGAGCTAATTAGGCTGAGTAACATATTGAGACCAGTTCCAGGACTAAGTCAGGAATGTCTCCACTGTTTACATAATGTAAACAAGCCCACAGAGAAATCTGAGTACCAGAAAGCTCCAAATTTTTCCAGGTGAAAATCAGACTCACCAATAATTACAAGCCAGGCACAAATAATTTGATGCATATGAAAGTAGTAGGTAGTTTTAACAACACAATCTTTAACTGTCTGTTGTTCTGTCAAGGTAAAAACAGGCCCTTTTTTCTTATAATGTTTTTCTTACTTGACTATTGTCTGTAGTTTAAGTTCTGCTGTTCTTCCTGCCTGATATTTTTGCATAGTGGTACTACCTGGTTAAATATAAAATGGTCCCCAGAACCAGGGAAGATATCCTTCTTGTTGCATGTTAACTCTTCCTCTCTGCTGTCCTCATTATTCTTGAAATCACAAGGATATGTCTAGTTACTTGTGGTGTGTTTATTTTTAAATGGGGAAGCAGTAAGTTCTGGTAAATATCTGTCAGATTTGTAAGCCTTTCTAATTGCAGTAAGATGCCTTATCTTGAGAGGAGTATGAAATTTGCATGAATTGACATTATACATGGGCCAAAATCAACATCATCATCTGATGATGATTTTAAAAGTATTATTATAATGGGCTCCTGCAGTTGAGTACTTTTGAGCTAAAAGTGTAAGTAAAATAGTTTAGCTAGAATGAATTTTTTGTAGCGTGATAATTTGATACAGTCTCATTCTTCATAATAAAACTGACAACAGTCTTCTGTTGAAGAATGTTGCAGGCACCAATTTAACTAATCACCTTAATTCTGTACATTATTCTGTCTTTATTGTGTACCACTGTATCTCCCAACAGGTTGAAAAAAGAGAGAGAGATAATGAAAGCGATGATGTGGAGAGCAATCTGTTATTACCTGCTGGAATTGCACTTCGATGGGTCACTTTCCTTCTCAAAATCTACAGAGCTGAGGACATTCCCCAGAGTACGTAGCTTCTCCCAACTTGTCCTGGTGGTTTTATTTATCATTAGAAAGATTTATTTGTGTTAGCTATTCAGAAACATTCCTTGAACATAAAACATCTTGAGTTTTTTTCATTTTTCACTGAGCCAGTAATTCTATGATGGCTCCAGTCCTTTTTTAAGGCTCAGTGAGTCTACTTAATTCTTGTAATAGTTAATTTAATGTGTTACCCATTAGATTGGTAATTTTCATCTGTTGCTGAGTGGTAGTGGGGAAGGGTCGTCTTCACTAGCCCTCTCCAATCCTAGAGGTTAAATGTCAGTAACAACTCCTGATATGCAGATGAGGTTCTGTGTATGTCTCCTGAAGTATATGGTGCATGTGTCAAATTCCCGCTGGATCCCAATCCCTGCCAGCTTTTGAGAGGTTATTAGACATGGGTTTCCCTACAGCCCTCTTTTCCGACATCATTTAGATCCCAGTAGATAAGTAGCACTGCAGATGGCCTTCTGCAGCTTCCTCTTGCCAGCAGTCCATTATTTCTTCTCAGGTGCTCATAGCCTCAGCTGTGTGCAGCGGGGCAAAGCCCCTGCTGCCCTGGCCAGCGCCGTCTGCAGTGCCAGCACCCTGCTCCTGAGTGGCCGCGGGAAACAAGGATCTAGGAACTGGCTGCTTCTCAGAAAGCAGCTGGCAGTTTGTTGGCTGAGTACCATAAGCTTAAACAAATAGCCTTGGAGGGCAGGGAAGTTTGTAAGCAGTTTGATCTTAGTTCTTTTAGTGAGATTTTACTTTTGTCAACCCTATCTGGCTGAGACAAAGGCTATTTCTCTCGTTATATGCCATATGTTTTCTCATAGAATGTAGGTGGCTTTTTGTGCCTTATTAGCTTATTTTCTCACCTGTATCTGTGACAACAAATGGCAATGTCTACAGATACATGCATAATGTTTTTCAAATACAATGATGCCTTTAAATTCAGGAGCACATCTGCACTTCTTGTGATGTTTGAAAATCTATATTCTTAAAATTGCTCCTAAGCAGAAATTCACCATTTTTACCAGCAATATGCTTCAGAATTTTGTTAGACTTTATCCTTCCTAGATCTGTAAGGTGGTTAATTTTGGTGAGATTGGTATGGGCAACTTATTATTTAGACTGACAATAATAGTAATAATAATCATCATCATCAACAACCAACCACCTTAATTTAATCTTTGGCACTTCTCCAGTGGATGATGCTTTTGCACAGACTGTCAAGGAAATATTTGGAGGAGAAGCAGACAAGAAAAACCTGGTAGATCCATTTGTAGAAGTTTCTTTTGCTGGGAAAAAGGTAATTCAGTAAATGTCTGAATCTTTGCATTCTAATCATAGTCTTGAGAACAAGTTTCATATACTAATATGAATTTTTAAGTTTACTGAAATTATCGAAATAAAAAACCAATGAAAAGCAAAGTTCACTTTGTAAAGTAAGGACAAACAGCAAGGTACAGTAGAAAGGGTGTAGAGCTGATGACTAATAAAAGGAATGTATGAATAAATGCTAGAAGCAATGCATGCCAGATTGCTTGCCTTCTGGCTGTTCCTGATGGCTTTTTGTAACTCCTGATACAGATCTTTCTGGACAGGTTAACAACGTTTGTGTATTTTATTACTAATGTGTTCCTTTGAATGCCAAGTTTGATCTGGAGCACAATTGTACAACTTATATTCATTCTTTTTTGTCATTTCTTTAATATGTTATATAAACAGGTTGCCACACCCAGTAATGTAGAGGATCTTTAAAAGATATGACGAGCAAATAATATAGCTTTCCCATATTCTTCCTCTACTCTAAAATCTGCATAAAGAAAATTGGAATCAAGTCATTCCCCCGTTTCATTTCTCTGCTGTGTTAAGAGTTCAGTACTACTGTGAAAGCACATTAAGTTGTGGCTTATGGAAATAACAGCCTTTAATAATTTCATTTAATTGTAGCAAGTTCACTTGCTACAATAAAAGGGTAACTCCAATCTCATATTTAAACACAGTTTCCAAATTTTCTTTTCCCTCTAATAGCCATTAATGTTGCTTATGCAGATCACCTTAGCAGTAGTTATCAATGGAAAACTAATGGCTCACTGCAGCATAAACCAGTCAGGATTCATCATACTACTACCTATTTTTTCCAAACAGATTATGATGTATCTAAGTCATAGGTAGGATATGTTGTTTTGTCTGTTTAGTCTTTGATGTGCTGTTTAGTTGATTTCATTTTTGGCAGGTTTGCACAAATATAATTGAGAAAAATGCCAATCCAGAGTGGAATCAAATTATTTCTCTTCAAATCAAGGTCAGTTTTTTCCCCTTGTTTCTGTAGAAAACAGCCATCCTTCTGGAACTAAGGGCATTAACATTACAGAGGTGAAATAAATAATGAGTTATTTTACCTTAATTTTTTTTTTTTTTCAGTTTCCCTCAATGTGTGAGAAGATAAAACTTTCAATTATTGACTGGTAAGTTATGACTTTTAATCAAAGTACTAAACCAGATAAATTATATTAAGCAAAGAAAAGTCTGGTTCTATTGTTGTCCAGTATTTTTACAGTCTATGAGAGTATCTAAGCAAGCGTTTAAGTATCTTTATGGTTTCTTTACAGGAGATGATTATTGTAACATGGATTATTGTTAATTTTGTGCAATGAGCACTGAACGCTGTCACTTTTTAAGTGACAGTGTAAAAGTAAGGTGATTTCTTCTTGGTACAACCCACTTTTGTAACTAGTCATTACCATCTTAGTCATATTAAAGGATTCCAGGTGATGCGAAACGTTTGTACTAGTAGCTTGCTTCTGTGTATGATGACTGATATTATATTTAAATAAAGTCTTTCTTTTTTTCTTTCTGCAGGGATCGTCTTACAAAAAATGATGTAGTGGGAACAACATATTTAAGCCTCTCAAAAATTGCTTCTTCTGGAGGAGAGGTTGGAGGTAATTAGTTAAATGGTGTCTAACTTACTATCTTCTCTTGTGTTACAGAGAATAGCAAAGATTAATGTTCTAAGAAAGTATATTTTTCCTTAGTTCCCCAGTTCTGTGGCAACAAGATTATCTGTTTCTGGAGTTTTCAAAACAATGCTTCTAGAGAACATGCTGTGGGACTTTTCAAAGTAAAGTATTAAAATTCTAATGTCTAAACCACATCATCATGGAAATAGAAGTAACTAATTCAAAATTCAGCATTCTGTTCTGTATACACACAAACAGATATATATATAAAAGTTAATAAACTAATTAAATTTGTGAGTACTTTGCCAAATTCAGAAAACTATGTGATATCACAATCTATCATGAGTAAGATAAGCAAGTTTACTTATGTGTTTAATACAACATTTAATTTCAAGGCAATCTGGAGTCAGTGCTTCAGAATCACTGATTCTTTGGGCTCTAGTAAACAAGACTTCTTTTGCCACTGTATAAGAGTATCTGTTCTTTCTTTGGGAAGAGAATGTAAAAGCTGTGGAATTTCCTGAGTAATTATCCTAAAGGAACTATCTAGAATCACATACTCATTTGATGGGTACTACTAGGCTGCTTTCAGATGCTGGGGAAACTTGGATCAGTCTTTATTCTGATCAGTAGTACCTTAAAAATGGGCACTGCATCTCATTGCATGAGTGCTTCATATTCCTACTTAGTAACTCTTATTTTATTAGCTTCAGTGAATGAAGATTTTATTGCAATGCATGGTTGCAGACAATTAATTTATGTGCTTCAATCAGTATAGATGATTGGATGTGGGATTTCGTAAAAACTAAAACCCAAAACTGATTAATTGGAAGAAAACAAGTTAGGCAGGATATAAAGTGCCTAACATGTTGTTCCCATTGGAAAATAGCTTTGTAATAAAACTCTTCTTTACGATATTATAAGAAATACTTCGTGTGCAAAGATTATGGATAATAATAAAAAAAAGTCCAGTTACATTTGTTTTAATATAATCTTGTGATTATTGATTATTTCTTTGTGATTTATATTTTATTATTATATTTATATAATATTTTATATTATCTTTTTATGACAAGATCTTTCATACAGTGGAGCTAGCTGCAGGACAAGGATTCTGTGTTAACCTGCCAGAAAAAATGTTTTATCTTTTTAGTGAACGTAGTTTCGCACATTAGTTGTCCATACAGAATTGTGACATTCAAGACTAAACAGGCTTAACATGTATTTATCTGACTATCTACACTAGTATGAAGGGCACTGGCTCAAAACCATTTCTGCCATTGCCACAATAGAAGTCTAAATAACTAATTTTTTCTGTTGTGTTTATAAGATCTATACATATACTTGTCTGAGACAGACCAGTTTGTCCTTAAGGTGGTGGCTGTATCAGGCGCTTAAAAACAAAATGGCAAAAACATAGTGGTTCCAGTCCTGTAGCAACTTGAGGCAAGAATTGGATGGAATTGTATTTTCAGTCACTTAACTTCAAGCTTACGATGTAGTCCTCTTACAATAACTGCTGTTGAAGGAAGAGCTCGTGCAAACATTCTTTTCATATATCCCATGTTCATATATCCCAGAAGCAAAAGGAAGAGGCAGTGGGTTGGGCTTTAGGGGAAAATTCAGCTCTGGAGAGATCACTTATACTCCCTATAAAAGTGTGTAACTAGAACTGCAACTAAGTCACAGCGCCTTTATACTTCAAACCCAGGCACTTGGTAATTTAGGAAATCTTACTTGGTTTCTCTCTCTGCTGAGGTACTGACACTGGAATAGCCATTTCTGTGTAAAATCATGGATTATCTTCTTTTCAGTGCCATGCCTGAAGCCTGTTCTGGCTTCTAAAGAATTGTGAAACTGAACTAGTCTATGGTCCTCAGTAAATGTAGATACCCTAAGGGGCTCTGAAATGTGGTGCGATTCTTAAATGTTCTTAAGGTTTTAGAAATAGTTTTAAAAATAAATTAGTATTTTGTGTGAAGGAGGACTGTACGAAGCTGAAACAGTATATACAAGCAATATATTTTGTCAGCTTCATGCTTTTTTTTTTCCTTTAGAATTTGTACAGGAAGAGCACCAGTATTATATAGTAATCAGGAAGCAAAATTCCAACCCACATGAACTTCATTTTTACCTCAGGCCTTCAACTTTATTTTAGATGGAGGTTACTTTGTGATGTGTGTGTTTTTAAAATGCTGTTGTCACTTATCATATAACTACTTCTCTTTTCATAATATAGAATTTTCATCTTCAGGAACAGGGGCTTCATCATATGAAGGTTTATATCTTCATCTGTTACTGATTTTTCTTTCCAGTGCCCAAACTGAGGAGTATCGCCTAAGATAATCCATCATCTTAACAATATTTTTTAATAATTACTTTTCTAAAATATTTCACCATTATGATTAAAGAGTATAAAACATAACTAACTCTAGAAAACAGTTTTGGCACTGGAATTGGTTTGAAAATGTTTCTGTTTGGCTGGTGCTTCAAGCTGTGTGTTAGAGATGAGCATGTAGTTGCTTCAATTATAAAGTGCTTAGTCTAACAATGGCTTGCAATTTTTAACTTAGCTACGAGATCACATCTATATTTGCAGCTGCAGAGCCTTGCAGAAGTAAGTAACTGCCTCAAATAATTAGTGGCTGTTTTGCTTATGCTTAACAAGCTGTATAAATAAAGTCTGAAAAATAAAATCTGATTCTGTTACTATCTGGAGAGGTGTGTTTTTCTGTAACTGTCTAGGTTGACATCCAGTTTTAAAAGACTTTGTGATAAATATTTATAGAGTGAGAAATAAATATGAGTGGATTGCAGTTGAAAGGTGACATTCTTTCATCTGCACAATACTTCATTTACTGTTTTTCTTAATAAAGTAATATGAAGTTAAAGACAAATAATTTCTTGGAATCACTTTCTATAATGCATGTTCATCAACCTTCTGAAAGTAAACAGTTGAATTTGTAGTGTTTAAAAATGAGAAAATGATTCTTTCGATTCCAGGTTTGGGAGGGGTTTTTTTTGTTTTGTTCTAAAATTTATATTTTGTTTAATTTATTAACATCAGTAAGTAGTGAATATATTAATACATAACTGTACCTTAAATCTAGTCATACTGAGATCTGATGTGAGCAGTTCAGTGTTAGAATTTTTAAAACATTGGACATCATTCCAACAATTCTTTTTCCTTCAAATTTTGATTTGTTTCTGATTCAAATATAAGGATGTGGACGTACACCAATGCAAACTAGAGAACCGCAAATCTTTATTTTTATATTGTACAGATTTTATATGACTTTGTGTTGACAGGAAATTACATCAAGACATCACATTCATTTTTACTATCTATTTGTGTTACTCAGCAGTGGCATAATCATATAAGGCACAACCCTTCACTGTCACATTCTTATCTCAACCTTCTTTTCCTGTGATAAATAAATGCATCCTTCTTTGTGCTGCAGATCACTCCAAGTGATATCAGCTGCAAGGTTAAAAACCNTGAGTTTTTCAATTTAAATCTCCTTCAGGTAAGCATTTTTTCATTTTTTTTTTTTTTTTTTTTTTTTTAATTGTACCAGGATCATTTGTTCAAAGGCAAAAGCTGGGATACAAGAAGGAAAAGAACATAGAATCTTTTCTGTTCACTCAAAACTTTGCAGTATTTTTCTGCATGTGTATTGCTTATCTTTACATCACTCGTTCAATTTATCAATCAATAGCCTTGGCATGTGCGTGATTGTTACTGAAAGAACAATTAACTCCCTGGAGTATAGATTTTAATTAGCTCTAAAAGGAGCTTTTTAGAATACCATTCATCTAGTAAATTTGCAAGGCATGAATGCAAGCGCAGAAGATAACAACAGTAATAAAACTGATGCTTCCCTAAATATATTTTTCTGCTAAAACCCAGAACATTGTTGAAAAATACAGTTTTATGACAGTAAGCATTAGCAATGGAAATACTTTTTCAAATATCCGAAAATAAAAAATAGCTGTGGTGTGCAATTTCCTAGCTTAGCCATTAAAACTGACAAAAATTTCTAAATACTTATTAGTATATATTTTTAGCCAGATTAAAACATTGGGAAATTTAAACTGTTAGTCATTAAATAACTTTATTCAATTTAGTTGGTTTATTCATTTTAATCAGTTTATTGTAATTGGCATTGATTGAGAATCAGCTGAATTTACAGACTTTCAGTCTTGTATGGATTTTAGCCTACAGAAAGGGGAGTTGGTGAGAAACAATGCACTGTAGCATTATGATTAAATTTTGCAGTAGTCTGTTTTACACTGAAGGATAAGCACAGAAAAAATATATTAAAAATTATATTAAAAATAAGAACAGTAAGATTAACTCTGTTAACAGTAGGGGGTTTTCTGCTGTGGTGTGCATCTTTTTTGTGACTTTTTAGCTTGATTATTGGCCTGTGCATTTAAATGATTGCAAATATTATTTTTCTATTAGTGTAAATGTATTAACCTCTCACATAAAGGAAAACCATAAAATTGGAGTGGGACAGAAGTTCTGTTTATTCGGGGGGGAGGTTTACTTCATGAAGTGGTATTTAGTATAAGTATTGTACAATGAAGAAGGAAGTTAGGAACACGTACACTATAATTACTTCAGGTTCATATGGTATATCCAGAGAACGAAGTTCTTACATTACTAATACTAATACCTAACTAATATCTAACATTCATTCTACTGGATTTGATAGTAATGTTAGTTGCCTTTCTAGCTCAGTAATTAACAAAGTTATAATGATAATGTTTTCTGTTAGTAAACACTGGAGAAACTGAAGTTGGCTTTTTACCAACATTTGGGCCTTGTTACCTAAACTTTTATGGAAGTCCAAGAGAATACACTGGATTCCCAGATCCATATGATGAATTAAACTTTGGAAAGGTCAGTTTCCTTATTAATTGCTTTTAATAAAAGAATTAAACCCAATTGTTTCTAATCAATGAATTAATGTGTTGTCCTTTTTTGGATTCACATTACACTCCTTTTGGTGTTCCTTTTTGAATAACGTTTTATGTTTAAGATTAATAAGGAAGTATAATAATATTTACCACTCTTATCTATCTTCATTTTAAAGATGTTTTTGATGGGGCAGCAGTGTTTTTGATGATTTTCACGAACTGCATCTTTGCATGCATTTGTATTTCTTATTTCCTTGTTTGCATAAATATGTTTTTTACTTCTAGCATTAATTAAAGCCAAGTGCTTTCTTTCTCTTGTTCACATTTGTACTTGTTCGTGTACTTGTTCATGCCTCTGCAGGAGTTTTGAGAACACTTCAGTGAGGCCAGAATCACGTACAGCTAAAGAAAGAGTATGCTTCTGTAGGACAAATATGTAAAATTGGATTTGATGTGTGTTTATATTACAGGGAGAAGGAGTTGCTTATAGAGGGAGAATTCTGGTTGAACTGTCTACAGTACTTGAAAGCAAGCCTGTTAATAAAAAGTTAGAGATGATTCCTAATGATGACTTACTGGTAGTTGAGGTAAATCCTTGTTTTATCCTTGTTGGTAATAGAGAGGTGCTCTGGCTGATTGTCTTTAGAGAATGATCTAACTCACTAAAATCAAAACAAAAGTTGAATCTCTGAGTTCAAAGAGGTGTTTACTCATGGTTATTGGTGAGTGAGGAGTGGTGGCTACAAAAATGTCACACCCTCATAGCAAGAACTGTTAATTTGAAATGTAGTATCAAATACAGTAGTTTATTATATATGTTATGTGTTTCGGTTGCTTCTCAGAAAGTACTAAAAATATTAAAGTTACTATTTCCATTAAGAAATTATTGCTATTCTCTTCTATAATGGTGGATCCTGTTTTACAAATATTGAAATACGACTAAAAAGGTTGTTCTTGTAGAAATACCAGCGCAGACGGAAGTTCTGCTTGGCTGCTGTGTTTCATTCTGCTACCATGCTGCAAGACACCGGAGAGCCTATTCAGTTCGAAGTTAGCATTGGGAACTACGGCAATAAGTTTGACACCACCTGCAAACCTTTGGCATCAACAACTCAGTACAGTAGTGCTGTTTTTGATGGTAAGGATGCTGCCAGTAGGGGATGAGATACTCTAAAATTCTGGGGTTTGAGGTGCTATTTTGTAGCTTTGGAATGTCAGCCCTGGCTGCGCTGCACACTTACTGAAAATGTGACAGAGCCTGTGGCTTTTCACAGCTTTTGAGGTGAAATTGCAATTATGGCATACATGCTGCAAAGCCTACTGGGGTTATTAATGAGATTTTGACAGAATTCAGTGAAATCTTTTGACCATGTCCTAGATGTGCACAGGAAAATTTGCACGGAAAAATTATTTTACCGGTATCTAGGGGTTAAATAGGGAAAACACCCTTTGAATATTCTTATTTATAATAAAATAGTAACTTGTTTTTAAGTCATGCTTCTTGCAGCCTAGAAAAAAACCAGCCTACCTAGATCACAAGAAAATATATTTTGCTTTTTTTTTTTTTATTAACTGCCAAGAGGAGTATTTCTTCCATTTGTATTAAATGAAGTAATCAGACTTACTCTGGAAAATAATTATTTGAAAATTTTATTTCATATTAACAGCTAATTTTTTTTTTAAAAAATCTGTTGATTCTTGAAACAATTTGAAGTGAAACTTTGCCATTCAACAGATACTACAGTGGCTTGAAAATAAAACAAATCCTTTGATGAATTTGGACTAATGTGCATGTTCTTCATGATTTGTAATACATAAATGAAATAAATACAGCAACAGTGTACAGTATATACTCTTGCCATGAATTCCAAATCTAACATGCAAATGTTTCACACCAGGTAATTATTATTACTACTTGCCGTGGGCAAACACAAAGCCAGTTGTAACACTGACTTCCTTTTGGGAGGACATAAGTCATAGGTTGGACGCCGTGAATGTACTCCTAAACATGGCTGAAAGACTGGTAAGACACTTAAAATCTTTTTTTTTGCTGCTATGCTTTTAATTTTTACTTTTTTTTTTCCATTTAGGGGTATAATTGAAAAGTGATATTTTGAGCAAATTGTGGAACAGTTTTCTGACTCTTTACCTCCTTTTTTCTGATTCAAAATTAAACATAGCTAAGTGTAACAAATGGCACTGTTAATCATAGGCCTGCATTTTGGCAAGGCTCAGTACAGTCCTGATTGTATCTGCAGGGAGTTCCCAGAGGAAGGAAGAGTCCTCGGTGTTGGTTAGCAGCATATTAAGTCCGTGAAACTGTTATTTGTTTTATGAGCTAGGTGCAATATCATATATTGTTAAATACAGTGAAGAAGAACATCAGAATAGTCCTGTTAAATATGAATCAAGTTTGAACATCTGAGTCTTTTTTTGATTTGGTCTTTACACAGACAAATAAATAAGATCAAAGTCTTGAAACTCCTGTTGACCATAAATACCAATGGAAGTTTGTAAGTGCAAATCCTTTTCTTTTAAATTCCTCAGCAATCCAACTTAGCCACCTTAAAATCAGGAATGCAGGCTAAAATTCCTGAAAACCGATTAGCTGAGATGTGGTTGAAGCTGATTGATGAACTTACAGAAGATATAAGGTAAAAGTACCCTTTTTATCTCTTATGTTATCATTCTAGGCCTGCTCAGAATCTTTGCTATTGCCTTTACTAAGTCAGAAAACAAATTCTAAGGACTATAAAACTGACTATCCCTATGAACTGACCTAAGAACGGGAATTCCAAAAGTCTCTGAAAGTAGTAAAACATCATGAATATTACCAGTGAAGTAATCCACCTAGTTTTGTAATTCCTGTTTATCTCAGGATAGTTTTATTACTGGCAGTGATAAAACAGTATCTCTTGAAAAAAATCTAAAAATGGGAAATTAGGGCTCTCTGCTGTCTTTCCACCATTTTACCTTCTTTAAAATTCTTCGTATACTTTTGGTTTACCTATGTTTCAATGCTATTTCTGAAACTGAAGAGGGAAGAAATTTTGTGATTTACTGGTAAGCCCAAAACAAAAAGTCAAAAGCTGTGGAAGACTAAGGGCCATAAAAACTTTATTTTTTAATAAGTCTTTAGTCAACATGTCTGTATGTTGAGATTGTTCAGAGAAGGCAATAAGAGCCAGCATTTAGGGTTTTGAAAGAGAATATATTCTAAATGGAGAGGAAGGAATTGTATGACAAAGAGACATTAGCAGAATGAGATATTGAGATGGGGAGAGTAAACAAGTGGGTGCTAAAACAGCACAGGAAAATGAAAGGAAAAAATGACAGAACAGTTATTATCCATAAAAGGAAATAACATGGAACATGAAATGAAAGAACACATTCATCAAGTTATAGAGCCAATATAAAATTGAACAGAGGAAAAAGCAACTAGTGGAGGTCAGTATATACTAGCAAAGAATTATATGATAGAAAGCTTATGTCAAAATATAAACTAGTAGCTTCATAGAATACCTGCTGTGATCTGCAAGAAAGCAGGAAGAACTGACGTACTCTAGGAATGCAAAATGTGAAGGTCAAACTGTTGTTACAGGGAGCCATCTAGTGAGTGTGGAAACTGCAGGTCAGCTCGTCATCCTGGCACATCTCTGCACTGTTATTCAGTCCAATTTTTTATAAAATATTGCTCAACAATTATGGAGCATTAGCACCTAGATATATCCACCAAATGATCTTCCTGTTGTTCATGGGATACTGCGTTTCCTTGTGTTGAATTCATAGAAGATTTTTCTTTCTCATGCTAAATTTTAAATGAGTTAGGAGTTTAAGAGAGTTTTCAGTGCACTACTTAAGCTTTAAATGAGGTTACTTTCTGGAATTTCTGATCTGGTACATTTGATTTATGTCTAAGTACTTACACTCCGGGCAGACAGCACTTGCATTCAGATTAGTGGAACTAACTGCAGTGGAAGGCACAATAGTCAGTATCAAGGTTTTACACTATCAAACCCCTTAGAAGTGCATAGCATGTCATTAAAAGTAGGTCAAAGAAGAGTCAGCCTTTTCAAACTAGACAGTGTCTGTAAATTTTTACACTTTTTCTAAAGGATCATATTAAAGACCTCCTAATGAATTCTGTTAAAGGGATACAGTCATTGGTCTTTGGAAAGCTGCCCTTTCCTCAAACCTCCTCCAACTCAAAAAAGCTCATTTCTCCTTGTTTTTCTCTCAGACTCATGGTGTGACTTTATGGGGTTGTCCTGTGCAGAGAGCAGACTCAATGATCCTTGTGGGTCCCTTCCAACTCAGGATATTCCATGGTTCTATGATTTCTTGGTTCCCTTGAGTAGTTACTCTGCCCTCTGGTGACTCAGAAGTTCTATGTCACAGATTTTTTTTTTAGAGTTCTCTGATGTTTTCATGCCAGAGGGTTAGATAAGTCTAGTCATAGACACAAGCCATATTTGTATATTGAATTTCTGAGAATTTACAATTTCCAGTAAAGGAAAAGAACCTAATCTTGATCTGAAGGCACTGATTTCATTTTTGAGATAGATGTACATTCTGAGACAATTTTTTTTTTTATGTGAATATATAAGGAAATGGATTTTGCTGGATTTGGTTAGCAGCAATTACATTAAAGCATACATATCAAGCTGTTCTACCTTGGTGTTAGTGTATTTAAGTACACCATTTCCCTTGCTTACTGTAAACACTTCATCAGGTGGAAATCTCTGCAGAAATAAATGCTATAGCACTATTCCAGTGGTTTTCAATAGCAGGAAAAAGTGGCACTCAATCTCTTGCTACTGTTTGCATGTCTGTATTCAGTGTGTGGCTAAATAAAATCCACTAAGATTATTAACCATAAGAATATTCAGATTATTAACCATAATTAATACTCTCTTTTCAGGAAACCATTTCCCCTCATAGAAGGTAAATCTAATATTACAGTCCTTGACACTCAGATAGAAAAACTGCGCCTCAAGTCTCTCAAGCAGATTGGAGAAGCAGCAGCAAAGATGAGAAACGAAGCTACTGATGTGAAAGCCACTCTGACAGAAATTGAGGACTGGTTGGAAAAATTACTGCAACTGAGCGAAGAGGTTAGTGCTACACAATACTGGTGATTCAGTTAGTTTAGCAATACCTGTCTGACACAAATGGGTGTAAAGTTCACTGCTGATCAAGCAATACCCACTCTCCTTAGAGAGGTGATTTTATATGCTGTGAAGGTAAATGTGTTCCCTTCAGTAATTAAGATTCACTTAAACATAACATTCTTGTGTATTACCTGTCTTCACTGAGAATGTGTGTTTGGTAATGAACACTGTGATTTATGGAATAGACTCTATTCTGTGTAAAGTGATTGTATTTTGTCCTTTCCTTTCTTCCAGAATTGCAAGTCACATTGCTGGTTCAGGGACTTCAGGATATATGTTGTCTTTCCACAGCTTGTTAGCCATAGAAATCTGTTTCTAAAAGGGTTAAATCTGTTTGTTTCTGTTTTTTTTAAATTTTCAGCAACATCTCCTGTTTTCATCTCTGCTATCTCATCATTGGTTTTCACAACATTGTAGAAATATTTGATTTGTTGCTTCTGCTCTGAAAAGATACTGATTAGAAAAAAGAGCAGACTTGCAGCTAGCATAAAAGATGTGCACAAACTGCAAAAAGACAATAGGTGTTTTATGTCTTCTGCTAAAAATCCTGTGATGACATACCCTTAATATGGAAGCATCACAAGCACTTAAATATGTAGCCAGTCAATCCAATGCATTAGCATTTGGGTTCAGTCACTACAGTTGCCATAAAAGGATTGGGATACAAAATGTCTCTAGAAAAATTTAGAGAATACATAAGAATTGTTTTTTTAATAGAACTTACTTGCCTTCCAAAAATCTCAATGGTATCTTTTCTAATTCTTTCAGAATTATGTGTTGCTTTACTTGCGAAGTAAAACAATTTCCTGTATTTATAATAAATTTGTGGAAACTGTTGATTCTTAGTGATAAATCCTTCAACATAAATCCTAATTTATGTTTCTGTTTTCTAAGCACTAGATTAGCTTCATATTCTATTAATTATTCTTAACTTTCCTTTCCCTACAAATAACCTACAGCCACAGAACAGTATGCCTGATGTAATCATATGGATGATCCGAGGGGAGAAAAGACTGGCATATGCTCGTGTTCCCGCACACCAAGTGCTTTATTCCACAACGAGCCCTGAATCATCTGGTAAATATTGTGGAAAGACCCAAACAATCTTTTTAAAGGTACCTTTTTTTTTGTCTTTCTAAGAAATAATTAACTCCCTAAACTGAGATGCCCTCTGACATGAGCATGAAACATGCAGACATACTGTGAAAAGTGAGATGTCAAAACTCAGGACAGATTAAAAACCAACTGCATATAGCTTCTTCAAAATATAACAGCAATTGTGAATTCATCATAAGCCAGTTAGAACCAGATTGCCCTTGATCTCTGAGACTTTTTTCAAAGAGCACAAACTTGTGATAGGACTTTTAAAGTGTTACTGTTGGCATTTTCGGGTTGGACATGAAAGGGAATAATAAGTGTAAGTCAGAGAAGTTCCAAAAACCCATTCAAAGTTTTTGATGGTTTTCTGCAAGTAATACAGAGCATGTCTACACCCAGAAGTTATGTTTCTCTGATATGAGTCCTACTCTTGAAAAGGAATACCTTTCTCCATTTAAGTTTATATTATCTTCAGTTGAAATAAACTTAACCAGAAAAAAGCAATCTAACTGTAAAACAATAGCACTTACAGAGTTTGTCAATGTAGTAATAGTTATATTACTATAATATAGACATACAGTTGTATTACTATATGTCTGCTTCAACGCAGACAAGCCTGTACCTTTGTGGTTCTTTGGAAGCCCCCTTACCATGCATTGATTCTGTGTGTGGTCAACCATCCCAACAAACCTCTGCCTTTCCAGAGTCTCCTGGCAAGAAACTTGAACATCAACAATGAAGTTACTGTAAAAATTAAAATCCCATTGAATGAAACTTGAGAGAGAATATAGAGGAACAGGGATGATACTTCTGTTACTTGTGTTTGGTTTTTACATGCCCTAGGCAGGTATTATTTAAGGAATGTTTCCTTCCTGGACTATTTATTACTGTCTTTTGAGAAAAAACAGTACAGGAAGTGATAAATAAATCATGTATTATTATTCATATCTCTATGTTATTGTATATGTTTTACTGAAATCTACAATACCTGCATAACATAACAAAGAATAACATTTTTGTTTGTGTGCCAGTACCCACAGGACAAGACGAAAGATGTCAAAATGCCTGCAGAGCTGCGAATTAACATTTGGCTTGGCCTCAGTGCAGTGGAAAAGAAGTTTAATAGCTTTGCAGAGGGAACATTCAGTGTTTTTGCTGAAATGGTATGTCCATCATTGCTTTCTTACTTTAAACTTGGACATGAGAATTAGGAATTCAATGCAATTGGAGCTCTTTTCAATTTCTTTGCAAGCTGGACAGAAAGGTAGAATAGTATTTATTATAATGAAACAAGTAGACCCCATTTGAGGCAATTAATGATCAAGTCCATTGTGCCTAGCAGACGAACTTCAGCAGACCAGATTCTGAACTGGTTAATCAGATACAAATCTGGTTAACTCCAGTGATTTCACAGACATTTATTTTAGATTTTTATCAGTGTAATTAAGATTGGGATCTAGACCATTATGTTTTGGCATGGCAATAACCCTTTTCTTTTAATTGCTTCTTCACTTTTACAAATTATACTTGAATACAAGTGGTTTTGCTTAATAATGGTTCTTTTGTAGCAGTGGAAAATTTACTGCTACAGGAAAACTGGTCAAAACCAGTAGATTTTGATGACAAAAGGCTATATTATGATAACATTTCAAAGGTAAGAGGTAAGAATAAAAATTCTTGAAGTAGTCCCAGAGCATATAATAGGGATTTTGAATGGTAATGGTAAGTGGCAGGTGTCTTTTACATGCCACATCACCCAATGGTGCATATAATCCAGCATCAGTAAAATAGCTAATGAAACAAGACACTTTTACAATGGTGTCACCATTGCAGTTATGCTTAAATGTTTAGTAGTGGTGTAGTAAGTTGCTTGAAGCGATGGGGTTTCAAAGCCATTTTTTAAGTATAGAGTTTGACTATTGAATATTTCATTTTTTTGCTCTTCATGCAGCAATCCAACAATTTTACAGGAATAAGAGCAGAAAACTCAAGACCATTATAAATTACAGATAGTCTCAGGAAGGGAAGTAGACTATATAAACTGGGCTGACATCAGAATCATGCCCCTGCTAGCTAGTATGATAAGACTTTAATTCAGTTTTCCATGGTACAAAACAAGAGATTTTAAATAGGAGGAGATTTGATATGGAAAAGAATGACAGAATCGTAATTTAAGGAACAGAAGGAATTTGTTTGAATAATGCAACAATATTTTATTTAACAGAGCTTTAATTTTGAGAAAGCTTGAGTGTAGTTGTAGAGAAGAATTAAATTGAGAAGATTTGCTTTACCAGGCAGCATAGAAGAAAATGAAAGAAATTAATGATGACATTGCAAAGTAATGGGGAATGAGGGAACTTAATTTCAGAGAAAGGAAATGTATAGTAGAATGTTTCATCTGTAAAATTTACATAAATATTTGTTTATTATTCCTAAATAATAATTTGATTTTTACTTTCTTCCCACACAGTATGAAAATCAGGCTTTCCTTTTTGGAAAGTGGGGTACCTCAGGCCTTGTTGGTCGCCACAAGTTTTCTGATGTCACAGGAAAAATCAAACTGAAAAAAGAGTATTTCCTACCCCCAAAGGGCTGGGAGTGGGAAGGAGAATGGATGGTTGATCCAGAAAGAAGGTCAGATTTTTTTAGTTTTATGCGGGCAGCAATAAAGGTATTTGTAGTGTAGACTAAAAGCTCCTCTATGTTTTCTTGGCTGAGAAGGGGATTTAAGTTGAACATTCTACGACAGAAAAGAACAACCAGTAGTCAAAGCTACTTAATAACACTAAAATTAACCTTTTTAAAGAAGTGAAATAAAACAGCCACCAGAAAGAATGCTTTCATTTCCTTGGAACCAGCTTATGGTTTAGCAGTTCCCAAGTCATGATGGCTGTATCACTTATATTCTCTGGGTCTCTGTGCCTCATCTTTATAAAAGGGATAGTAATAGTATTTCATGCCTAGAAAGCTACTGTGAGGTTTATGTGTGTCTGTGTGAGATTCAGAGATCCTGCTGTGATTGTTTCAGATAAGACCCTTGGATTGCTGGGTCTATCCTGGTTAGAAACTTAACCCTGTAAACACCCAGTATAAAGCTTTGATTCGTGTTGTAGCAACACCATTGCAGCATTTGTGTGGTGGTTCACATATACTGGATGGTTCTTTGTGTTTGTTTCATTAAATGTTGAGAAGTTCCATTGACCAGACTGAGTACATTATTTGTTTCATAAACGAAAGCCAGCATGAAAAAGAGACTATTTTCTTCTTTCTTAAAAGAAAATAATCACTCCATTTTAAATTCTTGTGTTATGATGGTGAAAAAAATACAGAACTGTTGCTGTAGAATAACCATGCAGGAAAAATGTGTGCTAGTATGTGATTTTAATATTGTATCTGTCATAGGTATGAATAGATGGGGGTTTTTTCATATTAAATTAATAGCTTTTATTTCAGTGAATAATCTGACATGAAGAAAAACAATACCATGGAGATATTTTATCAGATAACAGAAAAAACCCTCCTGTTGAAATGCATGGTTTTGCCATGCATCTACTTTTACTGGGAGAAGATCTGCCTGGCTCTATTTGGCCAGCAAATGGCAGTGTAGAACACACTTCAGGGCGTTCTGAACTGCAGGGAACCACTAAGGGAAAGCAAAAGGCTTTGGACTGATTTAATGTTCCCTCATTTCTTTTACTTGCAAATTAGAAAATATTACCCAACTGATTGCTTGTCTTGTCAACAGCATAAAGGGAAGCAAAAGTAAGTACTTTTGCCAAATTTTGGTGCATGCATAGATGCGTGCACTTTAGAGACACAGGTAACTGTCATACACAGTCTGGGGTTTCCTACGCTTAAGTATATGTTGTTTTTTCTTTTTCCAAGAGGACATATTGAAAGCAGATCCTGAATAACACAGCAGTTAAAATACTCGTGCTAGTCACTCATATTTATGGGTAATGTTCCTCTTATTGCTTACTACTACTGGAGTTGCTTGAGTTTAAGAAAGACATTCTCAGGAAATAAGTGTCTCTCATATAGATGGAAATCCAGAATACCACCGTGTGTGCACATTCTGTGCTTTGTTTCTATATGTTTCTCTGTAGTGAACTAAAATATTTTTAATTTATTATAATATTTGTTTTGCATATGCAGTTTGTTGACTGAAGCTGATGCTGGTCACACTGAGTTTACTGATGAAGTGTATGAAAATGAGAGTCGCTATCCTGGAGGGGAATGGAAAACATCTGAAGAGAGTTACACAGATGTGGTGAGACTTAAAGTTTTCACTGGATTAGTAAAGGTTTAAGAGAAGGAGTTCTATGTTTTGCTACACAGTGTATTTACTCTATTAATGCACACAACTGCTATGTTTTACTTACATAAAAGAATGGAGAAAAAGCTCCACCCCCACGCGAGTTTACATGTCCTCTTGGATGGATGTGGGAAGATGATGCTTGGAAATCTGATCTAAACCGAGCAGTGGATGAGCATGGTAAGATTTACTGTTTATCTGCTGATTATTAGGACACTCTGTTGTTGATACTGAATGATGACGTACATTAAGACTGGGGCAATATCCTGGGCATGATAGTGGTTGCCCCATGGAAAGTATCAAGGAATTACTTGGATAACAGTTGCTTGAGGAATCAGATAAAATGACCTTGAGAAAGTGTTCACTGTCTGCATCTTATTCTATTTCCATTTTAATCACTGTTCCATCAAATTCACCATTCTCCCTGAGCCTTTCTTAGATCAAAAGCTATTTTGTACAGGATATGTAATAAATGCATTTGTAAGTGCTTACTAGAGAATCTCACAGTCTAAGAAGCTGTAGGTTAGTCTTAACTACAGCAGCAGATGACAATTTTGAGCCAAAAGCTTTGACAACTTAAAAAAATGAAGTTTAATGCAAACAACAGTCTATTAACATGAGAGGTTTCATATGGGAAAGCTGTGTGTATAGGCAGCAATCTTAGAAATAGAACCCATTCTTTTTCTAAATAAGTTTCCGAAACATTTTTCGCATGAATGAGAAGAAAAGAACTTGAAATATATTGTATCTGTTTTAATGTTGAGATTTTTATTGTCACATATATTATAACATAGCATCATTAAAATGGCATCAGTTGCCCCCTGGCTATTGGGCATTTAGGTTCTGCAACGCTGAATAGTCTTGTTGATGAAGCTTCATCCTCTCTAGGCACAGTCACTCTGTTTCCCATGCTTTTCTTCTTTGTATCTTGCTTCTATTTCTGAAAATATACCCCAACTAATCAATTCTGTTTTAGGATGGGAATATGGAATTACTATTCCTCCAGACACTAAGCCCAAGTCGTGGGTTGCTGCAGAAAAAATGTACCACACACATCGACGACGAAGACTGGTGCGGAGACGTAGGAGGGATCTGCCTGAAGCAGTAACAGCGGGAAGGGTAAGCAAAAGAGAGATCCCGTCAGGGACTTGCACATTGTAACAGTTTGAGTTTCCTTTTTTAAAAAAAAAAAAAAAAACTGCATGAATTTCTCATTTCCTGAGTAAAGAAAAAATGTAATACCAAACAAAAAAACCCCCTAGAACAAACTTTTATGTTTTCATCACATTCCTTTTCTTTATCTTTTTGTAAATTGATGTAAATTACCAGTTTTGGTTTATAAGGGGAATTTTAGGCCTACCAGAGCAAGTGCTGCTTTTTTTCATTACAGTCATAAAACACTGCAAATAACAAGAATTTATGTCTTCTAGGGAATGCCATCATATGAAGATCAAGAAGGATGGGAATATGCTTCCTTGATTGGCTGGAAATTTCACGGGAATCAACGCAGTTCTGATACTTTCCGTCGAAGACGATGGAGACGAAAAATGGCTCCCTCAGAGACACATGGTGCTGCAGCTATCTTTAAACTTGAAGGTGCTTTGGTAAGGGACAGGGTATCAGAAAAGTCTTTCAAAGGTCAAACTGTTAATTCACAGTAAATAAACAAGTATATCAGTCACTCTAGTCCGTAAATTGTTAGACTGATAAGTAACTAAGAAACTAATACAGTTTACATTTTTTAAATTATTGAAAGTCTGAAAGGAACCATTAAAGTTGAAGTAGAGGCTCTTGTGTTGGTATTTATTTTTTTATATTTTATATTGGAGAAGCCAGAAAGTCATACATCACAAATAGAGACCAGAATGTAATTAGTCCTCAAGTTTTCAGGTTACACAGCTTCACAGGTAAGCTCTATTTACCGAAATGTAAATTGTAGCAAATAGTGGGAGAAGGCTACTTTGTTTTTATAAAATATATAGGAATTCTGAATCTGACTGTATAACGTTGACAACAGTTTGCACTTTTTTCTTGATTTATTTCTTTTTTACATCAAACGTTGACCAAAAATTTACTGAGACCATTTTCTTTTTCCACTTACTTTGGTTGCACAGTTTAATAATTCGTATTTCGTTTTTGCTTATGACTGTACTTCCTGGGCTGTTGCTTGGATAAAGCCTTAGAGCAGTTCTCTGCAACAGTGCAGTGCAGGACACCTGCAACCTCTCCTTCAGTCTGAGCTGAGAGGTAGCTGGTATAACTCCAGAAATAAGACATCCTGGAAGTAAGACGAAATGATGGGATATGATTTCTGCACAACTTCAGTGGCAACAGGAAATGACCTCTGGACATGAGTAAACATCTTAAAGTACAGTTACTCACAGAAGTAAATTTCTTCTTGTCCTGGAGGAGAGACTGAAACCCATAAATTCACACACACAGTCCCCTTTTCTCAGATTCCTTCTGTGTTTGTAAATACTGAATAACTTTTTTCTTTGTATAACTTCAGGGAGCAGACACCAGTGTTGATGACGGAGAAGGAAAGAGTTCTGACAAAACCAAGGAGTCAGCTACAAAGGTGTTTGGTGCCAATACACCACTGGTTTCCTGCTACTTTGACAGTAGGTTTTTTAACAATTCCTTTCTTAAAAATCATGTCTGTTTCTCCCTGGTTTCAAACAGAATAATTCTTTGTGGTTTGCATCTAGCTTTATATACCTTCTGTTAAAATAACTATCAAATCCCTGATTGGGCCCTGTTTAGGTTATTAAAATAAAAATTACAGTTAGCCGTTTTGATGTTTTAGTTCACTGTCACACAGCCATTTTAAAAATCTGTATGGGACAGGAATTCTAAAGCTAACTATTGCAGCGCCTGAATTTAGGCTGTCTTAAATGATGCATCTTTAGCATTGGGGTCCCTCCATGACAGTGCAGGGAGCTAATGCAACAGAGATGATGTATGTACAGTTAGTTTTCTGTTGTTTTAGCTCACTTAACCAGCTCAGTGCAGGGTCAGACAATGCCTGACCCGGGGGAAGCAGTACCATGTAGTTGAGTTGGCAAAGTGAACAAAACTGTAACTTTGCCAACCTGGATTGGTTTTAAATGCCTTGTAATCATTGTAATGTGATTCACAAAAGCAGGGACACTGAGATGGGAGCCACCAATGCTAGTTAACAGGAATAGAGGCCAATCCTGAAATTTAAAATCCTTTTTGAGGAGCTCTGATTGGAACACTTGTCATTATTTTGACTCTGCAGAACTTGATTTCCCTGCTGGGAACGGCTGCCTAAATCTTAAATCTTTTAGAACCTGAGGAAAATTATTGCAGTTTCTTTTTAATAAAGACCACAGTTGGAGGAAAATGACACCTTCTTCTGCCAGAGTTCAGAGGTTTCAGCTCAATCAGAGTATGAATGGCTCAGATTTTTTCAAGGGCTGAAAGGGTTAGAGGTGATGTCTTTTAAAGAAAAGCTGTAGTAACTCCACCACATGCTGTCCTGAGTTTGGGCAACTCTCACTTCTTCTAAAATTATTCCACCTTACCTGCGGTGTCTTTTTTTTTTTTAATCTTTTATTTCAAGAGACACAGTTGCAATTGGGATAATTTTCTGGAGCTGAGAGCTAAAAATGTGAAACACTCAGGTCCCTGGAAATGCTGTAGTGAATACTTAAATTAAGCACAGGAATGCCCAGTTGTTGATTCTCTTTGGATGAGCTAGATTGTCACACTGTTTCAAACAGGAGTTTTTGAATAGAAGGATTTTTAGATGATCATATGGTGAAAAAAGCCCAAATATCATTAGTGGGCTTTTTCATTTCTGCTTTCTATTGAACAAATATTCTCAGCTGCTAACTCATTGGTATTAATATAACTGTCACAAGAAAACAAAAAATGTTACTGCAGTTCTTGTGTTAAAATGTGTAAGGCATTTGAATAAACTCAAAATATCTTCGTTACAGAAAATAAGCCTGTATAATGCTCTTGAACTGGTTTTATTTATTTGATACAGGAGTATATACTTACCACCTTCGCTGTTATGTCTACCAGGCAAGAAACCTCATGGCTTTAGACAAAGACAGTTTTTCAGGTATGGAAAAATCTTTTTGCCATGAACCAGTAACTTGATTTAGCTGTAGAACATCTTAAGGACTGTGTGTAGGTCCCAGCTACTAAAACTGCGCTGTAAAGAAAGTCTCAGCTTTGTTAGGTATGATCTCAGATTTGTTAGTACAGCCTCAGAAGCAACCAAAAATGCAGTGCTCTATATGTGCAGCACCTGTTGCTGCCAATGAATACTCGCTAAGGGAATGGGATTTCAAATAAGGTCTGAATTTCCCATGACCAGTCCCTTCCTTTTGCCTTAGTTTCTCCTTCTAACCAAAGTCTACATGCAGTTTTTGGGCAGGAAGCTTGCACAAAATCAAGGATGAAGAAAGCTGGATGGCTGTCATGTCACCAACTGTCTCTCAGTGTTCAGGTTTTTTATATTAATTCATTATGGAGATGAACTTGTAGAAGAACTACATTGTACCTTACTAACAAGCATAGCTTTTTTTCATTTCTAGCTCTTAGGTATTCCAACAGTGTTGTATCCATTTGGCATCTTTGTGGTCAGGCTAATACCCATGTTTATCAAGGATTCAATCTTTGCTAATTCAAATTAAAATTTCACTGTGAAGTTGGAGAGCAAATTGAATTTAGATTCTGTAAGAATAAGACTTTACACTCCCTTTAAGGATGTTCAGCAACAGATAAAGCTGAAATGAATTTTCTTTCCCCATTATCCTCCATTTGCATCCTTCTTTTTCTCCCTGTTTTAAGTAATAATTGAGTAAATGTAATGCATTTGTTACAGAAGATCTAGCACTATACGTATTTTAGTTGTATTTTCTGAAATGAGGAAGGTTTCGTACAACTGCCTGTGTCTGTTTGGTCTTACTTCCCATTCAGCACTTAAAAGCAATACAAACAATAGGAAATGCCTCTAATTTGCATATGTGTGGTTCAGGACAGGCACCTCATATGCAGTCGTACATAAACTAGCTCATCTACGTTTTATTTTCCCGCAAAATTAGCTTGAAGAATTAGGCAAATTTTGTAAAACTCTGATCAGGTACCTAGTCAGAAGCTATTGAAAATGACCTAAAGATAGCCTTTAAAATTGCCTTGAATCCTTAGTAATTGCAATTTGTACAGGAAACATTAATGACCATCATCAGATACCTTCTACAGAGCTCTTGATGATTTAAAGATCTGCCAAACACTGGGCCTAGAACACTTTAATCATTCAGCCATTTCATAAGAAGAGGTTGCTATAAATAAGCACGTTTGAAACCAAAGATTGATTTGAGCTGTACAGGCTGGGGGGACTTGTTGTTTGGCAACTAGTCAAAACTAGAATTATTTCTTTGTTTTATGAGGCTGTATATCAGTGGAGACAACAAAAAAAGAGTTTCTACAGACAAGATTTAAGAGGAGATTAGTATAGACAATGTTTCATTTTAGTTTTCAGGTTCTTTCTGATTTACAAGATATTTTATCATTTTCATATATTACTCTGTTAATCAAGACTTGTATAAAGGAATTGATTTAGTAATCAAATGGAAATTGCTCTATTAAATGCAAATTATGTATATGTGTTTGCTTTTGGTCTACACAGAATGGCTTAGATCTGGTAACAACACAAAAAAATAACATACTGTACTTGATTAAAATTATGATTGTGTGCTTTATGACTTGATGGGGCTTTGTTTGTCTGTAACTATGTGCTTTTAATCTTTGTATGATATTTCAGATCCGTATGCTCATGTTTCTTTCCTTCATCAAAGCAAAACAACCGAGATCATTCATTCAACTCTAAATCCTACATGGGACCAAACTCTCATATTTAATGAAATTGAGATCTATGGGGACCCACAGACAGTAGCTCAAAACCCACCTAAAGTTGTTATTGAACTTTTTGACAGTGACCAAGTGGTAGGTGAAATTCTTTTACACGGATTGCTTTTTTATTTATTTATATTAGTTGAAATACATTAGTGGCTGTGATTGCTATTTTTGGGTGCAGGGTAAAGATGAATTCCTTGGAAGAAGTGTTTGTTCCCCCATGGTCAAGTTAATCCCAGAAGAGGACATCACACCAAAACTGCTCTGGTATCCTGTAACAAATAATGGCAAAGCTAGTGGAGACATTCTTTTTGCTGCAGAACTTATTTTGAGAGACAAGGTATATGTTTCTTGTTTTGCGTGTTTATGTGTAATACAATATGATACATTATATATCCTTTCAAAGTGAGAGAATATGTGAAGAACTGTCTTAATATTTGCAAGGTATTTGATCTAAGGAAGATGAGAAAAACTTATACTCGTGTTTATGCCTTAAAAGGGTGGTGCCAACCTGCCAATTCTTCCATCACAAAGAGCACCAAAGCTTTACATGGTACCTCAAGGAATCAGACCGGTAGTTCAACTCACTGCTGTTGAGGTATGGCTTACTCTTAAACTAACTGAGTACAAGTACAGTCATCTCATCCTCTAGACAGTAAATGTGTGTATTTGCTTAAAGAAAACTTTAAAAATCATAGTGAGAAATATGGGGGATTCTCTTCCTTCAGTGTTTTGGAATTTCACTATTTCCATTAGCTTTCCTAGAACTAGAACCTTGAAATATTTTGCCAGTCAAATTTTATTATCTAAAAGACTTTATTTCTTTCTTCCTACTTTTTGAGTATTGTATTAAGCATATTGATATCTCTTCCCATTTTTGCTTGTATTGGACTTTATTTTACAGATTCTGGCTTGGGGGTTGCGAAACATGAAAAACTACCAACTGGCACCTGTTATGTCTCCGAGTCTCATTGTGGAATGTGGGGGTGAAATGGTGCAATCTGTGGTGATCAAAAACCTCAAAAAGACACCGAATTTTCCATCTTCTGTTCTCTTCATGAAAGTTGTACGTTACAAAAAACCAGCTGTCTATAGCAAAATAAGTTATTCCATAGTTTTAAAGGTCGAGGATTTGTTCTGCATGGAAAAACTCAAACACATGTTTTTGACTTACCATAAGCAATTTATGAGCCTGAAAACTCTAGTAAAGATCATGTAAATGTGTCTGTACAGTCACTGATAAGTTGTACAATTTTATATGCACAATCCAGTGCAGTATATATATATTTTTTTTTTTTATTTGAAAAGGCATTAATTTACCTGTAGATATGTGGCTACTTTCCTACTGCTATGATGGGACCTGTGCAAAAGTCAAGAAAATTCAAGACTTGGAGCAATTAAAATTGTTCTTACTGATTTTTATTAATGCATAATATAAGGTTAGAAGTTTTCATTCACCATACAACCATAGTACATAGTAGTTCAATATGAAATAAATGAAACAATGGCTCTGATTAAGGGGGGGAATCTTTATTCTTGAGTTTTCTTCTGTTTGCATTATAAAAAACTCTAACCTTTTATTTTTAGCTTTTGCCAAAAGAGGAGTTATACAGTCCATCCCTTGTTATTAAAGTAATAGACCACAGGCCATTTGGACGGAAGCCCATCGTGGGACAATGTACTATTGATTTACTGGAAAGCTTTCGCTGTGACCCTTACACTACTAAAGAGGACATTGCACCACAACTGAAAGGTAGAAACCTGGAAAATACTGCTTTCCTGTGAGATGCTAGAATTACCTACCTTCAGTGTTCCCTCTGCATGCTGTACTGATGAATAGCCACCTCATGTTGTGTACTTATTTGGAGATAACGTCTGAAAGAAACTCTAAACCAGAGTATTAATTAGTGCAATATTCTGTGGAGCGTAAGAGAACATTATGCAAAGGCAAGTCCGGTCTCATACTTGATGTGCTAGTTCCCTAAAGTTCCTCTTTTGTGTCAACCTGGAATTCAACTACCTGCAGGTTACGCCTGCAATGATATCAAAGTAACAACCCACGATTCCAGCAAGAATACTCTGAATGCAATACTGACATTTTTCTCTATATTTTTTCCAAGTCTGACTCTTTTTAAAAAAAATCTATATATTTGAGAAATGTTTGCATGTCCTGCACAAAAATATATTGTGGCTTTTTAGCAAAAAATGGTTACTAATTGCTTTCTTTAGAGTATCAAACATATAACTAATTAATTATTTTACATCTTCTATAACTGTTTGGATTTCAAATCTGATGAAACTGTTTAGTAAGATATTTTTCCAACACCATATTGCCTTAATAAAACCTTTGGCTTACAGTTAGTCTGCTCTCTGCTGCACCTCGCCAGGATACAGTAATTGATATGGAAGACACGCAACCACTGCTAACAGCTCAGGTAATCTTTGAAATTTGATGCTTGACTTTATTCTTCAGATCTGTGATTTCTGAGAAACTATGTAGACAGGGAAACTGTCAGAAACATATGCAACCTTCTGGAAAGCCAAATGGAACAAAGGTACTTTGTGACAGAAAAGCAAAGGAAAGACGTTCATAAACGTAACCTTTGTTTTCATATAGTAAACATCAAACTACAGCATTTTGCGCTTCGTGAAGTTCTCCCAGTGGCTTAAGAATTAATTCACTTGTTGAATAGCTACTGAAAGCGCATGATAGAACATTAGCAGTTGCCCACTGATGGTGGTTAGAGCAGCCTAATCTGGCACAGACTGAGCAGTTCTAGATAAAGGAGTTAGAAGTAGGTGTGTGTTTTGGTGGGTGCAAACCTTCAGCCATTCATTTCATCACAGCCGTGGCTTTGTCTCTCTTATCTTGAAGTCATCCAAACCCAATACCACTGAAACAGTTTTATCTGCACTAACACTTCTCTTCTTTCCTTTTCTGTTGTGCCTTATGAATATCTTTACTGCTCTGATTCTTTTGGGACCACCACAATACAGTTTTACTTGCCAGGTAAAAAATAATTTAGCTTGCAGAATTGTACTCTTGAGTTGAAACATTAGTGAAGACAAATTCCTGACAGTGCATTTTCAAGGAAAAAATTTCAATTCTCTTAGCAACGTGAAATCTCTTTCCCTTATCTAGAAGATGTTTTCATTAAGTTCTGATGGCCTGTTTTGTTAAAGGAAGCGCAGAAGTTATGCCCTTTAATATATAGTAATTTTGCAAGCTCTTAATCCATAATTTTGACTTTTGAAAATGCAGAAAATTTTACTTTGCTGCAGAGGTCCCAAAGTAAATACCACTGAATTTAGATTTTCCAACTCTCCCTGCTAATTGAGTATATTAATGATTGCATTGTTCTTCCTTTATTTCTTCATTTCTGTATCCTAGAGTCATGATATTCAGACTAATTTAAGTATATCATAGACCATGGTCTTGTGTTTACTGTCATCATGCATGTAAATTGTCCTTAGTATTTAACTTAGAACAATCTCTAGCTTTTAGCTGAAATAGGTTTTCTCTTCTAATATAAGTGCTTTATACCTGGCACAGAGAATATTATTTCCTTTAAAATTTTTAAGAAGAAATATTTACAAAATAAAGAAGACTTAGCGTTTCAAAGTCACTGGCAAAATTGATTGTATTTGTATAGTTTCAACTAAAAAGAAGAAATTTTGAATGCTATATAAAGTGAAACACAATTTCTTTCAGTTTGACATCACCCAAGCCAAATACAGTTCTAGATACAGTGATAGGATCCATATTAGAGGAATGAAAATTCGAAACAATTGAAATTGAAATAAGGGAAGTGTAAGTGCTAGGCAGGCAACACTTTGAGAACACCAAAATTTCATCAATTACGTTCCAATTTCCAGTGTTTAAGCAGTGTGTCAACAGCACTCAGCAAAATGGCTTCTCCAACAACAGTGCATGTATGTATGTACCGAGCTAATGCATGCAGGTGACCAGAATATTAATGTGTGGGGTTGTGGGGGTGTACATCTCTTGGCAGCTCTGCCATAGATTTTGGAGGAGATGATGCTCACAAGACTGGTATGATTACTATGCACATAAAATATGTATGAACTACTAAAAACCTATTTTGTGTTTCAGCTTACTTGGAATCTGTGTGGTAAAAGCATGAAACACAACAGGAGTTATTTAAATACACTTACTATTTAAACTTCATCTAGAAGTCTACTTTGTGAAAAATAAAATAACTTCATGATAAGTAAAATTCTCTTAACTTTTCTAGGCATCCACTGCATCTTAGGATTTTTTTTCCATAATTCCAAATTGTTTGAAAAGCTAATAGTTCACTGCAGTTGTCCTGGAAACATCATGTTCTATGTATGACATTCTACAGTAAAGTCACCTTTTAAAAAGGACAGTAACTGTTACCTTGTTTTTATCATGTGAATATCTCACTCCAAAATCTCTAATTTATCATATGGCATTTTATTCTGTGTTTTGGCATTCTGTAAGCACATCCTGCTTACAACTTTCAGTAACAATAATATCCAAAGCTTGAAGACTATTTTTTGCTTTGGGAATTTTTAAAGAAGATCTTAAAGTTTTATTTTTTTCTTTAACCTCTTCTTTCCAAAACTACCAAGTGCATTATTTGAAGAGACATTTGAAGGTATATCAAAGGGGGAAAAAAAACCCAAACCCAATACGTAAACTCTATTATAAATTCTTCCAAAATTATGCTTCAATGAAAGATTCAGAGTTCTACACAGTAGGAAAAGGCTTTAAATTGGGAGTTTAAATTATTATTGCATAATTATGCAAGTTACCCTTCAATTGTCAACATTACAAACCAGTATTTAAACGAAGTGAAATTTAAATGTGGCAAAGTATTCAAAATTACCTGATGAATTCTGTCTGTAAGTTTTGCAAATCGCTAATGGTATGATTTCCAAGAGAAAAATCACTCCAACAGTCCTATGCAAACCTTAAAAAATTATGCTGTGTTTCTGATTTGAAGTTAGACAAGACTAGTAAGATACAGTAGACCTGAACATCACAGCAAGATAATTACTTAGAGAAATTGGAGTAAATGAGTATGATATACCAGAGTGATGTCCTGACCTATTGATGCATTTGGCTTGTATTCATAAAATGTTTTGCGTATTTCTTCTGCTTTGCACAAAAAATTATGACTAATGCTTTTAAATGAAAACGCAAGGTATAATAAAAAACACTACCACAAATGACACTTGCTAGTCATGGCTTCCAAATGGGATGCATAATGCTTGCTTTTAGTGGACTATCAGGTCATAATTATGGTATCTGTGGTTTAACAGGTGAAGCATTTTGGATTGTGCACATTGTTTTTACACTTATATGTATAGATCTATAAACACACATATACTGGTTGCTACTGTACTTTATAATTCATCATGGTTTTTTTCAGACTCCTGAAAATCCACAGCCTGTAAACAATTTTTATATTATGTTAGAAGGAAAAGGATGTTGAGCATTAGCAAATTACTTTATAGAGAAGCAAATAGTGAAAAACGGCAAAAAAACCCACTTGAATCTTATGTATGTGAAATTTGTTTGGAAAAGAATCTTTGGAATAGGTTCAGTTTTGTAAGTGCTCTTAGAAACATTTTTCATCTGAAATAAATCAGATCCAGTGCTCTGTGTAACCACAGATGAAAGCAGGGAATGATGCTACTGTGGAAATCAATAAATGGAATCCAGACTGTAACACTACAGTGATACAATAAAAACCAAGCTTCTTTCAGTTTTGCTTTGTTATGTGGAGAACAAAGCACAGGGTGTTAATGTTTTACAGTCCTCTGTAAAATCTGCTTTTCAGAATTTATATATATGTATATGCTCCAGCTTAATATCTAGAACATATTGACAGCATGAAAAAAAAAAAAGTTAAACATATGGTGTCTGAATATTCTTCAGAAACATTTCTTACCATTGTTTTTATTTTGCTCTTTTTTTATGACTTGACCTCATGAGCAGCTTACAGAGAAGGTAATGTATACTGCTTTTACACATTGCTTTTTTGTAAATGAGATATCCAGTTGAAAATCAATATATCAGTATTGCCTCTAAATTAGCATTTTAGGCATGTGGGTGAGAACAGTAATCTCTGAAAATATTTGACATAAAACCTGCCATAAAAACTTGTGATGTGGTAAATTTGGGAAAAATATGAACGAGTGAAATAAGAAGCCGTCTATATATAAAACAAAACAAAACAAACAAAAAACCCAAACAAACCCTCACCTTTAATGATCTGTATAATACTTTAGGATTCTCTTTAAATCCATAGAGTCTTAAAAAAAAAAATTGAATTTACACAGTGAATGAATACTATTCATTCTGTTCATTCATAGTGAATGAGTGCTGTTCATTACCAATAGAAGTATGTTTTCAGGGGTAAATAATTATATTATGCAACACCTATGAATACAGAAAATAGCACTCTCTTAAACACAGTGATTATCAGACTTAAATAAATACTGTATTAGTGGAATGTATAGATTGCTAGCACCTAGGGTGTCATGAGGCTTATTGAAATACTATCTTTAAGGGGGCAAGACTCACTACTCCTTTCAAGGTAAACACTTGGTAAGCATCAAGGTAGATCTGCAACTGCAAGACTTTGTTACAATACAGGCAATCTCCATTGGTTTTAAGGAAACGATGTATGGTTAGAGCAGTTACAGGTCTGTCCCGGCTTTGTTACATGGCAGTGGTTTTGAAATAAGTAGGAATGTTGGAAGCAACTAGCACATTTATCCCTCGGGAAAGTTTCAGCATGTTCACTGTAGTTCTTGCAGTTCTTGCAGTCACGCAATGCCAGTAACGAATACCAGGTGGGACGGTGTGTTTCCTTACCGGCTGAAGCAATGACTGCTCCAGCAAAGTGTACCTGCACGTCCTCTGACTCCAGTAATTTAGAACTCAGGAGGTTAGGCTGTACCGCCCTGCCAGAAGCTGGAGGAGAGAAATACCCACACCTCCCAAAATCAGTGCTTTGAGACAGGTATCTAGACACCAGTAACTAATCGCATGCTTGGAGGTGGCTGGTTGTTGGCTATCAACACAGCTGGATTATAGACTAGATACCCAAACCTGGGTAAGAGACATTCCATTTTTTTACCCTTAATAATTAATTACATTCTAATTCTCTTTCAGATGAACCTTTAATATTACCGAACTGATAATAAGTTTTAGAGTATATTAATTGTTCATTTTTTCTGCTATACAGCATGATATAAAAGAGGATTTATCTCCTAAATAAAAAGTCTTTTATTTGCTTTTCTTTAAGGAGGAAGAAATCGTTGATTGGTGGAGCAAATTTTATGCTTCAATAGGAGAACATGAAAAATGTGGACAGTATATTAAAAAAGGATATGACACTTTAAAGGTATTGCTCAGGATAAAATGTATTAATGTATCTCAGAGTTTATAGGCCAAGGACTTGATCAGTGCTGTGTCCTCTGTTATTTAAAATGCTCTTCAAAATTTAACTATACCTGATTTCCTGTAAAGGTTCATTACTAATTCATGTGGTGAAATTTAAAATTTTAGGGTATCTTTGCTTCTCCTCTACTTAACTACACTTATTAGGAGATGTATTAAGAGTTTAATATCACCTTCAGTCAAAGGGAATTTTACTCTTGACTTCTTTGGGTGCCAGGCAGATCCCAAATAAACATACACATTGATAAAGTATGAGCACAGGGGATCAGTACTTTTACTGTTTGTTGGTTAAAATTTGAAGTCAGACCACTTTTATTTTTATTTAATATACCTAATGAAGAAAGTAAAGATAAGCTTATGGCATGATACTCACCCTGTTTTTAACAAGGCCTACATGAAGCTTGATCACATTTTCTCCAAACATTGCATTTGCTTCCACTTTGATAAAAAAAAAATTTCTAAACTGCATTGTTTTTCACTTTACTTTTTCTTTTTTTTTTAAGGTGTATAACTGTGAACTGGAAAAAGTACCTGAATTTAATAACTTGACAGACTTCTGTGATACATTTAAACTATACAGAGGCAAATCTGAGGACAGTGACGACCCATCAGTGGTTGGGGAATTCAAGGTAAATTTCAAATGGTGGGCAATAACCAAATGCTGGTTGCAGTCTAAGTAAGTGGTTATCACTGAAGTAGGTCTACATGCAAGCTGAAATATGGATGTGTGCATCAACAGGGGCAAAAGATGCTTGTAACTGCTTACATACAGAGCCTTCTGTATCAAGGAATATGATAAATGTTAATTTAAAAAAAGTATCATTCCTGCTAATGTAATCTTCCCTGGTACATGTGGGACAGAACCTTTCCAGATAACCTCTTGAACAGACTAAAGTTTCACCTGCAGACATTCTGAGCAAAGTACATTTTTAGAATGAATTTGGAAAAGGTATTTTCTACCATTTCTGTGTCTCTGTGACTCACATAGATTAAAATAATGCTAACGTAGAAAAACCAACCCAAACCTTAAACAATGATTTTGGAGAGGGAAACAAATACAAAATATTTGTTACGTGTTCTCAGCTGGAGCAAACTGAGTAATTGTGATGACATAAAACTAGCTGAATTAATTTAAATTGCCAAAGGATAAAACCTTGCCTTTTTAGTAAGCCTTGTTATCCAGAACGCATTAAAGTAAAACAAAAGACTTACAAGTGACTGTGGATCAGGCTATAATTTTGCTATTCCTATATAAACCAGAGTGTGTATGTGTAGGATAAATAAGAAAAAACAAACCTAGCTGAGTGACTTTTCTGCATTTATTTTGACTGAGTCTTTATATTACTTTTTAGGGATCCTTTAAAATCTATGCACTGCCTGACGATCCCACTATTCCAGCTCCTCCCCGCCAATTCCGGGAGCTGCCAGACAGTGGGCCTCAGGAGTGTATTGTGAGAATTTATATTGTTCGAGCTCTGCAGCTTCAACCTCAGGATAATAATGGGCTGGTGAGACTTTTTGCTTTTGGAACGTTTGCAAGCTATTTGATGTAGTATATTTTAAATAAAGTTAGTTCTTCTTAACTATTCCTTAACAATATTGTTTTTTCTTATTTTTAATAGTGTGATCCTTATATAAAAATATCTCTAAGTAAAAAAGTAATTGAAGACAGAGATAATTACGTGCCTAATACTCTCAACCCAATTTTTGGCAGGTAAGAAACTTTTTTGTATTTTCAATTTACTGTATTTTAGAATGTTTTTCTATTTTTTAAGATAAACTGTTGTTTGAAATATGCAATGCTCTATTCATAGTTGTATGCTGACAGTTAATTATGAGTAAAATTGCATAAGGCATTTCCCTTTGATATCATTGGACAACATAGAAGTTTGGCTAGGCTATAGATTTTCTGTGTCACATGGGTAAACTGCAGGAAGTCAAAGAACGTCTTTATCTTAAAACCACCCTATGTTATGCATATAAGGATAAAAAAATATGTTTATAGAATATGGAAAAAGTTTTAACTCTGAAAACTACTTGAATGTCACAACGAGTAATCAGCTTAACCTGCATTCCCAAGCACACTGGTCTTTCCATCAAAGGCTAATGATATCACTGAAATATATGAATTAAAACTACTGATTAGGAATGAAGAGGTTACTTCATCTTTATAATTACTAACAGAATGCTGGGTCTGGTTTGGTGTCCAGAGTTAGAGGAGGATTTTGGTAAATCAGGAAGTTTGGAGAGGAGGACTAGAAGGATCATAAAGCGTTCAGAAGGCATACTTTGCAGTGATGCACTACAGGATTTCAATTGTTCAGACTATACGAAGAAATAGATAGCAAAGAGACTTGATGACAGATACAAAGTACCTTCAACATTCCAAGTTTTTGCAGAATTATTCTGGAAGTCGAAGTTTAAAAGTTTGACTAGAAATAAAACAAACAAAAGAGATGCAGAGAATAATTAACCATGGAATAGTTTACCTAAATGGTAATTGATTCAGCAGTAGTAGAAACCACAAGGCTGCATATTTTTAAATTCAGAGAATTAATTTTGGGAATACTCTACAGTTGTTCTACATAGGACAGCTAGATGACAGAATAATCTCTTCTAGTCATAGCAGCTTATCATTTGGACTGTATTTTTTAAGGATCCTACTGCATTTGTGGTTAAAAAAATTAAAAGTTTCTAATCATAGAGAAACTATGGATTGAACAACCAAATTTTATGGAGTGGCTGGCAGAGCCACACTAGTTTCTTTCTCAGTCCCAACTCAAGCTGCTGCACAGCAAACATCTAAGTAATACATGGTGCAGAAAGGAAGGAGGTAATATCCAGAGGAGTACAAATGAAATTATTAACAAGTACAAATAGAAATTGGAGCATGAATGGAAACTACTGCTAGATTTATCAGCATTCGAAGCATCCCTTTAATGTCTTGTAAGGGCTATTGCTCAAAAATAAATGAATAAGTGCTTTTTTAATTGGTTTATTTTTATATTAAGAATAAGAAACATTGCTTAAAAGAGCAATAGCCTTAACTGGGCATTTTTATGTTTAGAATGTATGAACTCAGCTGCTTCTTGCCTCAAGAAAAGGATCTGAAAATTTCAGTCTATGACTATGACACATTGACTCGTGATGAAAAAGTGGGTGAAACCATAATTGATCTTGAGAACAGATTCCTTTCTCGTTATGGATCTCACTGTGGCATCCCACAGCAGTATTGGATGTAAGTAATTTTTGTCTATTGAAAATTTTTATCTGTGAGATCTAGTACCCAGCCTCTGAAAAAATCTGGGCTTCTTTCATCTTAATTCTATGGTTAAAAAACAATGCTATGGCTTCTCATGGATATTTGCTGTGCTTATTTCATCATCTGAATTCCAAGTGAAGCTGTAAAGTCTTCAGAAGAGCCTTGAATTGAAACCATGATGTCAAACATTTTAATATTCTGTTAATACAGCAATGTGTGTTATTTCTGTCCAGGGAACTCACACTTAACAGTTTTGTCTGACTTACTCATGGAAATAAATAAGAAAACATCTATTAGGGTAAATAATTGAGCTGATACAAAATTATGTCACTGCATCAAACTCAAGTGGCCTCAGTCTAGTCAGTTATAGTTCTGCTCTTTCTGATTTAGTTTAATAAATACATTTGATGTGTTGTGTAAATGCCCTGCATAGTGAATAATTTTAGGATGTGTTTCTTTTGCTTTCCTAAAAGTTCAGGTGTGAATACCTGGCGTGATCAACTAAAACCCACCCAGTTGTTGCAAAATGTAGCCAGGTTTAAAGGCTATGCTCCTCCTGTCATCTCTGACAATGGTAGAAAAATTACCTATGGGGGACAAGACTATACTTTGGAGGAAGCTGGTGAGTTTGTTCACTTATTTTATATTTCTGTTTTAAATTCATATAGATACAAATATAAAACTTTTCAAGTATTTATGCACTATTAGAAAAAAATCTTTGGTGTTTTCAACTTTGAACACATATTTCTGCTCAGTGTTCAGTATCTGGTTTTAATTTTAAAGTTCAAATGCAAATCCTGGTTCATGAGTCCTTGTTCTTTTTCCATTTCCTTTATTTCAGAAGCTAACAAAGTTCTGCATCAGCATCTTGGTCCGGGTGAAGAGCGGCTAGCCCTTCATATCCTCAGAACACAGGGATTGGTACCTGAACACGTGGAGACAAGGACTTTATATAGCACCTTCCAGCCCAACATCTCCCAGGTACTGTAAACAGGCATGCTTATGGTTTCTTGAATGCAGAAATGGAGCATTTTGAATTTTGTAGCATGTTGTCAGTAGAGTGATATCACTGAGGGGGAACAGGGCTACAAATCATTACTGAAAATCTAAAGCAGGTTCGTCTAGAAACATAACAAAATACAGTTATGTTTTGCAATTAAGACCTCCAAAGTGACATCTTAAACACTGACAGAGTGGGAATTAGGCCAGATATATTTATAACTTTGTTACTGAAATAAATTGGAATATGTATTTATACTTCACCAAAAATAAAGGAGATGGCCTGGCTCAAGAGCTTTCTAGCTCTTGCATTTAGCAAATGAGGCCAAACTTGCCAATTCTCTACAAGGTTCAGAGATGCAAGTTTAAACATGAAGTCTTACTTTGGACATCTTTGCTAGAGAAACAAAGGCTAACATTAGTTTTCTGGCATTGCCTGACTCACCAGTGGTTGGGGTTTTTTTAAGACAGTTTCTGCAGAAACCAGAAAACTTCTCTGAGAAACAAAGGGGCTTGTGTTTGAAACAGAGTGTAAAATCTACAGTGGCTGCCTTGCTTCAGAGTGTAGTTAAGGGGACTGTTCAGCCACACAAGGTAGGCCACCAGCCACAAACTATCAGACCCCTGTATGACACTGTGCTGAACACCACCTCTGAAAGAACAGTGAGAACTCCTTAGGCACCCAACTTGCACTGAATTCACTAGGAATTAATATCACTAGCATCTTCTGAACTCTTGGCATTGCTCATTTGAAGAAGATTCTATAACAAGAGGGATTGAGCTTACTTTAGAAGTTCTGTAGAAGTTCTGGCATTGGTAACATGAGGTAGGTCACTAAGATTACTACCAAGTGTGCCAATAAGCAGTTCCTGTATGCAGCAAACACTCCCTCATTCATCTTCTCCACTGCTACAGGGAAAGCTCCAGATGTGGGTTGATGTTTTCCCAAAAAGCTTAGGACCGCCAGGCCCTCCATTCAACATCACTCCCCGAAAAGCCAAGAAGTGAGTATCCTTATATATTATATACCATCTGGCAGCCCTGACAGAGGCAATTCAATTCTCTTCCCCAAACATCTCTCGTAGGTATGTCTTGCGGGTGATTGTCTGGAACACCAAAGATGTCCTTCTGGATGAAAAGAGCATCACAGGGGAAGAAATGAGTGACATTTATGTGAAGGGGTAGGAGCACTCTGACATGTGACACTCGCTTACAAATGAATAACATTCAGGATATCCTGGGAATAGCTCGACTGGAGGTTCCAAGGATTATTTTGTTCAGCCAAGTCAAATGCTAACCTCAGAGAAGTACAGTAATATTATGAGATAAAGCATGACCAGTTAATTTGTGGTGAAAAATCCCAGAATTTGGTCTCTTGACATGGGCAGCAACTGAAAAGCTAGTGAGATTTGGTGCTACATAACCTGGATTCTTCATTGTTATGTTCCCTGATCTTAATGTAAAAAATTCAGTAGAAATCAGATAAATATACTACTAGGCTGTTGATCTAATTCCTCCTAAAAAAGAACTCAGCAAATGCCACTGATACAAAACTGGTCTTAGCAGATGAGAAATTCAGTACAGATGTTCCTATTTACAGTGCCAAATTGGAACCAAACTGAGAAAGGGTGTGGAAAACTCTGCAGCCCTCTGTGAGCAACTCGTACAGTTTGTTTGCAACCGCTTACTGACACAGTTACAGTACAAACAAGCACCACTGTAGTCCCACTGCAAACAACAGACACGTCTCTCTGCATTTTCAGATGGATGCCTGGTAATGAAGAAAATAAGCAGAAAACTGACGTTCACTACCGATCATTGGATGGTGAAGGGAACTTTAACTGGAGATTTGTTTTTCCTTTTGACTATCTCCCAGCAGAGCAACTCTGTGTAGTTTCCAAAAAAGTAAGTATTCTAAAGATTTCATTACTTAGAATACAGATTGTAATTAGTGTGATCATTTTGTACCTATGTATTGAAAGAGACAGTTTGGCTCAGTTCCACATACTTTTCTCAAACTACTATTGTGACCAGATACATTTTTGCCTTTGGGCCAGGAACAACGCAATGGCAACAACAGCAGACTTTTTAGCAAGAGCAAGATCAGATCCTTAATACTTCCACCAGCCTCAGAATTCACAAGTGCTAACTGACCACAGCTTTGAATTTTCCTAAGTGAATTTTAAATGTGCTTGGGTTTTGTTTTTTAAAATTTTAGGAACATTTTTGGAGTCTTGACAAGACAGAATTCAGAATCCCACCCAAACTGATCATTCAAATATGGGATAATGACAAATTCTCCTTGGATGACTATCTGGGTAAGATTTCTAACAAAATAATTACTGTTGTCTCAAAGAAAGATATAAAAATGAGTGATATTAAATTATCACATAAGGACATAAGGACTGTGTTTACAGAGTGAGAAACTGAGCATGAAAATACTGGGAAACTCCTGGTTTTCCTCACAGTACAGGCTTACTGGTGATCGTGAATGAATGAGTGAATATTCACTCAGTAAAAGTACTTTAGGTGAATCAAGATACTTTTCACTGTGGTAAGCCCTCTCACAAAGTGCATGAAATTATAATGTGCATGAAAATTTGCTTTGCTTCTTTCTTTAAGTAAAATTACTTAAACAGGGTTACTTTAGTTCGAAGTAAGAGTGTTGACATAATGCTGTAATTTAGGTTTAAGCTATCTACCACACAGTGTTATTAATCCCTACCTTTTCTGGACATATTGCTCTGCAGAAGATTCTCTGCCCTATATTAAGACAGCTCCAAAGTCTTTAGCTTATATACAAACCATATAAGCCTCAAAATCTGAAAACAAGTAGATGACTTAAAATTGTCATTAAAGGTAGCTAAGTCATGCACTCAACTATCAGGAATTACATATTATATTGCTGTATTTGGGTATCTTCTGTTTAGGTGTGTGGGGGAAAATCCTCTATTAAAAATCAATAGATTTACTAAGAATCTATAGTTAAGGGTTAGGTAGAAAAATGCATTCGATCTTACATTAAAGAACGGGGAGATGATCTTGCTAAATCCAATTTATCAACATCAGCAAGATGGGTTTAAACACAGCCTGATGTGTCCCACTCTCCTGCCTCAACATCCTCAGACAAACAAGAATGTAATGTGTCTGTTGATTGTCTTTCCTATATAACATGTTTAGAGATAGAGAAGGTTGATGTTGAACCACTGTGCTGTATGATAGGTTGTGTTATGCAGGGTTTATTTCTTTATCCACCTCCTAGGCTTTGTGGAACTTGATTTACATAAAACAATCATTCCAGCAAAAGTTCCAGAGAAGTGTGATATAGACATGATTCCAGAGTACAAGACAGACAGCTCTCAGAAAGCTCCCAGGACTGCCTCTCTCTTTGAACAGAAATCCATGAAAGGATGGTGGCCGTGTTACGTTGAAAAGGATGGCTCCCGTATTTTAGCGGTATGATTGTTACTTCTTTAAAAACTACCTAAAATGTTCTCACAAATTACAAAGGAAGACTTAAAGAGCCTCTCACTTAGCCATTATCTTTCAGTGGTTGGACAGAGGAGGGGTAAGTAGAACAATACATGCACAAGTTCAGGAATTTGGTCCAGCAACAATTTTTTGCTTTAAAGTGTGAGCTTAATATTTAATTTATTTAGTTTGGTTTTAACTTGAACCATGTTTAACTTGAAAGACGGTGGTGCCAGGTTGAGTCAAGTTATCTCACCAAAAAGCAGCCAATTAAGTTAATGTGTGAATGAATGCATAGCCTCAAGCAGCTCCAGGGGAGGACATCAGGAAGAATTTCTTCACAGAAAGGGTTGTTAGGTATTGGAATGGACTGCCCAGGGAGATGGTAGAGTCACCACCTTTGGAGATCTTCAAGAAATGCTTGGATGTGGCACTTCATGCCATGTTGACAAGATAGTGATTGGTCAAAGGTTGGACTCAATGGTCTTAGAGGTCTTTCCCAACCTAAATGATTGTGTGATTCTGTGATTTATCACATTATTGCACAGGAGAAACATGAGGCATCCTAAATGGATTAAAGACTAAAGAAAAAAGTTTAAATCCAAAGGATTTTTTTGTAAACAGGAAATAAAATTTCTGTACTGAGAACCCAGATTAGCTTTGTGATAATTAATGCATTCAGAAGACCAAAAGCATTTTAACCTATTCTGTGAAGAATATAAATGTATATTTATCGTTTGTAGAATATTAAGCCCTTCAAGTGTGTCTGCTGCTTCTTTCTAATGATTTTACCTTTTAACATTTACTACTGGAATTTAATAAATGAGGACAAATATTCAGAAACATCTACCAGCCAAAGCAATATGAAAAATTAGTTGCTTGGTCATTTGGAAAATACACATCCTTGGGTTGCTGTTGAAAGAAGAATTGGTTTTGTTTTGCTAAATTGAAATCAGTGTATTTTGAGAAGGAAATGGGAAACACACAGATGCACATAATGAGCTGATCCCAAATTGTAAGTACTGCTGTGTAAGTGCCAAGCAAGTCCTATTAGTGCTGTTTCAATAATATCCTTGTCTCATGTCACCTTTTTTCTGAAGGGTAAAGTTGAAATGACATTGGAAGTTGTCAATGAAAAAGAAGCTGAAGAAAGGCCAGCTGGTAAAGGAAGAGATGAACCCAACATGAACCCCAAACTAGATCTGCCAAAGTAAGACGTTTTTCTCCCAAAAGTGTTAGAAATATCCAATATCTAGCTACTATAATGTTCTTGACAAAATCTGCATGTAGTAATCTATTAGACATCAGTTATCCTTTGCAACATTTTATTTATAAAAGCCAGTCTTGTTTCTTGTTTCCTTGTTTTATCCTCATTAAGATAAAATGCTAGGTGGTTTCAGTATTAATGGCACATGTTTGCAGCTACTATCTTGCATTACAAAATTGTCTCTTTTCTTCAGCCTCCAAACCAAGCGTGTTGTAATGTGTCATAATCTCATGCATAAGTATTTCCTGTTTTTATAGTATAAATAATATTTGTTTCTTTCAAAATGCAGCCGACCAGATACTTCCTTCCTCTGGTTTACAAATCCCTGCAAGACAATGAAATTTATTGTGTGGCGCAGGTTTAAATGGCTCTTTATCGGCCTTATCATCTTGCTGCTTCTCCTCTTGTTTGCAGCAGTGCTGCTCTATTCACTGCCGGTAAGAATTATTAAATGTTTGTCCTCCAGCTGTGGTATGAAGCTACTTCAGACAGGAGTCATCAGCAGGATACACTCCTTACTCAGACAGCAGTCTCAACTCTGTTTTAGCAGGAGATATATCCTTATAGCTATAAAAAAATTCAGCTGATTTTTGTTGAGAAATGAAATTTAGGTTAAGACTAACCCATTAACTAGCAACAGAGCAAATGAGTGCTTTAGAAGATTTAATAACCTACACAATTCAACTAGTTAATAGTTGGTCTAGAGCCTGGATTTCAGTCTGTGTTAGTCTGAAAAAAATTGCTCATTTTTACTATATTTTAACTGAAATTACCACACCCTAAATACATTTTGATCCATTTTAATATCTTGAATGTCTTTTTCAAAACTACACTGAAGTATTTTATGTACATCATTTTACCTCTCTTGTTTCTTCCCTCCTCCTCCCACAGAATTATTTGTCAATGAAGATCGTGAAACCGATTTAAAGAAGAGTTTTTTACCTCATCTTTTTAAATAGGACTGAGTTTTTGCCTCAGGCTGTGGACCAAAATCAGGCTACTCCATCCTTTGTACCAGCTTGTATTTAGAACTGTAAAATAGATAATTAAGACTTTGAATAGGGTTAGCCAAGGTTCAAGAGGTCATGAAAGATGTTTTATAAGAACCAAAGAATAACCCCCACCTTATGTTTCATGGACACTTTTTTTACTTCAGTGATATCTACACATGGTGCAGTTCTGACTTCTTTGTTTTTAAACTGGATTTTTCACAAAAATCCCCCAGGAGGCTGCCTGCTATTGCTATCTCTGTTTTTTAATGGATACTCCCTTTTGAGAATTCCTTTCATTTCCTTGCATTTTAACTTAAAGAAAAACAACCACTACTTATAATTATGTGTACCAAAGTAACATCACAGTGCAATCAAACAGACATTGGTTCTAGAAAAGTTTTCAGCATCCTGTTGCTTAAATTCTTACTTACTACACTATAGATTTGACAAAACTATACGTGTATCATGACAACAACTTCATGTGCATAGAAATATATAATATACGCTTTATTTACTATAATTTACAAATTTTAAATAAAGTTATCCACAAGTAAAATGCAAGTTTCCAGTTTTCTTCATCAGTCACAAAACTACGAAGTACTAGGAATCGTGTAGTGTCTATCAGAGGATGTAGTGCCACAGGCCTGGAGTCTAACATATATTACCATTTTCTGCACAGTGAAGAATAAGGAAATACTTCTGCACAAAGTTCTAGTTAATTTATTCATTAATTAGAAAATTAATAAAGAAATGAAATCTCTTGAATGGGTTCACTGTACTCCTTGTATTTAGAGATGAACTTGAATCAAAACACAAGAGTACACGTGACCCAGATTGAACCCTTGTTTGAAATCTGAGCTGCACATTAGAAGTATCTCATTGTGCCTCCGTTTCCTGTCTCAAGGCAGAGTAAAATATAATCTGCACTAAAAACCAGGTTATAGTCCGGGATTCCACCTTACTTTTATGGGAGGCTGAAGCAGAAGCATCTCTGAACATCCTCTAGTCCTTGAAATGTAGGAAATCTGCAGCAGAACCTGAAAACAGCATTTTATATGATTGTCACACTCTTGACTGGATAAAGACTTCACCTGGCTTTAAAAAGATGGCAAAAATAACTGCAAGAATTAATTAGTCTTGAAAAATCTCTGTCATCGTATTTAATGACACAACACACAATACTGTAACATAAGCATGTACTTGTCAAGTAAAATATTAAATTATACTGACCTTACTCTGTTGAAGAAGCTGGAGTAAAGGTATTACGTAAAATAATTTCCAAAATGTGAAGTTCCATTGGCTAGAGGGGAGCAAGCAGCAGTCATCCTGTCAAAAACATAACACCACTCTTATTTTTTAGTTGTTAAGAAACTCTCAAGCATCTTGACTAATGAACAAGACCTGAGCTGGAACTAATCACCATCCAGATGGATTATCCCTCAACTAATGATGAAATAGCACTCCAGAAATAACCAGCAATTTGCATGAGTTAATGTTTGATCATCCACTATTAAAATCTGTCTCAATCAATGCCATAAATCTGACAAATGGTCAAAATCACAGGAGTCTTATTTTCATGTGAGACAAGAAAGTGTGTTGGTTGTAAGAGTTGTAATTAGAAAGCATTTAACTTCAAAGAGCATGGAGCAGAGATCCAAGCACGCCTGTTCACAGAGCATATGAAGAGTGGCAGGTACTGCCCTTCTGAGTGGAGTTCACCCTCTTCCAGATGGCTTTCTCTCCAAGCAAGCATAGGCTTGATCGTTTCACTACAATTAGGCAGTGCTATTAAAAACATAACTGAAAAGTCTGAGAAGCCATTCTGTCTGCCAGCCTGCTCCAATAACAAACAAAAGACTATGCATGTTCACAAGGAAGAAAATATGATTGTTCATATTTACATACAGAGCTAGTCAAATCTGTAATGCCTGGTGCAGCTGCTGTGCATGACTCCAACATGCAAGAGGTTTTTGCCTAGTTGGAACAGTTACTAAAGATTTAGCCCCATGTAGGCAACAACTTTTTGCTGTTCTTGCTGTGTGCTGACAGCTGGGATGTTCCCTTTGGCCAGGCCAGCTCTGAACCACTCCAGTTACCAGCAAATGAGGCATGGCCTGTAAGGCCACAGAAAAGAAGGCAGAATGTAGATGTGCCTGGTATCACTCTTCCTTATTACAGGAAATTACTTAACCCCAAGAATTCCTCCTCCTATGAGTTTGTTTTGCTAGGCAGCTGGAACAGCCAGGGAAAGGCTAAAGCTAAACTGAAAGTGCTTTTAACAAAAAAAAACACCACCAAAAACAAACAAACAAAAAAAAACCCCCACACACACAAAAAAACCCCAAACCAGCAACAACAACAACAAAAAGAGAATATCTAGCAACTACATGTCAGAGTCCTCCTGCCTCTGCCATCACATAGGTTTGAACACCAATGCACTCTTTGGTGCATTCAGGTATCCAAGCAGCATGTGACTTCCTAGTGGTTACTTGCTGTAGTCATTCCAAACCCAGAATACTGGCATGGGCTGTAAGGAGGCAAACAGCTACTGTCAATCAAGAAGAAGAATTTGCACCTATACCAGCTTGGAGTAAAAAGCTAGTAAACTCACCCATACTTACAAGCCGTTCTTGCATTTCTTTGAACAACCACAAGATGACATCCCAAGTCTCGTGTGTTCACAGAGGCCTTGCAGTACTTCTGTTTTATTCCTACCCTAAAACACATCTCACATATCGAGATGAACAACAAGATACATTTAACAGTTGAGGGAAAAAAAATCCATGAAGTCCATTACTTCTAACTGTATTAGAAAAACACAGCTGTAAGCACCTTTGGAACCCACCTATTATATACAAAGAAAGCGACTTGAAGCCTGGTCCCTACTGACTTTAATGCTGCTGTATCCACTCCCTGCTCCTAGATGCCTAAGTATCTATGTAGCAACTTGAAAGCAATACCAGAGTGAAATGGCATTGTTTGGTGATGAATCTTATGTCAATGCTACTCAGCTGTAAAACACTACACAGCCTTTTACAAGAGTACTTGCCATTGCTCAGAGCTGTGTGTGTCACATACACAGACAGGCTGTCACATATACAGACAGGGACCTGAATTAGAAAGACAATTCTCTGACAGAAAACTATCAGGTTCTTTAAAAATTCATATGCAGAAAACAAGTGGAAATACACAGTATGTCCGTTGAGTCTGACCATGTTCTGATCACAAAGCTACACTTTGAAAAAGTTTTTCTCCCTTGTAACCTTTACTATGGCTAAGAGACTAAATCCACTGACAAGTGCAAGCTGCAGAACATCGCAGAGAAAAAAAAATAACTCCCTGAAGCCTGCAAAAAACTCTGCATGCATTGTAAGTGCTTATGAAAGACTACAAAGCCACTCTGTTCCGTTCCCAGACCTACAAGATGTCAAGGACTTACCTGCAGCAAAAAGCAACGGGGCATTTTGAACACAGCAGGAGGTACACCCTGAACAGAGCGGTGGGACTGCCAGCCACCTCAGAGGGATCCTGGAGTGCCAGCACAGAAGAGAGAGGTGCTAGCTGAATTCCTTCAGGGGAGCTATATAGAGATGGTCAGTGACAGACAATGAGCCTACAACATGTCTGATGGCATGCCTCACACCTCACAGCTCGGAGCTCAGAGCTGCAGCAGTGTGCCAGGATCCAGCAGGGATCTGCAACCAAATCACTTCCCCTCCATTCCCTTCTGCAACAGCAACAGTGCCGCCACCACAGCAGCAGTGCAGAAACCGAGCCCAGCACAGTGCCCCAGTAACAGCCGGGCCCACTCAGCCGGGCAGCAGGTTTTGGTTTAAACCTTTCAGGCAGAGAAGTGAAGTGAACCTGCACTTCCAGTCTACTGTGTAACTCCTGTCACTGTTAAGCAAATACGGTAAAACAAAAGACACAATTGCCACCATCTTCTAAAAGAAAGTGCAAAGAGTTAGTACCGCACAACCTATCAGCCAAGGCTTTTGGAGATACTGAAGCTTTCGGTCATGGTACAGGTTCAGTGCCAAGCTGCTCAGCTCTGAGAAGGCACACACACTTGCAGAAAGGAAAAGATGCAAAACTAGGAGTGACTGGAGAGTTTACATAAACCTTAAGTGCTGTTAGGCAGTAATGGAACAGTTACAGGTTTGCAGCTTACCACCTGAACTCCCAGCAGTAACTCTTCACACAGCTCCGTGTCTGTTGGGTCTGTCACTGACAGTAGCTTAATATGAAAGAGCAATTAGGAAAACGAATAGTTAGAGCTTTCATCAAACAGGAAATGGTGAATAAACCCAGAGTATGTTACAGTGCTCCATCAATCATAATCCTCTTATTTTTTAAACTTCTTACTCGATTTTGATGCAGGTCTCAAGGCACATTATAAACTAATAAAAATTCAAATGTGGACAGTAGTCAAGAGCAAGCAGGTAGGATAAGGCTTCCTGTACAAGAAAAGCTTGAGACATCAGCACGAGCCTGGAAAGTGACAGAGGAACAAGAAAATAACAGGTATCTAAAGTAAGCTACAGAGGTAGAGAACATAAATCAATTTCTTTCTTCAAGGACTGTATTAAAACTGTGCATATGCCCACAGGAAGATTCCCTCTCCCCCCTCAAAACCTTCAAACCAAAAGCCAAAAAATTTACAAAAGGCTGAAAGAGACAGTTCAGATTTTAGGTGACTGTTGGAACACACTGGCAGAGCATATTATTTGGTTTAGTAAGAACAAAGAAAGTCTGTAATACCTCCCTGTGTTTGCATATTAGGACAACATTACAAAGTAAACTAGCTCTGATACTTCACCACATCCCATGCTCACTGGAATCCCCAGAAAAGGACTCCACTCTCAGGTACCACTGTGCAGCTAGAAGCAGGATTATGCACTCACAGCTGTAAAAGATTCCCTTCCTTGTTGAATTCCCAAGTTTTCTAGCCTTAAGTGCATATTCCTTACTATTTGGTCTATCAGGTCAAATACCACAAAAAAATGATCATGGACCAGCTTCAGAGTCACCATTCCAGTTGAGCCATGGCCTCACAATGTGTTGGCACTGGTGGCATTACTAACTTCAGATATTTACTCCTATTCACTACCATGCTCTTGGTAACAAAATCAGACTTAGAACCGAAGAAAACACCCTTCACCTTTTCTGAATTTTTTTTTAGTGTGGCACTCTTCTCTTATTTGCTTCCAACTATAGTACTATGGTATGTTGAAAGAAATCATGGGTTATGGCCCTGAGAAGAATATCTTAAGCTGATGTAGTCATCAAACAAAATATCCTCAAACTGAGTAGTCAGCAAGTTCCTTTGCCCCAAGCCTCTGTTTCAGGACTGCAGGCAAACTCAGGGAGACAAGAGTACGTCAACAGCACAGGAGTGACCTTCAGAGGAATTTATTTGCTCACGGGAGGACAAATATAATGGGAAAAATAAAAATAAATAAAAATAAAAATAAATAAAAATAAAACATAAAATTAAAGTAACAAAAAAATACTTAGCCACCAGTTCACATATGTACCAAGAAAGAGGACGGACACTGCAAAGAAGTCAACTTAGCAGTTGAGATAAAGAATCTTTAAGATGCCCAAGAGTTTCTCTAAATGTACAAGACACATATTAACACGTCCTAAAACAGTAACAGCTCCAGTTAGCAACAAAGCGTTAGACAGCACTGACTTGGAGAAAAGCATTAGGCTTCTACAGGTAACTTCCAGATTTCTTAACACGCCTGTTTTCAAGGAGAGAAATGTGCAGAATTATTTTGTATATGGATCTGCTCTGCTTTTACTCCCGGATACATGAAGCCTTTGTTTTAACTGTCATAGTTAACAAATGTTTTGTTCAGATCACTGTCTGGCGGAGAAGTGACAGCACAGTTAATTAGCGCCTCCTCTTCAGCCTGTGCCTTTACTTCTACGCACGAAACACACACCGGCTTCCAGAGCCGACTCGGCTTCGGCATCTCTGGTACTCCAGTGCTGAGCTCCTGCTCAGGATCCCTGATGCTCCTTGGCCCGGTAGAGGAGATCGAATTCACTGGGCTTTTTTAAAAGCTAAAGAGCTCCAGTTTTGGAGTAGGAGGCAGTAAATCAATCTTTTAAAACCAATCCTGCCCACGCCAGAGCAGTCTAGCCCAAAATGTACATGTTCCTCCACATAATCCACCTGCCCTCATGCAAAAACCTGCATTGCATATTCACTATATATGTATAACTGCTACTGTTAAAATATTAAGAAAGTAAAAAAATAACAAATCAGAGACAAGTATTTATGCAAGAAACACGGGAACCAGAACATCTAGTGAGGTCTTTTTCTGGTGGTGCTGTACAGGGACTCTGTTACCAGGGACCTATTCCAGGTTTTTGTTGTTTCCTGCCTTAAAATATACTGAAAGAAAATGGGATGGTCCCAGTGTATTATGAGCTTAAACACACACACACACACAAAATGTAGACAGGTAGAAGCAATCAGTTCCAAGAAAGGATTTACTTTTACTTCAATTGCACAAGTATATGTGGGTGTATTTTTAAATAGAAATGAGATGTCTCCACTCATCTTGCCCTGATCCATGCTGTGCCAACTTAAACCCTGCCAATGCATCTGAATGGTCAAACAAACGTCTGTCCCTCCCCAAACATCCACCATTCACATTAAATAAAACACATAACAATGGAGGGAAAATAGACCTGAAAAGAGCTTATTTCCAAATGTAAAGGTCTAACCTGAGGATAGCTTTTTTCATGCAAATCTGAATTCTTCTTGCTCATATACATGAAGCAAGAATTATCTGTTCAGTTAACATTCTAAGCTTCCCTTATGCGATTAGCAGGGAGGATCAAATTAAAGGAAAATGGAATGGAAATCCCCCAAAGCAATGAAAGAGAACCGTACCTCCCCTGCTCCAAACTAGCGTTAAGACCCCGAAAACAAACTTGTGCACTCAGGGCAATAAGGAGGGAAGAAAATGGGTTGAAACCACAAATCCATCTTGCACGGCAAAAGCCGCGCCAGCATGCCACGTCGTGGGAGAGTTTCTGTTGTTAGCATCGGTTTAGCGACTGATCTGCTCTTTGTCCCCGTTGGAGCACGTGGGAAAACGCCTTCGACTCAGCCAGCCTCCGAATCAGCCTTACCTTTGCAAAGCTCAGACAGCACAGATGCTGTTGCACCACTGAAACACCTTCCCACAGCAATTTTGCGGCATCTGGCCACTCGCTCCTCAAAACTTCAACTCAGTTATACATATCCACTGCAGCATGTCACTATCGGCTCAAAAGCTGAGTTACCAGTTTGGAAACTAGAAACACC